>JAGPOW010001296.1:139952829-139964173 GCA_030014935.1 Caiman crocodilus
GGGAGGCAAACCCCAGTGCTGGGGTACTGCGTCACCTGGCTGGGCAGTGTGAATGTGGGCTGGCACCACCCCAGAGGGGGAAGGGAGCCCCATGTGCTTTAGCAGGTGCTGGAATATAGTAGCAGCAGGCACCAGACATGGGCCTACCGAGGCTGCCAGGTGTCCTGGGCTCTTTGGGAGGGGGGAGGGCCTGTCCATACCCTGGTGCCTGTCTTAGACGGGGTTGTGGTGTGGTTCTGTGCTTCCAGCTGGACGTTGTCATCGCCGACCTGGACGGGGGCACGGTGACCATCCCTGAGTGCGTACACATCTCCCTGCTGCCTGAGCCCCTGCTCCAGCAGACCCGAGAAGCCCTCTCCATGGTAAGCACCATCCCTTGAGCAAAGGGTACCTCTAGCCAGTCAGGCCTTCTGTCTCTGGGGGCATGTGATGGGGCACTCGCACCTCCTGCTGCCCCCTGTCACTTGCTCCAGGCTAGGACCAGCTGCAGCCCTGGTCGTTCTCCTCCTGCCAGCATGGACAGGTCCCCAGGTAGATTGTGTGTCCAGAATAGCACGGATAAGCAAGCTTGCTGGGCCCTGCAGAGCCCATGTTGCCCCCTCTCAGCATGTGCAGACACAGGGCAGTGAAGCTGGTGAGGTGAGCAAGGCTGTCTGGCAGGGCTTCCCAGAGCACCTGGCCCCTCTCTGTAGCCGAGGGCACAGTGCTGGGGGGTCTCCTGCAGGGGCCCTGGCAGTGTTGCCTTAGTTGCAGGGGGCTGTCATTGTTGCTCTGACCTGGCGCATGTTACACAGGCCACAGAGTTCTCCTTCTCTGGGCCATGCTGAGGGCCGGGGGTAGTTTCTGGAGAATGCCCTTCGCCCTGGAGCCAGCCCTGAGGCCACCCGCATTGTGGGCCTGGGCTGTTTGCACCTTGGGGATGGGAAGCTGGGTGGGCCGGGGCTGCAATGCCCAGTCCTTCCCCCAAGCGTGCTCTGTCCTTTGTCCACACAGGTCCTGGACCCTGAGCTGGAGGTGGCAGACGTGGCCTTCCCCCCATCCACCGTCTCTGCCTCCTCTCTCAAAATGCAGGTGAGTGTGGAGCGCATGCACATGTGTGTGTCTGTGCACACATGTGCATCTAGGTGGAGTTCTTGGGCAGGGATCCAAGTCCATCCCCAGGGCAGGCAGGGGTTGGGGCTCCCATCGAGGTGAGGCAAGGATTTTCTTGGGATGATCTTGCCTCGTGCAGGGCTTGTCCTAACAGTGACCTGCAGGGTGGGTCCATGCAGGGCCCCGCCAGCCTGACTGCCCTACGGTTCTGAGAAGTGCTGGCAAAGGAGCTGGCCATGACATGGCAGGGGGGCTTGCAGGGCTGAGCTGGGGGCTTTCCCCTTGGCCTCCAAGTGCATGGAGACGAGCAGCTCTTTGCAGCCAGACAATGCCTCTGCCCCAGGTCAGCTGCTTCTGGAGCTGAGCTCTGGAGAGCCCCGTGGAAAGGCCTCCCTATGGCCAGCCTGAGCATGTCCTGCGGGGCAGGTGGCTCGGAGCCCGGCGCGGTGTCCCCACCACTCGGGCGGCTCCTCTGCTCCCCTCTCGCAGCTGACCGGCCTGTCCTCCCCCTCGCGCAGGACAAGGAGATCCGGGCCGTCTTCCTCCGCCTGTTTGCACAGCTGCTGCAGGGGTATCGCTGGTGTCTGCACATCATCCGCATCCACCCAGAGCCCGTCATCCGCTTCCACAAGGTACGGATTGCAGCAGGGCCATGTGAGCGGCTGGCGGTCTCCTGGCACTGCCGCAGGGAAAGCCCCGGCTGAGCAAACCAAGGGTGGGTTCATATTTGGACGGGGCAGCATCATGGGGAGCTCAGTTAGGCAGACTGATCCATCCAAGGGCTTATCTGTGCGGACTGGGGGGGTGTGTGTGTGTGGGGCATTTCCGGATTAAAACACCACGTGTCCACACAAGCCAGAATCTGCCGCCCCAACCTTTTAGCCCGGGAAGTCTTCTGCTTCCCGGGAGCCAGAAGCCAAGGCATTGCAGAGAAGATCCCTAAACTCCTCCAGCCCACTGACCACTACCTCGTGCTCCTCATCCATGTGGGTGCCAGTGACGTGGCTCTGAGCGCTCCCAGCCAGGTCATGAGGTGCTACAGGGATTTGGGTGCGGGGCTTAAGCGTCTGGGTGCACAGGTGTTTTCTTTGATCCTCCCAGTCTCGGACTATGGGCTGAGGAGGGAGAGGAGGACCCAGGTAGTCAACCGAAGACTGCGGTGCTGGTGTCATCGGGAAGGCTTTGGCTTCCATGTCCACAGCTCGCTCTTTGGAGAGAGAGGCAGCGAGCTGCCGAGAAAGGACAGCCTCCACCTCTCTCCGTTGGGGAGGAGGCTCTTCTCACCCAGACTGGCTGACCTGCTCCACCGGGCTTTAAACTAAGCCCGCCGCAGGGCAGGGGGACTAATGCCACCGCTGGCCCACCGAGCAACCCTTGCAAAGCCAGCAGGCCAAGGCACTTAAGGGAGCCTGCCCCAGCCCTGGAGTGAGCTGCAGGCAAGGCAAGGGCCCCCAAGGGGATGCTTGCCTTCCTGTACACCAGTGCCAGGAGCTTGGGGAATAAGCAGGAGGAACTTGTTGTCCTGCTTAACACAAATAATTGTGACATCATAGAGATAACGGAGACCTGATGGGACTCTACCCATGACTGGACCACAGGTATAGACAGCTATACCCTGTACAGGAAGGATCGAGTGGACAAAAGGAGTGGGGGCGTAGCTCTCTCTGTCAAGGAAAACTGTGTGTCCCTGCAAACCGACATTGGCACCCAGGGTGGACGACTTGGGACCCTCTGGGTTAAAATCCATGGGGAACACAGGACAGGGGACACAATGGTGGGAGTCCACTACAGACCTCCCACCCAGGGTCAAGACCTTGACCAGGAGTGCACCAGGGAATTGGCAAAGCTTTCTCTCGCGCATGGATGGCCTCTATCTGATGCAGGAAGTCTACAGGCTGACGAGGTAAAGCGCTGCTCAACCTGGTACCGGCAACCAGGTACGACCTAATCAGCGACCTAACGATTGAAGGGAAGCTGGGAGTGACTGTGAGCTGATCACCTTCACCATCTGCCTTACTAGCTTTATATCTCCTCGACTTCAGGAAAGCTGACTTTGACAAGCTCAGGAGGCTTGTTGGTGAGGCCCTAAAGGGCCACAACCCTAAAGGGAGGGGAGTTCAGGACAAGTGGTTGCTCTTCAAGGGAGCGATCCTGGATGCACAAGCAAAGTCCTGTTTCGGAGGAAAGGCGGCAAAAGGGCACGGCAGCCCCCCTGGCTCTCCAGGGAACGGGAGGACCTCCTGTGTCTCAAAAGAAAGACCTACAAAGGATGGAGGACGGGCTCCACCTCCAAGGAGAAATACTCTGCACTGGTCCGGACCTGCAGGGAGCAAACCAGGAAAGCCAAGGCTGCAACTGAACTCCAGCTAGCGTTGAGTATCAAGGGCAATCAAAAGTCCTTTTTTAGATATGTGGGGAGGAAAAACAAGGGCAACATTGGACCCCTGCTGAACCAGGTGGGGCAAATGACAACCAATGTGCAGGAAAAAGCCAACTTGCTAAATGGGTACTTTGCGTCAGTTTTTCACCAATCCCTTGGGACACTCCTGCCCACTGCGAGTCAGGGAGCCCTGGGTGAGGGAGATCCCTTGCCCTCCATCGAAGCTGACCTCATGGAGGAACATCTTGACAGGCTGGACACCTTCAAGTCAGCTGGCCCTGATGGGTTACACCCCAGGGTACTCAAGCAGCTGGCGAGCATCATAGCTCGGCCCCTGGCACGGATCTTCAAGAGCTCCTGGTGCTCTGGCGAAGCGCCTAAAGACTGAAAGACGGCCAGTGTGGTGCCTATCTTCAAGAAAGGAAGGCAAGTGGATCCGGCAAATTACAGGCCCATCAGCCTGACCTCTATCCTGGGGAAGGTCTTGGAAAAGATTATCAAAGAGGCCATCCTTAAAGACTAGCTGAAGGCAACACCCTGAGGGATAGCTAGCATGGGTTTATTGTGGGTAGGTCTTGACCATTCTCATTTTCTTTTATGACCAGGTGACCTATCACCTGGACAAGGGAGAAGAGATAGACGTTGTATATTTTAAGTTTAAAAAAGCCTTCGAGGTGGTATCTCACGATTGCTTCTTGGCTAAACTGGTTAACTGCGGCCTCCACCTCACCACGATTCGCTGGCTGGGGAATTGGCTCCATGGTTGGACCCGAAGGGCAGTGGTTGACTGAAGTCAATCGTGGTGGTGCGCTGTGCCCAGTGGGGTCCCCCAAGGCTCTGTCTTAGGGCCTGTACTATTTAGCATCTTCATCAATGATGTGGCCATTGGTGTCAGCAGCGGGTTGGCCAAGTTTGCCGACGACACCAAACTGGGGTAAAGCATCCACACCTGAGGACAGGAGAGTGGACCTTGACAGGCTCAGGAAATGGGTGGAGGAGAACCTGATGGTGTTCAACACCAAAAAAAAATGCAAGGTTCTCCGCCTTGGGGGGGAAACCTGCAGCCTGCACATAGGCTCGGCAGTGCTACGCTGGTTAGCGCTACGGACAAGAGGGACTTGGGGGTCATGGTTGACCACAAGATGAACGTGAGTCATCAATGCGATGCTGCGGCTAGTAAAGCGACCAAAACGCTGGCTTGCATTCATAGATGCTTCTCAAGCAAATCCTGGAACGTCATTCTCCCCTTGTACTCGGCCTTGGTGAGGCCGCAGCTGGAGTCCAGTTTTGGGCCCCACAATTCAAAAAGCATGTGGAGAAGCTTGAGATAGAGTGCAGAGGGGAGCCACGCGCATGGTCAAGGGACCCTACGACGACAGGCTGAGCGCCGTGGGACTCTCAGCCAGGAAAAGCGCAGGTTCGGGGTGATCTAGTGACCACCTGTAAGTTTATCAGGGGTGCTCACCAGGATCTGGGGGGGATGTCTGTTCACCAGAGCGCCCCGAGGGATGACTAGGTCGAACGGTCACAAACTCCACCATGACCAATTCAGGCTGGACATAAGGAAGAACTTCTTCACTGTCCAAGCCCCCAAGGTTTGGAATAGACTGCTGCCGGAGGAGGTTCAAGCACCCACTCTGAATGCCTTCAAGAGACATTTGGATGTTTGTCTTGCTGGGATTCCCATGATCCCTGCTGACGTCCTGCCCCTGGGGCGGGGGCTGCACCGTGATCCTCCGGGCTCCCTTCCAGCCCAAACGTCTGTGGAGTCCGTGGAATCGAGCCAGCTTCCTGACCTAGGGACAGCGCACCTGAGCTGGGCCTGTTCGGGTGAGGTCAGTCCAGAGGAAGGCGGGCCTGGAGATGTGTCCACTTCGGAGGAAGCGTCTGCCCCAGTGGCCTCACGCGATCAACCTGACCACTTGTGGTGGATGTCGCCATCGGTCTGGCAAGCCCTGCCTGCTGCCATGAAATGCCACAGAAAAACTAACCTGCCCCCCGCCCTGGGCAGTGCTCCCAGCATCTTGACCTTGTCCAGACAGGAGAGAAGTTGAAAAGGCTGGGCAGTGGAGCTGAGCCGAGAGGACAGGGCAGCACCGGCAAAGGAAGGATGTGCTGGCACAGCTGTTGGAGGGAACCGGGGAAGCCACCAGCCATGATAGCATGTGAGCACGGCGTCCATTCAGCGCCCTGGGCCCAGCTCAGACCAGGGATCCTCCACCATGGTGCCATGAGATTCTTTCAAGGGCACCACAGGCGCCGGGATTAGCAGTACGAGACGGACAGATGCGATTCACAAGCTTGTTGATGCCTTTGGCCACATCTGCGCTGTCACGTGCCATGAAACCTGCCCGGTGCTGTGTTCCCAGGTCAGCACGGGAGCTGTTTGTTCACCATGGGCTTTACTGCTTGTCGTGGGTTCAGTCATCTCGTAAACCTGTGTGCGGGTCAGAGACGCCGTGGCACAGCCTTTCATCAGACTATAACCCATGCACACAACAAGCTTCTGCTCGTAAACCCCTCGTGCGGATGCTCTCCTATAAGCCATGCCAAACTTGCCTTCCGGAGTCAGGCTGGGGCTGGCAGGGCCTCCGGAGGTCACCTTGCCCCAGGTGGAGCTGGCAGACAAGGCCCCTGCCAGTGTCCTGCTGCTTTGGGGGCAGGCGGGAGCGAGGGGGTCACAGCTGCCAACGTCCTGCTGCTCCCAAGGGGGTCGTGGGCGCTGCAGAGAGCCCAGGCCGTGTCCCCCCTGCAGAGGAAGGCAAAACCCCCCCAGTGCGCATCAGTCAGAGCAGGGGGGAAATCCCTTCCTGCCCAGTGCAGCGTGGGGCTGAGCCTGAGCGCGGGGGCAAGACTCTCCATCCAGGACCCTGCAGGGTTGGTGCCGGCAGGAGCATTGGCACAGCCCAGCCCCATCCCCAGCCTGGGCTGCACCTAGCATGTCCAAGGGAAGGGAAAAATCACTGACACCTGTAGCAATGGGAGGGGGAAAAAATCCTTCTTGGCCCCTTGTAGCAACAGCAAACTCCAGAAACTGGAAACCTGGGCGGCCTCCCCTCTGCTCTACATCTTGGGGACAGTAAGCAGAAGCCACGTATCCCAGCTGTCTTGGACAGAGTTCAAACACCCTCTGTGCCATCCTTTCTCTCCATAAGCTTATCCCAGTTGCTTTAAGTTTTTATACGCAGGCCAGTTGTGGAGCTCTGCTTCACTCCTTTGCTGCTTCATTCCCCAACATCCATCTACTCCGGGCTGCGGATGTCTCCTGATCTCCCAGCGGGGCGATCTCCTGGGCTTCCAGCTGTTGCTTCTCCAGTCCAGGTCATCCCTAAGCAATGCTTCACCCTCTTCTTGAACACCTCCAGCGATGGAGAGTCCACACCTTCCCTGGGTGTCTGTTCCCCCTCCTCGCTGCTCTGACAGCGAAGATGCTTTCCCCCAATTACTCAATCCAAACCCTTTCATGCTGCAATTTCAAGCCATTCTTGCAAGTCCTGCTCTCTGCAGAGATGAAAAAGAGGTGGTTTCTTTCCTCTTCATGGCAGCCCTTCTGGTATTTGAGAACTGCTCTCCTGTGCCCTGTTTAAAGCACCTTTTTCACAAGCTGAACATGCCCAGCTCCTTCTGCCTCTCCTCATAGGACTTGCTTTACATGCCTTTTATCATCTTGGTTGTCACCTCTCTGACTTTTCTCCGCGTCGCTTCTAAACGGGGAGCCCAAAATGGCGCGCGCTGCGCTGGATGAGGCCCAGCCAGTGCTGTTACTTCTTGCGTGTCTTGCACCTCGTGCTTCTATTGACGGCTCCCAAAGCTACGTTCGCCTTTGTGCATCACTGCTCATGTCAGGAGCACCGTGGAGAAGGACCTCCGGGCAGGGCACCACGCAACACTGGGCACCTGGCTCGCCTGGTTGGAGACAGCTCTGTGCCATGGGACAGGAGGAAGCTGGCTGCGTGCACACGGTTATTTTGGATTTGCATACATGTTCTGCACACACGCATCCTGTGTAGATGAGCCTCAGACCTGAGCTTCAGCACGGCCCTGCGCCCCTCTGCTTCCAGCCTGCAGCAGGGTGGGTCTCTGCCTTGTCCCCCAGACCGGAGCAGGGGTTGGGCAGCTGGCAAAGCTCTCGGGTCCCATAGTTCAGCCCTGTCGAGGCCTGTGAAGGCAAGGCAGGCCCAAGCCAAGAGGCTTCTTTCCCACGAGTGAGCTGGGGGTGTAGGGCTTGGGCAAACCTTCCAGGTGTGCCCCTTTGAGGGCTGATGTCCAGAGGGGACGGTGGGGCTGGACTCCCCAGTGTTTCCCCCATGCCTCAGCGTGCCGTTCGTCCTTGCAGGCAGCCTTCCTCGGGCAGCGGGGGCTGGTGGAAGACGACTTCCTCACCAAGGTCCTGGAGGGCATGGCATTTGCCGGTTTCGTGACAGAGCGGGGAGCCCCGTACCGGCCCATCGACCTGTTTGATGAGGTAAGAGGATGCCCACATCTCCCTGGCTCACTGATACGGGCCACGGAGTATGCCCCTGCTGAGACCTGCTGGCCATGCCGAAAGCCGCTGGGGATGGGGCCCGCTGTGTCCCTGCCAGTCCTGGTGTATGGGTGCCACGGGTCCCTGCCGCCCCCCTCATGCCTGCCCACCTCCTTCAGCTGGTTGCCTACGAGGTCAAGCGCATGCACGCGGACAAGGGGAACAAGCAGAAGATCCTGCGGCACATCAAGGAGCTGGCGGAGAAGCTCTACAAGAACGTGAGTGCTGCGGGGAGGGGCTCAGGGCACTGTGGGGATAAGGGGAGCCCACGATAAATGCTCCTTTCCCTTCCCAGTGTCGTCTGCCAGGTTCAGGGCTAGGGGTGGGTTCCTGCCTGCCAGCTTTCAGTCCCCGCCCTGCCTACAGCCCTTGGTTGGAGCTGCGGGGAGGGAGTTGGCACTGCGTCTCGGCCCCGGGTGGTAACGTCCCTACCTTGTCACATGGGGCATCTCATGCCCACAGCCCCGCTGGTCTCCTGACCTGGGCTGGACTCGCTGAGGGAGTTGGAGCACGACACCTCCATCCTGTGTGGCCTTCAGGCCACACTCCTGCCGGGCTGCTGGGGCGTAGCTGCCCCTGGGGTGTTGAGGGAGCCTGGGGTCTGTGGGGGTGGCTGCAGGCAGCATTCCCGCGCCTTGGGGAACCGCGGCACATGGTCCATAGTGGAGGGTGACCGCCCACGCTCGCCGGCGCAGGAGAACCCGTACCCCGCGGTGACGATGCACAAGGTGCAGAAGCCCGCAGAGGGCTGCCACCTCCGCCTGCACCAGAAGCCCTTCCCCCGCCTGGACGAGGGCACGGTCCAGTGGATCATCGACCAGGCCACCGCCAAAATGCAGACTGCCCCACCAGCCGTCAAGGCAGAGAAGAAGTGCATGGTGCCATCGGGGACCCCCATAGGTGCGTGCGGGTTGCCTGGGGGCAGGCTGGGGTGGCTGCTGCTAGGAATCAGGACTCCCAGGTTCCTCCCTGGCCTAAGCCACCGGCTCACTTCACTTCGGCTACCCCAACTTGCTACCGAGTCACTGCCTCCAGTCGGGTGGCAGCGGGGTCCCTGCACCTCCCGTGCCAGGCCGTAAGGCACAGTTGTCCCCGGTGCTCTTACCTGGGCAAGGCATAGTCTCGGTCACAGCCTGCAGAGAGGGAATGGGGGTTCCCAGAGCCGGGAGGCAAAGCAGTGGGCCGGCCACAGCCCCGAGTGGGTTGAGCAGGCCAGAGCCCAGCTCCCGGCCACGCGGTGACGGCACCTCTGCCCCCAGCCGCCATCCTGGAGCGCAACGGGAACGCCCTGGCCAACAGCGCGCGGCGCCTGGAGGTCGTGCGGAACTGCATCTCCTACGTCTTCGAGAACAAGATGCTAGAGGCCAAAAAGGTGGGAGCTGGGGGAGAGAATGGGAGGGGGCTGCCCCAGCTTTGGCCCTGGCTGTTCTGGCCCCTCACCCGCAGACCCGTCTTGCCTCGTTTGGCCCGTGTGAGCCGGCCAAGCCATGGTCTGCGGTGAGGGGGAAGCAGGGAGCCTTGTTCAGGGGCCAATGCACTTGAACTTCGCGGGGTGGGTGGAGGTGAGTCCGGGGGTTCGAGGCACACCTTTGCCCACCGCCATGCGCTCCCCTGCGTGTTTCCAAGGTAGGGGAGGCTTGGCATCATCTCTGCCGCCGCCAGCTGCCCTCCAGCAGGCTGCTCCTGATGTCGTCCCCCTTGCTGTCCCCCTGCAGCTGCTCCCTGCTGTGCTGAGAGCCATGAAGGGCCGGGCGGCCCGGCACTGCCTGACCCAGGAGCTGAACCTGCACGTGCAGCAGAACCGGGCCGTGCTGGACCACCAACAGTTCGACTTCATCATCCGCATGATGAACTGCTGCCTGCAGGTGCGGGCACCGGGATCTGGGGGCAGGGAGGAGGTAGGCTTCGCTGGGGCCTTGTGGCAAAGGGCCCTTCCCTGGAGCTGCCATAACCTCCCCTTCTGTCGGTCTCTGCGGCAGGACTGCACAACCATGGACGAGCACGGGATTGCAGCAGCGCTGTTGCCACTCGTCACTGCTTTCTGCCGTGTAGGTACCCGCAGCACAGCCAGGGCTGGCAGGGTTGTGCCGCTCTCCCTCCTGATTCCCCAGAAACTGAGCCCGGGCATCACGCAGTTTGCCTACAGCTGCGTGCAGGAGCACGTGGTTTGGACCAACATCCAGTTCTGGGAGGCCATGTTCTACTGCGACGTGCAGAACCACATCCGCGCCCTGTACCTGGAGACCACCGAGGAGAACCACGCTGGCGAGGTGAGCTCAGGGTCCCGCAGGCTGGTGCTTGGCATGGGTTCCCCCCCCTCTAGCAGAGAGGTGACCCATGCCCCCCCCACATGCCTGTAGGAGGGCCAGCGAGAGGAGAAGGCGGCCCTGGAGATCGCGTCGGAGCAGCTGCGGCTCTGGCCCACCATGAGCCGGGAGAAGCAACAGGAGCTGATCCAGAAGGAGGAGAGCACCGTGTTCAGCCAAGCCATCCACTATGCCAACCGCATGAGCTACCTGCTGCTGCCCCTCGACACCAGCAAGAGCCGCCTGCTGCGCAGCTCCGGCCTGGGCGACATCGAGAGCGTCAGCAACAGCTTCGTCACCAACAGGTGCCGCGTGCTGGGCTGGGGCTGGGGGCTGGAGCTAGCGGGGGCTGAGCTGTGGCCAGTGCCCGGGGGCAGGCCAGGCTCACACTCCCACGCTTCCCCACGTCAGCATTGCCGGGAGCGTGGCTGAAAGCTATGACACGGAGAGCGGCTTTGAGGATGCCGAGAGCTCGGATGTGGCCAACTACGTGGTGCGCTTCATCAACCGCTTCGTGGATAAGGTCTGCACCGAAAGCGGCGTCACCAACGAGCACCTCAAGGGGCTGCACATCATGATTCCTGGTGAGCGGGGTGCTGGGGGGGTTGGTCACAGGCGCCTGGCTGCTCCTCTGACCTCGTCGCAGGTCCTCTCCGGAGCAGGGGAGGGCTGGGGGCAAACGGTGCCTGCCACGGGCCGGGAGCTGGAGACGGGCAACAGCATTGTAGCAAGGTCACTCCCAGGGACCCCCGTGCTCACTCCGGGTCTCGCTGCTCCACAGACATCGTGCAGATGCACATTGAGACGCTGGATGCTGTGCACAGGGAGAGCAAGAGGCTCCCCCCCATCCAGAAGGTACGTGTCTGCCGCCTGCCTCTGTAGAGGCTGCCCCCAGCCCCCTTCTCCGTGCCAAGGGGTTGTAGCGGGCCAGTCAGGGGCGCTCCCACGTTGAGCCGCCCACCTCCCTGCGCCCGACCACCGTCCCGGCTCCACGTGCCTCCCTGGGGTGCCTCCGTCCGGCCGACCCCTTCCCTGGAGCAC
>JAGPOW010001296.1:139984451-140015783 GCA_030014935.1 Caiman crocodilus
CGGCCGCCGGCCGGGGGCATGGCCACCGGGGCCGGCCTCATGCATGCCCCCCCCCCCCCCCCGGCAGACACAGGACATCGGTGGCCATGGCCCCCCCACATCCTAGGGATGGAGGCTGACGCTTGGGGGTGTGATAGGGGTGACTGTTGTGCGGCTCCAAGGCTGGACATGGGGTTTGGACGGGGCCGATCCTGCCCCAGGCCGGGCTTGGCCTGGATGCAACCTACAGCTGCCTGCCAGCCCCACCACTCGAGGGCTGAGGCTCACGGCCTCTGAGAGCAGCGAGAATAAAGGCGGGGGGCGTCTCGGGCACCGTGGGCAAGGACGTGGCGGGGGCGGGGGCTGTCGGTGTCGAGACACCCGCTGTAGCCGGGGGCCGTGGAGAGAAGAGGAAGCTGGGCCCCATCCTGCCACGTCGCAGGCCTGGAGGATGCTCCTGGCCCCAGCAGCCTCCTGCCCTTCCCGTGGGCCCCCAGGCTGCACAGACACCCACAGCCGCCCCCTTGCTCGTCCCTTCTGCCAGCTGCCCCCGGCGGGGTCCCATCTGCCATGGCCCCTTGTCCCATCCCCTGCCCGTGCGCTGCGTGTTGGAGCAGCATCCGCCCCCTTGCACCGGCCAGGCCGGGGCGCGCCGGGGCACCTCGTCCCCGTCCATCGGTGCTGCCCCGCGGCAGGGCGCTCCGGGCATCGATAACGCGGGCACTGGGGAGCTGCACCCCCGGGCCGGCCCAGGGCAACACCCAGACCGCGGCCCCGCGGCTGGAGAAACCACGGCCGCGGAGCTGCGTTTCGAGATTTTATTGAGTTGGAATTTACAGCCTGGAAGGACGACAGAGGGGCAGGCGGCTGCGGGGGCTCCCGGCTCGCTTCTCGTTTCGCTTCTCGTTTCTCTTTTTTTTTTTTTTCTTTTCTCCTTCCTTTTTTACAAAAAGAAAAAAAAAGGAAAGAAAGAAACCAACCCAAATGACCCCAAACCCGCCAGCATTGGTTTTACAATAGAAAAGTTTCAACAGTCAAGAGACTCAAGTACATCTGGAATTACTCAGAAAAATAAGGGGAGGGGACGGGGGGAAAAGGCAGTAGGTTTAAAACTCTGTACCTCATATATACACATAAATACACAGACATTGCTTACAAAGACCCAGGGTCAACATTTAAGGGCAGAGAAAAGGCTCCCCCATGTCATTGCACTGAACTCGCCAGCCCTCCGGCAGACGAAAGCCGCTCCCGTCCTCCACGCAGGCAAGTATGTCTTATTGCTATCGCGGCTGCGTCCAGCACGCCTCCCTCCGGGGACGCTCCCAGCCCGGCGGCCGGCCCAGCGGGAACCTCGCCAGCCCCCGGGACCGCGCAGGGTCCCACGAGCCAGCGGCACGTTTTCAGAACGAGCCCCCCGGGCGAAAGGCTCGGCGCGGCCGGCTTCAGAGCTGCTTGGAAAAACCTCGGCCCGTTTGCCGAGCTGAAAATCCAGCTCTGAAGCAGACGCGCCGGCCCCGCGGGCGTCTAGCACGGCTCCGCGGCCTGGGCAGGGTTTGCCGGGTTAGCCCCCCTGCCCAGCGTCACGAGCTACGAATCGAGAGGACAAGTCTCAACGTCCCCGTCCGCCAGGTGCCCGCGGCAGAGCTTCGCCACGAAACCGGAACCGAAACGGGCCCTGCCCTGCGTTTCCCAGACGGCCGGACCGGCAAGGCCGCGGCTCCCGTACGCTGCGTGGCGACTGCCGCCGCGTGCACCCGTGCAGCTCCCGTGAAGAAAACGAGGGGTCTGGCCTTCATGGTTTCGAACCGCGGGCCCGCCGGCACAGACAGCCCTCACGCGAGCCGTTAAGGCGTCGTGCCCCGCGAAGCTCATCCTGGGATGGGAGTCGTGGGGAAAAGCAAAGGATGCCACCAAGAAGCACCGAGCGGCGCGCGAGACGGGCTGCTGCGAAGCGGGGAACGGGCAGCTATCCCGAGTGCTTTAACGGAGGAGGCCGGCAAAGGTCTAACGAGCGCGAAGAAGGTGGTCTCTGAACCGTTAGGCCCCTGGCCCGAAGGGGAGCCATTGGCAGGCGCAGCTCGGGGAGGCCACGGCCCGACGTGTCCCCTGACGCGCAAGAACAGCCCCGTTCCCAGACCGGAAGACGTAAGAAGCAGCGAAGATGTAAGATGTCGGCGGCACGGCTACAGACACTGGCCTTTTATAAGTGCATTTTCACCTGACAAAATCCCCGTCACGTGGATTTAGCCGAGAGAGGGCTCAGAAGGCGTTGGTGCCACGGCCGAGTCGGGCCCGCATCGCCTCCCGAGTCCCCGGCACTCCCGGCCCTACGTGACTTGCTGGGCTCCCAATCATTCGTGCCCCTTGCCCGTGGACCTCGTACCTGCGTGGGATTCTCCGTACCGATGATTAAAACGCCAATCAGGCAAGGCCTGGCGCACAGCCCGGGCACTTCCAGAAAGGTTAGATTTAGGACCACGTTTTTAGAAATTGCCACATATGATCCCCACGTACATTAGCAACTGGCGCGTTGCCCGCTCTGACCCGGACTGCGCCAACCCCAAATGGCTTTTCCAGTCCAGGAGCCCCTTAAACCCGACCTGGGGTCCTTCTGGGGCCTTCCCTTCATGCCCCGAGCGTGGACTGGCCGCCCCAGGGCTCAGCTCTGCTGCTCCTCTCTCCCCGGCATGGCCGTTACCACGAGTGGCTAAGTGGGGATGATCTGTGAAAGCACTAAGGTTGGGTATTTAACTAGTCAAAAATCACCAACTAACACACAGAAAAAGCACAACTTTTCCATTAAAAATGTGTCAACACAATAAAAAAACATTTCTTCCAAACTGTAAAAAAAAGTAGGTTCCCTCCCCCGCAATAAAACTGCAATAATCTTTGACCAGTCAAAAACGATGAATTGTTTGGTGGACAATATTTGACCAGACAGTTAGCCGGCTCGCCAAACCTGGAAAACACAGCGAAACGCTGAAGAAACGCCAGAACTAAACCAAAAACGGGACTGTTGTTCTTTCCGCTAGGCCTGCGCGCCCCTCGCTCCCACCGCTGCGTGCAGAAGCAATTCTCTCTTCAAACCCCCAGCTCTCTCGGAAGCGGAGCCCGCTCGCCTGGG
Organism: Caiman crocodilus; assembly: GCA_030014935.1. Classification (NCBI taxonomy): domain Eukaryota; kingdom Metazoa; phylum Chordata; order Crocodylia; family Alligatoridae; genus Caiman; species Caiman crocodilus. The sequence continues at coordinate 139,987,555 of JAGPOW010001296.1, forward strand.
TTTCCCGGCGGCTCCAGTCGCGTGTGCCAGCCTGGACTGGTTACGTCTCCATCCGACTGGAGCGGAAAGAGCCGGGGTAAAGTTACCTCGTAGTTCGTGCTCTCAGAAGTGAATTGTGGAGAAGGGGAGCCCTTGATGATGCACCGCTTACAAATCTGCCAGAGATCCCCCGAGACACACGCGCGGCACACCTACGCTGCACAGCGCTCTCCACCCCATCACCGCACTGCCGCTCCTGGTCAGAGCTTCACGCGCCGCTTCCCCCACGCCGCCGAGTCTTTGGAATCAAATTGCAAACGAGGAAGGGGAAGGGGAAGGGGAAGGGAAGGGGAGGGGAAGGGGAAGGCACCGGTTGCACTTCTAGACCTCTTGCCTAGTCCGGCTCTGGAGGCCCAGGTTTAGGAGCCGACTGCACGCCCAGTGCAAACATCCCGTTTAGATGCCTAGATGGTCAACAGATTGTCACGACAGACGCGCTGTGCATCACTTCGGTTCAAGCATAAGAACAAGACGTCTACTGTGTTTTGAGCTTTTACAAACCCCGAACCTCAGTTCTGGCACCTTCCCCTTGCCGGGACGAGCCCCGAAGGCTGACAGCATCCTCTCGCGTGTAGCTCCAGGGCAGGCTGCTTCCGCGAGACAGCGGCAGAGACTCTCCTAAAGCAGTAGCCCCAGGAGACGCGGTGGGACGAGGGAAGGTATTTTCTGCTATCGATTTCCAACGTTCGGCTGGCAGCAATGGGCTGTTAATGGTCTTGGCGTGCCAGGCCAAGCTCAGAGCTGGGTTGTGCAATTTTGACACCCCTTATTCTGGGCGAAAGTCCCTGCAGGTTAATCAGACACATGGCAATAAGGTAAATGCTTTGGGTAGCGTGGCACCGGGGAAGGGAATCCCTCGTGGTGAACCTGTGCAGGTCCCAGATGCCCCCCTCCCACCCCACACGACCACGGGGCTGAAATAAAGACTCTCATTACTTGAGGTTCGTTAAAACATTTGACTAGGAAGCCTCAGCATCTACGCAAATCCCGAGTCACGGGCCTACCAAGAAATCTACCGTGTGCGCCCATGGATGTGTCTACACGTTCATTAATGCGCAGTAGTTACTGCACATTTAATTTAGTACTTGCTTAATGAAGTACTAAATAAATGTGCAGTAACTAGAGTTACTGCACGGTAGCGCCGGCAAAAGCCTTTTTAGTGACACTACTGCGCAGTCGCGTATTAGCACTGTCCATGCTGCAATGTGCTAATGCACAGTCTTATTAGGCTACTGCGCATCAAGTGTCTCGTGTAGACGTGGCCCGTGAGGAATATGCCAGATTTCCACCAGGAGCAGAGCCCCGCAGGCAGGCCAGGCTGCAGAATCAGGCCTTGCGCCCGAGACTGCTCAGAGAGGGAGACTGAACTGGTACCGATCGAAACAGCGCGGCTCAGTCACTCCACCTGTCTCCAACCCGGTGTCTCACTGCGGTCCGGGCAGAAAGCAAATCCCGGACAATGGAAACATGCGTTGAAGGGCAAGCGGCCTTTTCAGCACTCCGCTGGGTCTTCCACAACACTGGACAGCAAGGTGAAGATGAGTATTCACAGCTGATGGGGGAAATGATCATTTCCTTGCAAATAAAAGCTGTTTTTAAGTCAACTCAAGAAAGAAGACAGAGATGAAAATGCTCCGATGGAGCAACGAAGACGGGTAAAGGGAGGAATACAACCTCAGAGGATCAGCGAAGGTAGTGGAGGCATCTATGAAAGCACAAGAGAGACTGGCACGGTACGGGCATGTTCAAAGGAGTCTGGACGAATACGTGGGGAAAAAAGTTACCAGAATGGCACAACCGGGAGAAGGGGAAGACGACAACCAAAGTTTGAGATGGAGAGATACAACGGAGGGGAACGTGAGAGAGGAGGAGTTGGGAGAAGACGACACACATGACCGAAGCTGGCGGAGAGCCGGGCTCTGCGACACCCACCCCATTTAGACGGGACAAGCGAGGGAAGAAGGGGAGAAGATCAATAAAATAATCCCATTACGGACATAAATATGGGTAACGGCTAGAATCAAATACTTGGGCAAAGTTTTTAATCATTTGTCATCGTTTTGAAGAGTCTGATGAACAGATGGCTGCTGTCCCACTCAGATGATACTCGCCCCACGTGCCGAGTGTGGCGATTAACAGTAGGCACGTGACACACAACCCGTTTCAACGTCCTTGTCATCGCCACGGCCTGCGCACCGCTGCAGGATTTCTGGCATTCCTTCGAGGGACGAACCGGTCCCCGCGCCTGACTCCCCGTACTCGGCCGCAGCAGGACTCCCAGTGCTTTCCTGGAGGGGAACGCACTCCGTTCCCTGCACGCGGAGCCCCAGGTTTCTCCCGCGTCTTCAGTGAAAAGGGCGTTTACCGAGAACGACTGCAAAGGGCCGCTCGAGTCTTTAGAAACGGCTCTGCCCTTCCCACGTCCCAACGCGTTCCTACCGCTTATTATTCCAGGTCACTTTCGCAGCACGCCCCAAAGCCCCACGGTGTCTGCACGCTAAGTCCAGGGAAGTAGCAAGGAAGATGGGGAGGGTCCTGCTGAGCTATTTTTCTTTTCGTTCCAGTGGGGGTGGGCTGCGAAGGACATCGTCTTTTCCGCGTTTTCCAGCTACACGGGGGGAAAGAACAGGTTGGTGCAAGGCTGCTTCAGAGAAAATGTGGTTTGGTGAATTCATAAGACGGGAGAGACCAACATCTTATTTCGAGACAGGCAAATGAGGTCAAAAGGACACCACGCCTTCAAGGGACTCACGACCTGTGTTGAGGCTGTGGGAGAGACCCCACAAAGCGCACAGCGGGGCAGATCGCTTGCGACGCTCCGGACTCCCGTGTGAAATCTCTGGGTTTATCTTGTGAATCCCATTCGCAGGCTTCACGGGGCCAACATCGTGTGGAGCCCCGGTCGAGAATCGCCGGCTTGCACCGCGTCCTTAGGACAGGGAGGAGCGGTTTGTAAAGCCCCCGCTAAGTGCTGCTCCCAAGGGCTCGGGCCTGGTGGCAGGGCAGCGTGGTGACCTCTCTTTTCCAAGAGGGTAAATCACATCCAATATAGCTTCAGTTAAAACCTTTTCTCTCTGATCGTGCCAACACAAGCACGTGCAACGTGTGGGTGTAAAGCAGGCTTGCTGCCGACACAGCGCTCGTTAGGCAATGAAAACGTCCGCGCCGTCGGAGCCGACGCTCCAATCCCGACTGCGGCATTCAAGGGACCTCGAATGATTAAAAACAGGATTCTGAGTTCTAGTAAAGGAAGTCGTGTTGCTATTTATTAGCTGCCGACGTGCCCGGAGTTAATTTGTCCCAGTTTGGTTGCACTAAATGATCCCATTTAGGAGGTAATTTCCTAAAACATGGCAACAGTGTCCTGCTGCGTGAACAGATCCTACTCCCAATCCAGCAATGAAGGGAATCCCTTTGCACCAGTTAGGATTACCAGACCTCTGAAAAACTAGATTAAGAAAAAAATCAAAACTGCATAGAAAAGGTTTTCTCCCCGAAGCTGCAGCTGAGACATGCCATCGCCCACTGAGCATCACTGAGGAAGTGAAGGGGAGACGGCGCAAGCCCGGTGCCCTTCCCTCAGCTCAACCGAAGCCCTGTCTACCGATGGGCCACATCCTGCGGCCCCAAAGCCCTGTAACTCTCTCGGTCTGAATTCACTGATAGCAAGATTTTTACATTTTTTGTACAATGCAATCGACACCTCGCGACCGCGTGGATTTATCACGGGTACGAGCTCCTGTCCTTGCAGACTAAACAAGGAAAACAATCCACGAAGCAATCGGTTTAACCCATCTGATAACCTGTCTCTCTCATGCACGAGCCACCCCCTTCCTCCTCCCTCCCCAAAAGCCTGTGAAAGCGAGACAGCCTTCACAACTCGCTGCGCAGCCAAGCAGCCTCTGCCTCTTTTGGACCAGGGACGTGCAAGCGCAGCAGCATCAAGAGGCCTTCGAAGAGCGTCTGTCTGCTCCAGCCTGGGCTCTGCCGGTCTTTGGGCACAGAGGGAGAGAAAGGTCTGGTCAGGCAGGCAGGGCCCAAATCACCTCGGCTTGATCAGTCACACCAAACATCGTACAGGATGCCTGGAAACTACCCGTCGGGATTGTGGAGCACTTCTGCTCTCAGCTAGCAGCCCCGCAGAGAGCCTGGGGTCTAAATCCAAGGCACGGACCAAACTAACAGGACCCGCAGCTGAAGACAACCGCAAGCTCCTGGTCAGAGCTTGGAAAAAAAAATACCACGGGGGTTTAAAGGTACTCGGCTGATGCCGCACTCAGCATTTGTACACCCGAGTGGTGCGCTGGTCTCGCTTTCAAAAATGACTTGGGCACTTGGGAGCAGAAGCCTCTTTGCAAGTCAGTAGGACTTGAGAGCCCAAGTGCTTAGGTCGCTTTGGAAAATGAGACCTACACGAAGCGCAGGTTGAGAGGCAACCCCCTCGCAGCCAGGCTGTGGATCATGTCAGGCAGTCTGAGCAGCAGGGCTTCAAAGCATCCCTCTGTACATCGAAGAGGGACACCGCGCGAAGCAGACGGACCACAGGAGGACACGACCCTAAAGGCGAGAGAGAGAAACCCTCACCGAGAGGCTACAAGCCACCAACGATGCTGTTAATACAGGTGGCTTGGAAGTATATCTTAGAAAATATCACAGTGCCACTAACTGATCGTTTGTCAGCTGTTCGCTGTTGCGGGCGCACTTTTCTTTGGTCATTTGACCCAGCTGAACCCATCTGTAGCAGATCGCTGGATTGCACCGATGTGTACACATGGGCAGAAACACACACACACACACTCTCTCTCTCTCTCTCAAACCCCTGAGTTCACCTCTCCTATTCTTCAGCCATTTCCTGCACGCTGTGAATATTTCCTAAGGAAAAAACCCGAAAAAAAAAGATGTCCTGGTCACAGAAAGCCCTCTGCCAATTGTTCAGAAATGGCGATTAAAAGAACGAGCTAGTGAAGTCCAAACACCCGCAAGTGGAGCAAGCTGCACCGAGCAGCACCTCTTCACTGTCAGCTCACCACCGTTCCCTCGAACAACCAAGCGTGTGTGATGCTACGCAGCCGCCTTGGCATTACTTCTGCCCATGACGAGGCCTCCTCCTGCACCGGGTAAGAGAAAAGGAAGAGGTTGCTTAAGAAGTCAGCATGTCGGTGTCGCAAGATCCATCCAAAAGGTTTTCCTTCTGAGCCGGCACCGGGGAAAGGACAGAGAGGTGAATCGTGCTGGCCTGGTGAGCTCGTAACCGGAGAAGCAGACTCTTTTGGACGGAGAACGAAGTGCTAGAGGCGCAGTCGCAGACAGCTGATGTTGGGGCGAACAAAAAAAATAATAAATAAAAATCAAGAAAACCATTGTAAATGGCAGGTTTCATTTTGCTTTACAAAAAAAAAATACAGCAGCTGTTTGGAAGTGTGGGCAGAGCTCCATAGTTCAGGGCGAGACCACTGCTGTGGGAAGAGCAAGAGAAGAAAATCTTATTTTTAGCATGGTGGTTAAAAATGACAAGAGCTGCTGGGACAGAGAGCTGAAAGCTAGCTGAGACAACACAAGGCCACGAGTCTTATGCTGCAAAAAATCCAATCTCTTTGCTTGTCCCGTCACCGTCAAGGTGACCCCGGCCGCCAGAGCACAGGCACTCCCCTGCCCGCAGCCCACCCCGCAGACACCAGAGCAAAGCTACTGCTGCCCCGCTCAGACGACCGAGACTGGGGCTGCTCACATCTCCCCGGGGCCAGGGCCGGTGCCACGTCAGCGAGATGCAGGAAAGGTGGCACGACACAAAGGGAGGCAGAAAAACCCGCCCAGCCCGGCATAGCGTGTCCCCAAACCCTATTTTTAGGTACAGCTCCAGCAACTCCTGAAGGAGAAGGGAGACCGGGCTGAGCATCTGGACCGTTCTGCAGGGGACCTTCGGGGACCAGCTCCTGGGGGTAGCTGCCACTTGGCCTCTTGCCCGAGGCAATTTGAGGACTACCTTTGGGAGGTTTCAGTCACAGCTGGCTGGGGCTTCTGTGATTCCAGCAGATAACGAAAACTACCTCCAAACTTCATGCCTCACCACCGCCCCGCACAACCCCAAACACTTTCACTGAGAAAGCTGATAGGACTGAGTTTTCCTAACTAAATGATCTTCGGAGGACACTAAAAGGCTGGTCTCTGCCCCGAGTCTGCCTCGCACTGCTCTTCCAGCTGCAGCATGATAACTAAGCAGTGAAGATGGGATGATAAAGAAACTCAGTTGTATTGCGGATGGGTCTGCCAGCTGCGGGCATAGGATTTTATAGCTGTTGCCTTGTGATCTTTTGTGGCCCAAGAAAAAGGTGGACAAAGTATTTTTTGAAGACAGGTGAGACTGATCAAACCCACTTAACTGCGTTTTTGCAAAGGGATATTTTATTGAAAACCTGAACTTGGAAGTGAGGGTGGGAAGGGACCTCAGGAGGTCACATCTAGTCCAACCCCCCGCTCCAAGCAGGACCAGCCCCAATTAGATCAATTCAACTTCAACTTGGCCTCCCCCCATCATGGCTGTATAATTTGAGAGCAGACCATACCTCTTCACAGGAACTCACACCTGAGAAACGGACCCTGGTCTCTCGGGCTGTAAGCACAGGTCTCCTTGCTACCGGCATTCATTTCCTGCCTTTTCTCTGGCATCTGTTCCCCAAATTCTGCAGAGCAACTTAAAAGAATTTGGATAAAGAGCTCTGGACAAAGGCAAGGCAGGTGCTGCGAGGTTATGCATTCCCACCCATCCAGATCTGCCCCGCACCTCTCTACCGCGGGATTATCTATCGGCAACCCCCCAGGGTTCTTACTTCCACATTCATTTCTCTGCCAGTGTCATACCCTGGTCTTGAACAGAGCAGTCACGGATGCCTGAAATGATAAGCTGACACCACAGCCCAGGTGGCTCCCAGTACAAAGATCGCCAAAGGGAAGAAAGGATGTTTTTCAGTCTGACCAGCTTTAAGGAGAGTTGTTGTTAAAATCCACAAACTGGTAAATGCCAGCTGAACTGAACAGGTTTCACAACCAAGACTGCGACCAAGTCGCCGGCTTCCAATGTGAAAGCACGCCGGCAGGAGGAGCATTTCACAGCAAGGGATGTCGAGAGCAACAATGCTGATCAGTCCTTACATAGTCAATACACCCTGAAAATTATAATCCATTTTCAGTGCCCTGCGGGGTTCAAATCACTCTGCTAGAAGACACAGTACGAGAGATTATTTCACACCAAGCTACGCTCTGCCAGCTTCGATCTCTCCCAATGAACGTGGCTGTGCTGTCGAACGTGCACTGGCACATACAGTAATCAGGTTCATTGCACTGCAAGGCTCCACTTCACCTGGTTTCATACACTAGCATCCCTTTAGGTGTGTGTATAAATATACATGGCATAACAGAGACCACAAATATATATCGCTACACACCCACACAATCAGCAGTATAGAGTCGAGACTAAACGAATTATACATACCGCATAGACATGGGCAGTTTTCCTAACTACTGAATATTGAAAGGGAAGGAGAGAGCTGAAGCTCATTTTCGCCTAGTCTTCCCTGCCATCTGGCCACGTATCCCACCCAAGTCTATGATGATTTTTGAAGGATACAGCTGGGTATAACTATATCCACTTTTGGGAGAGTTTGCCTCGCTCCCACCCTTCCTTCCAAAAACAGTGCTTGCCTATGGAGGACCAGGAGATATCGCACGCCTGTGATGAAGAACACCAATGGTATTTCCCGCATGCCGCTGCAAATGAGCGAACTCTGTAATTTGTAACTCTGAGATTACACAAGGCAGGGCACACCTCGCAGAAAGGATGAATTCAACTGCTGATCAAGTGACCAAACACTTAAACAACCAGGAAAGGTCGTGTGAATGCAGTACAGTAGCCAAATGCCCGGACGGGCACACAAGAAGGGCTCTCTAGGCAGTAGCCTCAATGGGCTAGGAAAAAAGCTCAGATAGCAACGAGGACCAAAAGAAAAACTGCACGTCACGAGCTGGAGACCAAGGAACCCTTCACCTTCCCATACTGTGACCTGAGAGAGAAAGGGAGTTCAATTTACAGACAAGAGAGAGTTGTGCGTGTGTAAGGACAGGCAAGGGTAGTGTGACCCGACAGGCTATCAAGGGTGAACACACGTGTCAGATACCTCCCAGCTCAGCCTGTTGGCAGACGGTGAATAGGGCCAGCGAGACATAACTCCGAACTCAAAGCCCCAGAATATAAAGGACTCATTCGCCATTAGAAAAGCAAGAAATCTTGCGCGTTTCTACATGTCCAAGCACGTACAGGATGTCTAGCCTTCAAGGAAGCGAGGCACGAGTGATCAAGTTCACTATTTCCAGATCAAGAGCCCTTAAAATAAGCCATGCCATGCCGTGGGGGTGGGGTCTCACTTCTTACACCTTCTGGACGGGGAAAAGCTATTTATTGTCTGTATTTTAAATCCTTTTTGCAAGCTCTCAATTCATGATGGACTCGGATCCAAATGCTAATGAATAAACATAATTAACTGGTAACGGGCTGCATAACTTCATGCATCTTGCTGTGTACTCCAGCAGCTGAGAAGGCACCAGGCTACGAGACGTCTCAGACTGGGTCTGCTGCAGGTACTCCCCTGACACCTGTCTGAGCGACCCTAACCTCGGTGTGCTTCGTTACTGACCTGCAGCACAGAAATGTCGTTTTTGGGGGGCTAAATGGAGAAGACTGGGAAGGTGCTTTTGGCCTCGCTTAGTACTTCATGGGACTTTGAAACTCAAGTCAAAGTTTCAGCGAATTGCTGGGATCAGCTGCACTTGCACTGCATTTGGTAAGAAGTTTTTTGCATTTAAGTGGTTAAAGTCATAAAACAATTTTGGGAATGCAATACGAGATGCCTAAAAGGGGCCTGATTTTAGAAGCTAATACACATCAGTCTCTTGCAGAATCAGACTCTTAAGACGTCTTCACTTGAGCACCCGGAAACAGAGGTACCCACGTTAAGCAATCACTTCCAAGGAACGGGACTGGTCTTCGGCAATCAAGGGGACTGACCTTCACCAGGGGTGAACTTCTCTTTTGGCACAATTTAACTCTTAATTATTCATTTATAATTGTGTAAAGGGGCAGAGAGAGAGAGAGATCTCTAAGAACCACTAGCTGTGCCACAAAGGGTCTTCCTGGCCAGGGAATCGCAGCTGACTCTATCACTGATGCTCAAAGGCAATCCTCAGGCTGCCCCACATCAAAAATGACAATACAGTTCAGGCTTCCCGTTGGGGCACTTTGCTGCCAAATACTGATAATAGGACAGTCTACCCTGCTGGGCTGCGGAAAGCCTCTCCCCATCTCCACCTTTCATACAGAACATGGCATACGCGGTATCACGGAGAGGCCAAACCAGAGCACTCTGAAAAGCAAGCCTGACTACGGCAGGCGTGCTTTTGCTCACGATGGGAGGCCAGTGCAAGGCACTCTCTCATACTCACAAGGCAGAGTCCCTCAGACTGCATGGATGAGAGTAACTCTGAAAATAAGCCGTCTAGTTACCTGTGTGCCAAGCTTTATGCTTTTATTCCAAAGTAAACGATTTTCCAGCTTAGACCTTGGATTGGGAAAATAAGTGGCATCGAAGAGAGGACAGGTGGGTCTCAGCACACAGCTTACACACACGAGCAGTAAAGCCTACGGGGGTATAGAGCGAGCACTGTTTATGGCAGTCTGCTGTCACCGGCACGAGCCTGGAGCTGAAGTGGCCCAGCTTCTACACCCGTATGATCTATGTGCACAAGTCCAGTCTGGGAACAAGCTTGTGGCTGAGGCCAGCACACTGGGCTCGACATCAGCGCGGGCCTGGGGCAGACACTGGTACAGTCTTTATGCTGGAGAAGGTCCTGCGTGCTTATGCAGAGGATCCTCTGTTCCAGGGTCAAACACCCCTCCTAACTGACCTTGCTCCCAGGTCGTTTGAGGTGTAGTCCTGTCCCCCACCCTGCTCTACCCGCTAGCCTGGGAGCCGCGTGCCCCCCAGCCCTCTCCGCGACTCGACTACATGGGGAGTAACAGCAAGAGTCCCGTGATGGGGCCGCTTCCCTCTCCAATGCTGTCGCTAGGTACAAAGTGCAAAAGTGTTGCTGTTCCTGCATCCATTAAAAACTTTTAAAAACAGAACAGAAAACCAAAAAAGATCTCCATATGAATCTGAAAATACATTAGTCTCCAAAAAGCCAGCAAGCACCTCATCACCTGGTCGGGCCACGTCTGCTCCTGTCCCTGCATGGCAGCCGTCCCGTGGGTCGCGGTCCTCTCAGCCAACGAGCATGACACGCTACCTCCTTCGCACACTTCCCAGCCCAACGTAGGACGACATCCAGAGGGTTGAGTTTGGGTGGCTCGGACGGAAGTGACCAGCTGCTAAAATGGTCCAAGATCCTGCAGTGAACTGTCATGTCGCCAGAGAACAGAGCACGGTGCCATTCACTGGAACGCAGAGATCTCCCGCGTCTCAAGACGGTTCAGTGTTACGCTAACTTTGCTATCTGGCCTCTGGCTTGGGACCATGTTGATGTCTTCCCTCCCACCCCACAGAAAAAAAATATCCCTCCCTGCCACATCCCGTTTAAAGTGTTTGTATCTTTTCCTCCTATGAAATGTTTCTGATAAGGCTTTATTGCTATACAAAAGCGGTGCAAATGCTGCCCGAGGCAGCTCCATCAGGAACTTTGGTCAGACGACTGCAGGACTTTTTGTGCACTGTCCAAGCCCCAGCGTTAGACCTGCTACCTTTCTGAAGAGAAGCTGAATACTGTGTGCAATAACACTAAGGAAACAGGACTGAACCCCAGAGAGAAAACAAAAAAACCAGGGGAGAAGAGGAAGGGGGACAAGGAACTGAAACCAGGCGGAAGGCTTGCTTGGGTAGGACCCAGTCACTCTGATGACTAACTGATCCATGCTACATTTAGACAATGCAAGTGTCTTTCAGAACAGGTTGTTGGTGTTGGAATCGCGTCTGGTCCTGAACGCCAGCTCTCTCATCAATGCAGCATTTATTAAAAAATAAAATTAAAATGAAAAAAACTGACAAATTGCATCACCAGGTAGCAGCCTGGCCTGGATCACACATGTCCCATTGCATTCGCTTCATCAAGCGGGGCCATTTAATGTGGCTTCGGCACATGGTAAGACCTCTTCCTTCCTACGGGAAAAACAAAGAGCAACATTAGAGCAATGCAACGGCTGTGTCATCTGCTCAGCTTCAAGCTTACTTTAATCCTTGGAAAGCTCCTTTTTCCTGTAGTGTTTCCCCCAATCTACCAGTGCCTGTTCCTTCTAATAGCTGTGACCACAGCCACTTACCTCTTCCACACCCCCTCAGGGAACCTGTCCAGCAGGAAGGTAAGTACATTCCTCCCATTTTCCGAAAGGAGAAGTTGTAGCAAAGAAGTCACAGAATCACAGACAGCAAGGGCTGCACGGGACCTCAGGAGGTGACATCGAGCCCATCCCCCTGCTCTAAGCAGGGCCAGCCCCAACTACATCATCCCAGCCAGGGCTTTGTCAAGTGAGGCCTTAAAAACCTCCAAGGATGGAGACTCCACCACCTCTCTGGGGAGCCTGGTCCAGTGCTTCACCACACTCCCAGTGAGAAAGTGTTTCCTAATATCCAACCTCAACTCCCTTGCTGCAGGTTGAGCCCATTGCTCCTTCTGTCATCTGCCCCCACTGAGAACAGCCCAACTCCGTCCTCTTGGAGGCTGCTCAGAAAGCTCCTCTTTGAAAGTACTCATGCCGAGCACCTTCCAAGTAATTTACCCAAATCCCACAACAGAACAGACATCAAGCCAGGATTCAGAACAGCGTGCCCCTCGCGCCCAGCTTCACTCGCACCGCTCCTCCGAAACGTGCTGGGTAGCTGAAACTTCGCTTGCTGCTCTACTTCCTTAGGAAAACTGGCTTTGCTTTGAACATACCAATCAGACAAAACACCAGGCGTAGCACTTCTGTGAGACAAGGGCATGCATGGGCAGAGAAAGATCTTGGAAGGAGGAGGAAATGATCACTGGGAGAAGGGACATGGATCTCAAAGCAAAATGTAACTGAAGCGCACATACCTCAACAATTTGCCTGCCTGCTCTGCCTAAGCTTGCCAGCTTTTTGAGGCAGGGATGGTCTTAGGGTATATCTATATGGCCCAGAGTGTGAGAGGCCCCCAGTCCTGACTAGGTGCACCCGCGGCAGTAGCAGTAGTCAACTCCAAACCCAATTTTAATTTAAAAAAATCAGTTTAGGAAAGGAAGAGGAAGCTAACATGCAGCGGGGAAGCAGAAGAGCAGGGATTTCCCTTCCCCAGCGTGGTACGCAAACCGTTACAGAATTCAACCCAGAGTGCAGGCAATTAAATTAGCAGCACAAGATCCGGAGCTTGGCTGCGCAGCCATATTCCTACCCAGCCTCTCCCCTTGGGACTCCTGTTTCTGCTGCTCAGAAAGCTCCTACAATTGGGCTCTTTCAGGTGAAAGGAAAAGCTCTCCCGCAGAACGCCTGCCGACCTGCTCTGCTCTCACGCGGGAGACCCGGCACGGGCACCTCTGCTGACAGCATCTGCAGGATGGCACGGTAGACTGCTCCCTGGCCACTCAGAGCTTGAGAAACCCCAACCAACACCTCACGCTGCTCAGAAAGCAGGCGGAGGGCGGCCAGCGCAGATCTCGGGACTCTGGCACCCCATGTTTCCAGCAGGACACCAGGCGGCATGCCAGAAGGCAATCACCGTGCTTTGACCCCAGCCACCATCTCCAACGGGTCTGAGGGCACAGTCCCTCAAAAAGCACGTGGCAGCGGGGTAAATCCCAGGGTGACAATGCACAGACAGCCAGTCCAATCCTGAAAGGACAGGCCACGTGCTCTTTACCAGGCACAGATGGAAGCGAGCTGACTGGGTCATCGCTGTAATGACACCCGCTGGGATCGAAAAAATCAGCCCCAGTAACTAATGGCAGATATACCACCTCAGAGGTCTCTTCTGGTGGTTTCTGCTTACCCCACCAGCACACCGCACTGTGATCTTGGTTAAGACTCAACCAGCTTGCTCTCAACCTTGCCAGTCTCAACTCGATGGCGGCCGAGCCGAGGGGCTGAACTACACCACCTGAGTCCAAGGAGACGGCTGCAAATGCAGCACCCTCCATGCTGGCAGCCCCACCGGCAGGTGGAACAGAAGGGGGACAAAACAGCACCTGGCAGCATCTCATACCTGAGCGTTTTCCATCCGCTACCTACCATCTGTCGTGGTCTTACAGTGGAGACGGAAGACAAGGAACAAGAGACAGCTCCCTGCTAGGCGCAAGCAATGCTGCTAGATCCATTATACCAAAGGCAGCTGAAAGATCTCCCAAAAATCACCTGAACACCTGGTCACCACCCAGTATGAGGAGGAAAATCACTGGCCACTGCAACCAGTGTAGTCCTTGTTCCATAGGCAGGTCTGTACTCAGATGGGCAAGGATGAAAGAAATCAAAGCCAGCTGGATACGAGCATGGCTTCTCCGCACCCTCCGTCAGAGCTTCGCAGAAGCAGCAGGATCATAAGGACGTAGGGCTGGGAGGGACCTCATGGGGGAACCTAGTCCAACCCCTTTCTCCAGGCAGGATCATCCCTGACTGAACCAGATGTCTGTCCAACCTGCTCTTGAAAATGTCTAGGAAAGGAGATGCCACCAGGTCTCTGGGTGCCTGTTCCAGTGCTCGACCACCCTCAGAGTAAGAATGTCCCTCCTCATCTCCAACCTCAGTTTTCTCTGCTGCCGGAGTCTGAGGCCATTGCTCTTAGTCCTGTCCCCAGCAGCTGCAGAGAACAGCCTACCTCCACCCTCTCTCCAAATCGCCCTCCAAGTATTTGAAGACTGCTAACAAATCCCCCCCCTCAGTCTTCCCCTCTCCAAACTAAACAGTCCTAGTTCTTTCAGCCTTTCCTCAAAAGTCACGCCTCTCAGGCCTCTAGGACCCCTGACAGATGTTCAATCCAAGGTGTTCTGGGATCTGAAGCGCAATCACAACAAACCCGCGTCCTGCCTTGCACGCGTGTATGGCAGAAAGCGCGACTGTTGGGATCGAGCAGCGTGCCCCACTGCGCCATGCTGCTGGTGCAGGGCGAGCCTGCGATCATGAAGTCCTAGAGAGAGAAGTGGGGCTGGAAGGGACTTCCAGAGGTCAGCACATCCAACTGCCCACCTGGGGCAGGATCAGCCCTGTCCAAGCCCTCCCAAACCAATACATTATGTAACCTATTAGCAAAACCACACAGTCCATCCTGACACGGCACCAGACATCACACCCAAACCTGCCACACATGAAGCAGGGGACCACGGGAGCCAATGTCCAGCTGCTGCAAAGGCTGCTAAAATACAAGCAGGAGATCCCAAGCAGAGGCTGTGCCCATGCCAGAGGAAAGCAAACCCCACCCCACAAGTCCATACCAATCTGACCGGGGTAAAATCCCTTCCTGACCCCAAATACGGCAACCCTCAGCAGGGGCAAGACCCTCCCCAGTCAAGATCCTCCAGGTTTCAGTCCCAGCAGCAGCATTGGCACGGCCCAGTAATCCCCAGGCTTCGCTGCAGCCAACACCCGCCATCTTTGCGGAAAGTGAAAGAAGACCCCTGGCACATGTAGCGGCAGGAGGGGGGAAAACTCCTTCCAAGCCCCACGTGGTGGGCAGCAAAGCCCCGAAGCCTGGCAAATACTCATAGCAGAAGACAGGCACCGCTATTCCCGCCCAGCCTCTTCCTGAACACCTCCAGCGAAGGAGGTGCCACGACTTCCCTAGGCACAACTTCCCCTAGTCCACTGCTTTGCTGTCCTGACAGCAAGTCATCCAGACCGGCTCCCTGTTACCGCATACATCTGCAGCACATCATCCCCTTCAGACACTTGCAGAGCTCCATCTTAGCAGCAGTCGTGTTTTGTGCCTCAGTACTTCTACTGGGAGACTTTCAGGCCCCCACGGCTTTGGTACTTGGGAACCTACCCACTTCCAGCCTCATTTACTCATGGCCAGTCTAGACCTATTTGTCCTTATGCCAACACTGTCCTTTTAAGTTGAACAGTTCCTTTCCCTCCAGGATATTTAAAGTAACATACTTACTTTAAACAATAATTTTAATCCCTCCTACCCCCCCGCTATGCACAGGAACTATTAAAAATATCCAGGTGTTTAACAGTGACACCGATGTAATGAAACCCGTGAGAACTTGAAGGATGTGAGCTTGATGCTGCAATCACCAGCTACACTGCCTTCAGTCCAGTGGGACCACAAGACATTTCAGACAGAGCAACCAACAGGATAGTTTGATGCCAGCACTAGCGCTAAAGCTATCTGATTCAATGGCTTGGTAGAGTAAGTCTACTGTGACCGGCTCACCTGTCTTTTGCTGTGGCTTCTGTAGCAACCGTACCAACAGCTGCAGCGTTCTGGTGCTCCTCCGAATGCTGGGCCGTGCTGTTCAGTGGTTTGGAGACCTTTGTCGTTGCCATATCAGTGATGGTCAGCTTGTCGATCACCATGCAGTCTGCATCACTGTGTGAGGAGAACTCAAGTTCAAGTTAAACTGGCCACGAAGAGGTGTTCAATTCCAAGGGAGGACAAGAGATTCTCTGCTACTTGTAGTGCAGAGGTCACGCTTCCACAAAGTGGAGTTATTTACTGGACAAATCGAAACAAGCTGCAAAATCTAGCTGGAATGACAAGCATCAGATGCATCCAGGGGCTACATTTCCCAAAAAGCGGCTGGACACTGAAAACACACAAAACCCAACAACTCTCAAGAAGGGTGTTTCCTTTCTCTGCAGCAGAAGCAAGCCCCTGAGACTGCTGCGTGTCTTTGTTGCCTGCAAGGGAAATGGATTAATGCTCCTCTAGATATAAAAACTCTACTGCAGGGTGTCCTGAGCTGGAGAAGGGAGAACAACCACTGTTATTATTGACCTGGCAGGTTGGCAAGGCAGGACCCAGTAAATGTGGGGCATTCAAACAAGTCGCTTCCAAGGGAAGAGGGCTCGCCAATTGAGTTCGCTGCTGGATAAAAGAAAACTACTTACCGAGAACAGTGGCTGCAGATTATCTGCTTCTTGGGGCAGTAATACTGCACCCAGCCAAGGCTGGCTGTCCCCAAACCCACAACTCAAGCTGTTAATTCCAGCAGATCATTATTCTCGCTCAATAACAGGGACTCCGATAGCTCTGACTTACAGTTTCCTTCCAAATTAAGTACCTGCCATTTGCTTGTAAAGTTTGAATTAAACAAACCCTCTAAAACTGCGTGGAAGATGATGGAGAACCAGTGATTGCTTACGATTGATGACCAGAGATTAACAGTGACCTTTAGTCACAATCAAGTGTCCTTAAAGATGCATAGCACAGCAGAGCCCCCCTCCCGGAAATACGCGGTTCCAAAGATGTGGCTATAAAACAAAATAGAGCAGACACCACAAAACCTGCAGACAGTGAAGCTGCAGGCAAGGTCAATGTGCCTTGGACGTTAATACTGAAGCAAAAACACCACTTTCAAGTGGAGAAAGAAGCCACTTCAATAAAATTCTGCATTTTGCATGTTTTACAATGAGCGAGCGCTGTTTTCAAACCCTCTTGCTTGTCTTTGGAGAAAGCCTAAAATAAAGTTAATGCATTTCTTGCTACAATGACTTGGGAAAGGGCAGGTCTGTGAGCTGGGCTAGACTTCTGCCTTCAGAAAGGCTAAGTCATGGTGCTTTGTAGACAGACTAGATTGAGAGAAAGATATGACTGCAGTGCAGATCTTATATTTTGAAAATGTATTTGTTATATTGCTATGAAGCTTATGGTAAGAGCTGGAGAGACTGCCACTAAAAAGTCTGCTCAACTCACAAGACACAAATGGCTTCAGAAATTCAGGCAGGACCACACTAAGCCTTATCCCTATCTCTGTGGGCTCCTTACCCAGGAAAGGAGTTAAATCTATCAAGCTCTTCATGGTCCTGACTATTAAGGGCTGCACAGAAATTGCTCTGCCTACAACAGGCTCATGGAGGGACAAAACAGATGCCAAAAGCTCCAACAGAGGAGACTGAAAACCTGGACTGAGAGGTGAAGAAGGGAAGCGAAGCAGTCAGAATGGAGCACAGCTTATCCGCGCAGCCTTCTGGTGCCTGGAAATCCTGATAGCTCTCTAATTACAGGGGCCAGGGAATCACTACAAAACGTTTAAGCTGCCGTGACTATAATAAACAGTAATACAACATTTTTTCCTCTCCTGAGGATGGCTGGAGAGAGACTGAGGAAGAGATCTCTGAGCAATGGACCCAAATGGCACTGCTTCACAACCGAGTCTGTGCAGCGAAGCCTTCCAGTTTCCCTGTGCACTGGCACTAACTACAGCTCAGACATTTCCCACTCAAGGCAGATCCCAAGGTCTTTCTCCTGGTCCAAGCCCACTTGTGTGAGTCATCTATCGGCAGGCTCCAGCTGGCCTACGATGGTCTTCCTTCCCCAGTGGGTAAGTCGCCATCAAGAGTATCTTTCCAGCGCAGGGAAGCAGGGTCCGTTTCCTTTGGGCTTTTTATTGATGTAAAACATTATAGCCAGACTGCCCTTTGGGCCATTTTCTGCAGGTCCCTGAAGGTCCTTTGCACTCAGGACTGGTCTCTCCAAATATTACGGATCATGACTGAGTGACTTACATTTAGAAGCTGTGTACATGGACTCTCCATGCCTGCCAACACAGGGCTGGAAAAGACCTGCTGGATCAAGACCAGGCCCCAAAGCAACAAGCACATATCCATGTTTATTAGTTTGGTCAGAGGAACCTGAAAAGTCTCCTCCCAATGGCAGGTTGTTCCTGGATGGACATAAAGCTACAGAGGTCAGCCGCTGGATGTTATGGACAGCGGAGCAACATCAAGATTTCAAGGTTGGCTGAACGTGCCTCATCTATAGGAATACCCAATCAATGGAGAGAAAAAAAGGAAAGAAATGAAGATGAAGGGGTCTTGGGGCACTCTGACCACCGTCAATGAAGCCTTAACCCCTGGGGACAGGTAGCATTGACTTTGCTGTGGAGATGGAAAAACTCTAGCAGAATTGAAATTCCTATCTTACATACCTAAAAAAATGAAGGGATTAAAAAATATCTATATAGGCCATATCTGTGTTTGGAATTAGCCCCAAATCCAAGCCAACAGTGAAAATCTAGACCGAGGGGGATTGAATAGCAGCCTTCAGTTCCCTGCAGGAGGGCTGCAAAGAGGATGGAGCTGGACTGGTCTCAGGGGGGACAGATGGCAGGACAAGGAGCGATGGGCTCAAGCTGCAGCAAGGGAAGTTGAGGTTGGATATTAGGAGGAAAATCTCACAAGGAGGGTGGTGAAACACTAGACCAGGCTCCCCAGAGAGGTGGTGGAGTCTCCATCCTTGGAGGTTTTCAAGACCCAGGTAGACAAAGCCTTGTCTGGGATGATGTAGTTGGGGCTGGTCCTGCTTGGAGCAGGGGTTGGAGATGTGACCTCCTGAGCTCCCATCCAGCCCTCATTGTCTGTGATGCTATAAAATCCCAAGAGTACACCAGAAAACCCATAATTTGGTGTTTATCCTGGTTTCAAGAAAGCTTATACCCTTTTCAAAGAGCAGGCATCAGTTCTCTTCTATGCGACTATTAAGAAAACATACACTGGCTCTTAATTGCCGCTGGGGAAAAAAACAAGTCCTCTCCCAGTACGACAACGGTCAGGCAGCTGCCACCAGGTAGCTTCCTCCTTTGCTTGCCTCGTAATTCGTCTCACTTGCCTGTCAGCAGTCTGTCTGAATAACTGGTAATTCACCTCTCTCTTTAGCAAAGAATTTCAAGCGCTGCCAACTTGTTTCTCGGAGAAAGATGCTCTATTGTCCAAGCTTAGCACCGAGCTCTCACCTCTTAGCACACATGCAATCCCTAAGGAGTCATATGCACCCCACAGAATTATTTGCAATGACCTTTCTTTGGTAATACAGCCTGTCTGGACCTAGAAGCTTAGCTCCCTTTGCCTTACTTCAGCGTTATCGCCAAGGCTAATCGCCCTCCCTCCAACAGCAGAACTACTTCCCTGAAAGTGTAATTTCCTCCTGAGGAGTGAACTGATACGTTCGCCCTTTGGGGTTACTGTAGGTCTCAAAAGCATCCTGTAAGAAAAATGGTCGGTAGTTAAATAGTGTCAAGGTGTCCAGCTACTGAAGAATCAAGTCAAGTCAAGTCAAGTCAAGTCAGCTCCAAGGCCACTGTGACGGCTGGGGCACCTTCGATGCTGTGCATCATCAGTGATTCTTCGGGCAAAGCGACCTGGTGATGCCCTTCTCCTCTCCAGGTATGGACGCCTGTTGGCTCACAGGGAGCTCATTCACCCTTTGACAGGTCTTGTGTTTAGTCCTGCTGGGTGTCCACACACCGGCCTCACCCAGTTTAGCCCCGGTGGGGGTGTTGGTTTAGTCACCGACAACTCAACAGTCGAACAGGCTGTATTGATTTACAGAGAGGCCTGGCTTGACAGGAACGATGGAGGAATATTAAAGAATGAAGGCTCTACCTACATGTCAGCTTCCCTGGGATGCTTCTGTGCAAAGAAAGGTTCACATTTTTATCTTTCTATTTTTCAGGTTGCCTTTCCTCCCCTACCCTCTAATGTCTTTTAATTCTGTCGAGTCTCTCGTTTCTACTCCTCCCTCCCGCCCAGCTTTACTAGAGAAGCTCCTTACAGCGACAAACTTAAGCTTTGCCAGCACCATCAATGCTGCTGCATTCAAACAGCCTCTCCCTAGCCCGCGGGCTGGCACAACGACGGTCCCCTCCCCATGACTCGAGTGGGGATTTCGATGTGCCAGATGGAATCTGATTCACACCGCTGGAGCGGGGCGGACCCACAGACCACATCACCTAATGGTGGTTTTTCACGACGATGAGCACAACACTGAAACAACTCTCATTGTCAAATCATCTGGAAAGAAGTCAGGTTGAAGTGGTCAATGATACAAAGGTCTTTAGTATTAGTCAACGTAACACTGAATAAAATAACCTTAGAGTCCAATTCTACCCACCTCCGAAGCTTACTATCGTGGCTCCTGGGATACACTTTAGTTATCCGCTAGTCTCTCTTTGGTAAACAATCAGTAAGTATCATAGACATCAAAATATTGCAAGAACATACTAGGAAGGATGGTGACACTACAAATGGATACACAAGACTCGTATAAACAGCACACCTAAACATGACGTGCTCCATGCAAAGCCCAGAAACGAGCCCTTGCAAGCTGAATTTTGTGAACAAAGGAAGTGCCATGGCAGCCATGCTAATGACACACTTGTCACAGGCTGTCAAAACCATCTGCTGGCCAGCAATTATAGGAGCTCACATAACACGGTAGGGCTTCGCTGAGCGGTTCCACAAGCAAATATGCCATTTTAAGTCGTAGAGGCCCAGCGTAAAAAGATTGTATCTATGACAATTATTGAGCTCAACGTCCATCTTTGACAAACGTTTTCAATTCTGACAGCAAAAGCCATGACCATAAGTTTGGTCACCTTGTAATTAAACAAGCACAAGTTAGATCAAGGAAATGGATATTTAACATTTCAGTAAAAGTGCTGGAGACATGGCGCATGCCCGATTTTCCACGGCATGCATCGTTTTGGAAAAATCCACTGAACGCATTTCAGCAACCCTTCGGGTTAGTGGCGGAACGAGATACGAGCAAGACAGCCGCCTCGTGGGCTTCTTTTTCATGCTTCCCATAAACAAATAAGAAATCAACAGGTCATGCAGGATGAACAGTCCAGCAGGCACGGAAAAGAAAAATGTATCCCAAAACGGGAGAGCTCAAAACATCCACGGTGACAATATAACTCCATTCAGTCTGGGAAACTGGAGGGCCATTCTCTCTGTTGCATGTCAGCAGATGCTCCACCAAAATCCCTTGCTCAATCACGGAAGAATGAAAAGCAACAGCTCTGTTGTATTTGCAAATGCCATCATTGCCACACACTTTTTCTGGAGCCCTCATGCAGCGGAGAGAATGCCAGCTCTCACCTCAGAGTTCATGCCCAAAGCAATGGAAACAACCATTGCCAGCTACTATTTCAAGAGCTATTTCGGCAGAAGGAATTGGCAGGTTTTCACTGCTGCTGGCAGGGATATAAGCTAAACAGTTTCATCCTCAATCTTAACTATTATTGGAAGCAAAAGTAGGAACTTCCAAAGCGGTTGTGCAGGTGCTCCACTCAGTGGATCCAAAGCACAGAAGTTAGCAGCCTTTATGAGAGGGGCTTTACAAAATGAGACCTGCAATATACAGTTAAAGAAATGAAATGGTTTCCACTGGTAAGAAGCACTATAGTTCACAATGGGCAGATCTACACATGCGCTTTAATGCACATTAGTTTATTTTAATGCGCCTTAAAGTGCCACTAAAAACTGTGCTATTTAGCTAATGTGTATTAAAATAGGCTAATGCGCATTAAGTGTCACTTAAAAACTGTCTTTTTAGCTAATGTACATTAAGACTTTTCTAATACCTCACAATGGAAGGTGTCTATACACAAGGCTGGAGTGCAATTACCATGCTATTAAAGCGCCACCACATCTCTTTTTATCAGTGTTCCCGTGATTAAAAATGGTGGCGGGGGCGTTTGAACTAAATCTTGTCAAATAAGCTTTATTTCAAGCACCCCACCACCATTTTTAAGTGCAGGGATGCTGATACATGAGATATAGCAGAGCTTTAATTAGAACAGCTCTCTGAGATGCTCCAATTAAAGCGCTGCCCCCTCCACCTCTGGAGCATGTGTAAAAGTGACCAGAGGTACTAGATTTAACGCACATTAACTAAAGCGTGTTAATGTATGTGTAGAAGAACCCACTGAATTCCATCTTTTGTTCTAAATTTGTTTCCATTGCTGCTCATTAAGACTTTCTTTGAGGTTGAAATTTTTGTGATTGGTCTCAGGTCAGGGTGCGTTTTGTTTTTTGGTTTGGTGTTTGGATATGCCAGAAGTTTAAGTTGAAAGGGATTTCAATTGTTTTTCAGAAAATGGAGTGTCTAGAAAAGACATTAGTACCTAATTTAAAGCCAGGTAACGGTACAGATGATAAACATGACAAAGTTTTAGTCACCAAAGAAAAAAGACAAAAAAAAAAATCAGCCCAGCATGGAGAGAAATTTTAAAAGTTGGTAGTACTTTTTAAACATGTACATGAGCATACACAGCAAAATGCTTGCAATTTTTTAGTATGCCCCAGCTTCAAAGGATCTGCTTAAGTATGACATTTAACAATGGCTCAGCAGTGAAACACTTTCTATATCCTTTGAAAAGCGAGGAAATAAAATGCGAAAGCTTCTACTAATGTAAGATGGTAAAAATTAAAAAATTAAGCACACACAACATGGAAATGCAGAAATCATTTCCCAGAAAGATTAACTATCATACTGCATACAGGTAGTATTTACTTTCCCTGCTTTCCTAATTATAGGTAAATCATATGCTCGTTTATGTCATTAGCCACATACCACAACCCTGGATGTGAGACAGGGCTGAATTAACACTGCTGAAGATATCTTCACATGTTGCACTTTGCTGGATCGCACACTTAACCCTACATCCTGAACAATACATTCACAAAAACTGTTTAAAGATCTTACACTAGGGAGGTGTTTGCTTTCAACACACGTTAGAGACCACTCGACTTGTCGCTACCAGCTCAATTCTGCTAGAAGCTCCCTGAACAAGGGCTTCTATCTGACTGGTGCCTCCAGCAGGAAGCCTGACTCACACTGCTATGCCACGAGGCTAAAGAACTGCAGCTCAGTTTTTGACTACTTGAGAAACACAGGACACCTTCAAGATGTGTAACATGGCATTTAATAGCACAGGGTTAAAAGCAAGCACTTCAGTGGGCCAAAATATACTTTTAAATACCACTCACCTTGCAATAGCCTGGAAAGTCTCCTGCCTTTCAAGCGCATGTAAAGGCTGAGCTGCACTTCCTGTCTCACTCATGACAGTAGGTCAGAACAGCGGCTTCCTCTGCAAGATTTAGCTATCCTTTATGGTTTTGACAGTAAACTTTTTAGTGATGTACCTTCTTTATGATGAAACATAATTATGCTGTTATTTATTACACCAGTGTTTTCCTTTCATCTCTGGGCTAATAAGGAAATTACAGTAGAGCCTTGCTAATTTTGCACAACATGATGGGGAGACGCTGTTTGAATTGATGAATTTTAGACAGCAACGAGTAAAATGCAATTAAAAATGCAATGCTAACAGTAAAAAATGACTCTGATTTGACAAGATATAGCTCTTATTTAGTTCTATTACCGATTCTACTTTGTAACACGCTAGTCAATGTTCAGTAATGTCACTACAGCAAAGTCTCAGATTAGGAGACCTCACAACAGCACTATCCCCCATTTTTATAGAAGAGAACTGTTCTGCAGGTGTATGGAGCACATGAGGAAAACACAATTAACAAGGTTTTACTGTAGTCAGCCTAAATAACTGGCCTTTCCTGTATACCCTTAAGAGGCATTCCTATTTGCAGAAAGAGCTCATGAACAGGTGAAATGGCAGAAGCTCAAGGACTGGATGAGATGTATGGAGTTATTCAAATGCTGTGTTAATTTTTAAATGGTTCCTTTACCAGTGTACTGCCTCTGCCTGCATCCTTCACCCAGGACTGCCTATAAGCTCAAATCAGGCTTTTCAAAGTGTTACTTTTGGGCACACTTTTAATGATAGTGAAAAGATGGGCTTTCCAGCACCATTTGCCAGTACAGCAACCCTAACCCCAACCCGGCATCAAATGTTTAATTAGAGGTTACTTGTCAGGTGGATGTTTGGAACCCTGAAAATGTCGCCATTATACATACCCTCTGACTGCAGGTCTAAATATTCTGAGCAATACCCACAGCAAGAGAGAAAGGCAGCAAGAAAGGCAGAAACAGAGAGAAAGCAAAGAAGAAAGAAAAAGAAAACAGTAAAGATCGCGGCAAAAACAGACAAAAGAAACCACTTTGCATTGCTATCCTCAGGCTTCCCCTCCTGAGGAATGACAAGGAATGACAAGGAATGTTTAACAAGGTTTCTTCTAGGCATACAGTAGTTGAATACTGTGAACTGAGTCCTCCACATAAAATTAAATCCAATGGACACACAAGTAACTGAATCAGCACATCCTGTGAACATCCCGCTCGAAGCTGAAACTTGCACACAGAGTCTAGGTTACCAAATCACTGACAAAGTACAGTGATAACAGGAAACTAGTCATCACCTGCAAGGTACACCGCACTTTTCTTCTCCCCCAGCAAATTTACCATGTGATGTTTGCCATAGATCAGGGTTCCCCAAACTGGAACACAAAACATCTTTGGGGGGTACACAGGAGAAACTGTGTAATGGTGGATTTAATTTTCATTATAATAATAAATGGCATTTAAGGGGTTCAAATATAAAATGTATGGTGGTAGGGGTACATGGGCAGCTGGTAAATTTGGAAGGGGGTACATAATAAGAAAAAGTTTGGGATCTCTGCCAGAGATCTTCCAGGGTAAACCATCTGGCTAGCTTATCTGAAACATCCTATTACTTGGGCGTAACTTAAAGCTGCTGCTTAGAGTAGCATGCACCTACAGCAGAATGGTGACATATAAAGTTGTGCTGTACAGTGCAGGGAGAGGAAGTTAACCCAGGTGCATCTGGGCCATACCATAACTTAGGAAGCATATGGCTAGATGCAGATCATCAGCAAGAGGACTCCAACCTGTGGATCTGCAACAGAATAAACGGTACCCAGTACAACTGGTATTTGGTGGGGCACGTGTAAGAAGCAAGATCCTAATTTAAAGAGGTTCCCAAAACTTGGAAAAGTTATGTGGCAGGAAACTTAAGGATATCATTATATATCTCTATATGGATATAGATATATCAATCTCAACTATCCCTTGATACAAGGATTATGTCTGCGAGGGGAGGGAAGAGGGAGGGGATTATTGGTAAGTTTTAACCCTTCCTAACAGCAGGGTCTTTCTACTTCTAACTGTAGATTGATGACGCTGTCATCGGCTGGAAAGGAGGCTAATGTGCTACAACAGGCTTCAGCTCTGTAGCAACCTGGCCAGTAAGATTTGGTGAGAGCAATGTGGTCAGCAGTTAGAACTAAATAGGAATTATTATATAGAAAGCTGCAGTAATTAGAGGCAGCGACAACTGAAACACGAGTTACCTACATTTATCACCACTGCCAATGTCTCAACTTTAGTGCTTAAATAGTTAAAATTTGAAATAAGGCATACAAGGTCCAAGCATTGGAGCTTTTTAAAAGGTTAGTTTAAATGAAGGTTTGGTATCGTTACTGCAGGAAAAAATACAGAACAAGGAATTAATCTGCTTCAAGTTCATGTCATCCTTCTGATGCACAGGTTTCCCAGAGGAAACTGGAAATTCAGCGGCTTTAAAAATACTCATCTGGTGCGTCTCTAACAGTGCAAGGCAGATTCAAATTCCATATGGATAAGAGCTGGTGAGTCACACACTCTGCTCATTAAACAGATCAGGGCTGCTATTCCAGCCAGGAGTTTCACGAGGGAAAAAACAATACAATGCAGCAATACAGTGAAGGGATGAAGAATTCTCAGGAGGTGACATAAATCCCTACATATAAATACTGGATCCATTGCCTTTATTAGTGTTTAATGCTTCCTTAATCATCCTTATTAGAGTGACGTGCTATGCACATTTTCTCTAAGAACTCCCGTTGCAGACCAATCCTGGTTCTTTAACTGCTATCAGCCATTGCTCCATGTTTTCCATTTCCTTTGGAAGGGATTAGCAATGGCAAACTTTATTGGTTGCATCTGGGAAAGAACTGCTATTTAAACCAAAATAAGCCCTGTGGTGATCTAGAAAAACTTCCTAGTCTTCAAAATCTCTGATGCAGCCTGGCATTGCTTTAGTAAATTGAGGATAAATTACTGAATTTTCTCTTAATGTAACGTTATGATGACAAACATTTTTAAACACTACTTACTAATTATTCTTTAGCATGTGACACATTAATTCATTATTGCCTCAGGAAGTGGAGAATTAAATATTTGCATTTCATGAATGGATAAATTAAGGAGAAGATGCTCATACCAAAATTTTACCACAAAGCATTTAAAGGACTTAAATTAAAGGCCTGATTTCTCAGAGTTGTTGGCAGCCATTCTTACAAAGAGTGAGAATAAGCCACGCCAGCACCTCTGAAAAACCAGCATGTTCTGTATAAGATTGGTAATACTGATTTTGGAGACTAACTCAGACCCCTTAACATGCAAATTTTACCGTGAGTGACTTGTCAAAGCCAAAGAAAGAACTGAGTTCAACTCCTGGCTGAATCAAATGTCTAAAGCTTGGACAGCACTGAGCTGTAGAGAAATCAGAACTTTGAATTCAGGAAATTTTTCATCAGGAAAACCCAGATGTCATCCAGGAACAGGGTCAAAACTGATGCTCCCACAATTGAGCGTTTCAGATTGGATTAATTTGTTATGGGTGAGTAAAATGAAATCAAGATCAGCTGTGAGGAATACCAGGCAACCTCAATTCTCATAACTGGCCAACCAGGTATTTCACACTGCAGGACATACGCTCCGAGTTAAAACTGCTGGACAGATCTGTGGCAGCTGACTACAGCTGTTACCATCATCTAAATTAAAGGCTTCTGCTTGCTCCCAGCAACTATTTGTTTCAATTTCTGACTGAGGCTGTGAACTTTGGAAACTATTCATGTTTTTTCAGGTGGAGATTACGGTTCTAGAAGCATTTGGTTTCATTGCAAAAGCAGGGTGAGCGTAGCAGTAACAAATCATTCAAAGCAAAACAGGCTGTGGATGCTTTGACTTGACTTATACTAAGCTCCTACGTGACTTATTTCTTTCAAATATCCATTTTCAATTGCAGTGCGTATACTTGGCAGAGTCACGGCCCGCAATCTGTTTAACTAGCCAAAGTGAGAATCTGCCTCTCTCTGTTGGCTGGGAAGTGAATAGAAAGTTACAGTGCCAAACAGGATGGACAGCTCCACCATGAACCCAGGCAGTCAGTTCAATTGATGGAACAGCCCTGGCCACAGACCTTGGCAGTTCAGAACTGAATAACATGTGCAAGACACACGTCACCTCCCTTTGTTCCAAGGGTTTTCACTTTATAACGCGAGGATCGGTGGAAGCTCAATACGGAGCCTGCTGCACTATGAAAAGAGTT
This sequence comes from Caiman crocodilus, assembly GCA_030014935.1. Lineage (NCBI taxonomy): Eukaryota > Metazoa > Chordata > Crocodylia > Alligatoridae > Caiman > Caiman crocodilus. The sequence continues at coordinate 140,014,897 of JAGPOW010001296.1, forward strand.
AATACCTTAACTCCACAATCAGCAACATTACACCGACGATCATGTCTCCTTCTATCCTGGTTTCTCACAGGTGAGCATGCTTGGCCTTGCCATCTCTCAGCCTAGAGAGTTGTCCCATATTTTTAAGCAACTCACCCAAAGCAAATCCCCGCAAGCACAGAAATGCTGCTGGGGTGATTTGTATGTGAAGCGTGCAGCATGAGGCGCGGCCTGTGCTGACACAGACATAACACATTTTCCAATTGCAAAAAACTCAGGTTTGCTCACATTCAAATGACCAAAATCTGACAGTCTTTTATTTCCTCCAATAATTTTCCTTTACAGTCGCATAACTTCAGCAGCAGCACAAGGTATAATGAGCCAGCTTTTCGTACTCTCAGGCGTCTACTGGTTTGATTATACCTCAAACTTACTCATTACAGTAAGTCATATGTTGGGTGAACCTGGTTCACTTTCTAGTACACTTCCCCCGTGACTCCAGATTATAGCCCACATCTGCATGGGAATACATGAGGAATAGTTTTTATGTAAAATTTCCTAAACTGTTTATATGACTTTGAAACCAAAGCCATTTCTGAAAACAATGGGAGAAAGCACAAAACCCAGAATTAGTTATTACAAGTTCAAAGTTCATGGTGTTTTAGACACCAGCTTCTTAAGAGCCAGAATACTTCATTTCTCTGGTTGAACTATGGCTGTGTGAAATGCATCCTTTAGCCCAAGGGACCTTGCGGTGAAAACACCACCGTAGTTGGAATACATAAAAGATTTAATGCACTCACAACGTTTTCAAAACCACTCATGTCCCATTTTTAGTCTCTTCCAGCACTTCTAAGACTCTTTTGAAGCATTTTGCCTAAAATGTTACCATGAACTTATGATCTTAT
>JAGPOW010001296.1:140015883-140046931 GCA_030014935.1 Caiman crocodilus
TTATAAAGGTTGGATTCTGGCTCTTGTGCGTCACACAGTTCAGTGGGTTTCAACCTGTGGTCTGCAGTGGGTTTCAACCTTGGGAGTCCGCAGTCCGTGTCTAAGGGGTTCACAAAAGATGACTATGGCCAATCAAAAGTATGTGAATACCCATACTTACAATCCAAAGGGGTCTGCATCTCCATTTGACATTTCTGAATGAGTCCATCCCTCCATTCAAAGATTTTTAGGGGTCCGCAAATGAAAAAAGTTGAAAACCACAAGCAGTTTAACCAGTGCATATTTTGCTTATGACTTGAGTCAGGTCCCTTCCCCCTCACCATCCTGTGGGATGCATTGCCATCTCAGTCTGTCATGCTCTTTTCTACTCGTCACCACACAAGGCCTCGCATATCTCTGCTAATGGATCTGGCACCTCCAGTGCTAGACCTCCTCTCAGAAGCTGCCAGCTGGGTGGTGGCTTCTATCTGAGAGCAGGCGATGCATTGCTCTGCACCACGAAGCCCTGAGAACCCCTTTCCAAATTTGAACTCCCACCTCCAAAAAGGAAAAGCTGGTCCATTAACCAGTACTGCTGTGAAGTTCTCACAAATTTACATTTTTATCTTTTAACAAGTTGCCGTGTTTGAGATTTACACTTTGGATTACAGCATGGTCCATCTCTAGGCTCACATTACTCTCCACAAAACCTTAGTGGCCAGGCCTACCCCACCCTAAGGCGATTCCTTTCGCACCTGGTGAACACAGCTTTCTCATTCTTAGCATCCATGGTCAGTTTGATGGTTTCCTGGCCTGACCCTGTGCTGATGGTTTCAGTAACGATGTCGGTCTTGTCCTCGTCTTCCTCGCTGTCGGAGCCTCCAGAGGAGCTGCTGTCCGAGGCCACGAGAGGCGCCTTCCTTGTCACGCAGACATTCCAAACACAGGGTGACGCAGCGCTAACTGCAAAGAGAGAGCAAATCATTCCCAGGACAAACCGAGCAGGGGCACCGGGAAGACTTCTACAGCCCCCAGGTACAACCAGAACATTTTCAGCAACAGAAACCAGAAGGTGACTTACCTTTCACCAACTGCGTTTTTCAAGAGGATGACGTGAGTTTGGACCTCACAGTAGGCAAGCATGAGCTTCACACGGGCACGACTGGATTTTTTTTAAAGAGCAGTATCTGTTGGGACCACCCCTGGCTTATGCCACCTCATGCTTACATGTGTGGGCCCAAAGAACAGAACAGCTACTGCCTCGCTTCACTTCCCTGAGCATTCAAAAGCCAGGCAAGTGGGAACTCAGACAGGCATCCACACACGTTACAGGATCTACACCATCTCAGAGAACCACAGTTCCTGGAGAGTAAGTAACCTTTTATGTTCAAATAGGCAAAGTGGATCCTGCTGCAGGTGACTAGCAAGCAGCAGCATCTCGGAAATACATGCATAAGGTATTTCAGCAACATCAAAGCCGATTGTAGCACTGCTCTCCCAAATTTAGCATCTCGTCTAGCAAATGAGCGCAGTGCATAATGTCTGGCAAGAGGCAGTGGACTACTCCATGTCACCAGCTTACTGACCTCAAAGACTGGTCTCGCTCTGAAGGAATCCTAGGACACTGTTGGAGCACGGCTGGCTCATTTGGAGCGCTCCATCAGACAACTAGTGACACAGGAAGACATACGGCGTCATCCCTTTCATTACTCTCCTTGAAGAGATGGCCTGACCTTTAGAGGAGCTGACTAAGTACAGACAGGGACACTGTCTGATGTATTATGTAGACAGCACCATTCAAGGGCCGGGATACATCAGATGCCTTTAATTTCTTTTGCCTCTATGCAGAGTGTGGCTCTGGGAAGATGCTGATCCCGTGGGATAAAATTAACACAATGAACTTGGAGGGGAGTACACAGCATCAGCTTGTCCCGTCACTTGACAATTCGGGGAGGCGGCCATTGGTAATGAGCTGAAGCTCGCTCACTCGCGTGCCTGAGGTGATGGCCACTAGGAAGCCCACATGGACTACACAAAAAAATGGGGGCTCAAGTCATGTGTCCCTGGACATGAGCATCTTAATGGAGGCGGTCTTGTGAACAGAGAACTTACCCAGGACATGGGTCTTTCCTAGGCAGGAGCAACACTTGCTGCGCCCATAACAGAATGGGCACAGTTTTGACTTCACCATGACACTGGTGCAATCTACCCAGACCCATGTTACAGCAGGGATGTGAATTTTCCTTCTTTATGTCATAGGTTTTGGAACATCCTTTATACAAAAAGTGTAAAAATGCAATACCTAGTGGGCTAAATGAACTGGCCTATGGTCACTGAAGAAAGCAACGGGTTGCCCATTTGCTGAGTTACCACCTGCTAACACAGGCAGGTAGAGGGCACTGAGGGAGCATCAGACACTCCATCCACCCTTTATCCCCTCACGTGGGAGCACAAGGTGACCAAGGACAAATGCACAGATACAAACACTGTGATTAAAAAAAGAATCCAAAGCTCATGCACATAAACACCTACAGTGAATCCGCACTGACACACGCTTCAAGAAGAAATCTGTCATCTGCACTAGGTAATTAAAGTTTGTGCTACTGCAGGGCCAGAAAAAAGTGTGGGCTGGAAATAAGCTACATTGGGAGCCCACCCCAGCTTTTATAAGTACAGTTAATATTCACCATCTGCTGCCTGTGACACAATTTTAGAGACAAATTTCAATGCTTTTCCATGCTGCCAATTCCTCAAATTCCACTCTGATCTAAGCCTGGGCAAAAATGCAAATTGAAAGGATGGGGTTTATTAACGTTTTGAGGATTTGGTTAGCTATCGGTGGGCACATCGACAGGTGCCATTAAGGTGAAGTTATAAACTCCAGTACATATTGCACAGTTTATTGCTCCCAGGTGGCATGCTTATGTGCGTGCCTGGGACCGTAGCATGTTGAGCAAGGTCAGAGCAGCCATGGTTGGCTGGGAGCACGGGGAGTCAGCATGCCAGCTCAAGACTGCTCTGACCCAGCTCAACGTGCTGTGGAGGGGCTGGCTGGGGCACAAGGGTGGCAGGGAGCCCCCGCACTGAACTACCCTCATGTATTTACAAGTACCATCCTGCACCTGAGTTAATTAGTTTAGGCCGTCCTAATAGCACCACACATGTAGATGGTGACGTTTTACTGCACAGCTAATTAGGCAGTTCTGCAGTAAACACAATGTGTAGATAAACCCAGTGAGAACAGAGCACCTACAAGTCAGAGGTTACTCTGTATCCAGGGTGTCAACTATATGGCCTATGGACTGGATTAGAGAGGCACTGCAGCCCAGATCTGGAGCTGGCCCATCAGGACCAGATGCCGGCTGCTGGCAGGGAATACAGCCTGCCAGCATATGCGAGTTTGACACTGCTGCTCTCTATTAACCAGAGAACCACATTTTTCAACTAGCAATGGGTGAAGCACGTAAAAAAGCAGAAAACTCTCATCAGATTTCTGGTACTTCCTGGCTTTTGCCTGCTAGAAATCTATCAGGATCACTTCTCTTTCAACTCCCTGACACTCTTACTTCTGAGCTCCCCCCAAAATCAAACAGCACAGAGGAGCGCAAGCACCCTGAGAAACGAACCCCAGCCACAAGTACCATTTAACAGGACTCCTGAATTCAGTCACAGTCAAGCTACTTGACACCTATGTGAGGCAGGACTCGAGGGGAACTTTACCCGAGAAACCTGGCAGCACCCAAAATGGTTAGAACAACAAACCAATCCCTCCACATTTCATAATACCCCCACTTACAGGTCTTGTCCTGACTTTGTTTGGGGTTTCCCTCTGAGTCGCTGCTGTCTGTGTCCACAGGAGAACTACATCGTGGACCTGATTCTGAGCTGGAAGACAAAAGAACTTGAAAATGAACTCCCTCTGCCATGGTCCTACTCCCTAGAGCTCCCTCTCGGAAGTCATTAAGAGTCCCTGCACAGTCTCTCAGGAATATCTACAGACTCGTTACTTATATTAGGGTGACAGCCCTGCAATAGTGACAATGTTGTACTATCACTCTAGCACAGTGGTTTTCAAACTGTTTTCATTTGTGAACCTCTAAAAAATTTCAAGCAGAGGCATAGATGCCTTGAATTGTAAACGTGGGTATTTACATGCTGTTGATGGATCATATCTTGCACGGACCTTCTAGACATAGGCTTTGGACCACGGGTTGAAAACCACTGCTCTAGCAGGAGACATGGCCACCACATATCAGTCAATATAAGCATAAGGTGGGACGAGTGCCCAAATGCAGATGGACAATATCAAAAAGGGGGGGGGGAAGGGAAGATTCGAGGTCAGACTCTTCTCTTGCTGTTTCATCCCTCCACCCCACCCCCAGTCCAAGCATTTCTTCATGCAGAAGCTCTAGAAAAGGTGCTGCTGTCTATGCTTCATTTACCAACAAAAAGGTTGAAAGTCTGTAAACTTTGCCCATCCTTTCTCCTCAGGAGTGGAGGTCTCTGGTGCTGCTGAATCCCACACGCTCGATCCAACATCCATGGCCACACAAGGTGCTGGGGGCTTTGAATTCACTGGCTCGAACACGGCTGTCCATCCTGAGCCTGAAGGCATGGAGAGACAGACAGAGAGGGATTCTTGAGGATTCTGAGGAATTGAACACTTTCCCAAACCAAGCCAAAGGAGAGGGAATTCCCAGAGTTAGGAACAAAGACAATCCTTCCACGTAACCAATAGGAGAATTACCTACTGAAAATTGGCTGATTGGCCCAAAAGAAATCTCATGAGGTTCAATAAGGACAAGTGCCAAGTCCTGCACTAAGAAGGGAGCAATCCCCTGCACCGGTGCAAGCTGGGGGTGATGGGCTGGGCAGCAGGTCTGCAGAAAAGGACCTGGGGAACAGGGGACAAGAAGCTGACCAGGATCCAGCAGTGTGCCCTTGGTGCCAAGGCTACCGGCATCCTGGGCTGCACTGGTAGGAGCGGTGCCAGAAGGCTGAGGGAGGTGATTCTTTCCCTCTATTCAGCACTGGGGAGGCCACATCTGGAGTCCTGTGTCCAGTTCCGGCCCCCACTACAGAAAGGATGTGGACAAATTGGAGAGTCCAGTGGAGGGCAAGGAAAATGGTTGGGGGACAGGACTGGTGAGGAGAGGCTGAGGGAACTGGGTTGATTCAGTCTGCAAAAGAGAAGATTGGTTGGGGGGATCCTGAAGAACTGGAGGTTCTGAAGACTCGGGTAGTTGAGATGATTTAGTTGGGAATGGTCCTGCTTCGAGCAGGGGGTTGGACTAGATGTACCCCCCCAAGGTACCTCCCAACCTTCATTTTCTCTGATTCTACAGTTACCTGCAATTTGCACACAACAAAGTGAGAGCTTTCTTTCCAGAGGGATGTGTTCATTAAGCAAGATGACTTTATACGCTTCCATAACTGCAAAGCACTAGCTACAGTCAGGCACCGTGCTGCTAGCGAGTGTTGAGCAATTCTCTGTCTAGGTACTAATACAGCCCTCATCAGGTTTAGCAGCAAGGCACGAGTGAAAGAACTGGTGAGCATGATGAAGTGTCCAAGGTCACCCAGGCGGTTAACAGCAATTAGGAACAGAATTTAGTTCCCCTGAGTCTCAGTCCATTGCACTGTTCACTGCACCATCTCTCAGTTCACAGAGGCTCCTAAGATCCTGCCAGGGATTTCCTTCCTGAGCTGCAAAGCTATAGCTCTCTTGAGACGAAGGGATCTGCTGTGGCAAACTGATCAATGGTCTGTGCTGCTCAGAGTCTGTGGGAGATCCTACACCCCATCATGGATCGCACCAATGCCTGAAGGACAGTTGCACCAACGTGCAGCCACCATTAGCCTTCAAACTGCCTTCAACGTAAATAATCATCGTTACCCTGGTCTGGGTGTAAGAGCCCATTCTTTGTTAGGCATTCGCTGTATGTGACAGAAATGGTAGGGAATGGCACGGGAACATGCTGCTAGCCTTGGACATTTTTAATAGGTTGGAAAAAGCTGCAGAAGTCCAGCAAAACAGCAGGCCTGAGGCAGCTTTAAAACTTCCAGGAACAGCAGTGGGAATCCTGTAGGTGTTACTGATGCCACACTGGCTGGCTGTTTCAACTGAGCAACCTGCCTGGTTAAGCAACCAGGAAAATCTGCAAGTTTAGATTAAAAAGGAATTAGATTGGCTGAAGAGCCGCACCCAGAGTGGTGGTGGAGGGGTCTTATTTGACCTGGAGGGATGTGGGCAGTGGGGTCCCCCAGGGCTCGGTCCTCGGACCCACGCTGTTCAACATCTCCATCAGTGACTTGGGTGAGGGGGTAAAAAGCACCCCATTCAAATTTTTTGATGACACTGAAATGTGGGGGGATGTGGGCACACTAGAAGGGAGGAATAAGCTGCAATCAGACCTGGACAGGTTACAGGGGTGGGCGGATGAGAACAGGATGGGTTTCAACACTGACAAGTGCAAGGTGCTGCACCTGGGGAGGAAGGACCAGCAGCAGACCTACAGGCTGGGAACTCCCTTCTCAGCGCAGAGGCAGAGAAGGATCTGGGAATCATTACTGATGCCAAAATGAACACGGGCCGACAGTGTGGGGACGCGGTCAGAAAAGCTAACCGTACCTTGTCATGCATCCACAGATGCATCACGAGCAGGTGCAAGGAGGTGATCCTCCCCTTCCATGCGACACTGGTCAGGCCACAGCTGGAGTACTGCGTCCAGTTCTGGGCGCCGCACTTCAAGAAGGATGTGGACAGCATGGAGAGGGTCCAGAGGAGGACCACCCACATGATCAGGGGGCAACAGGGCAGGCCCTAAAAGGAGAGGTGACAGGACCTGAACCTGTTCAGCCTCCACAAGAGAAGGCTGAGGGGGGATCTAGTGGCCATTTACAAACTAGTCAGGGGGGACCAGCAGGCACTGAGGGAGTCCTGTTCCCCCGAGCACTACCAGGAGTGACTAGAAATAACCATCACAAGCTGACAGGGAGTAGGTTCAGACTAGACATCGAGGAGGCGTTACTTCACAGTCAGGGCGGCTAGGAGCTGGAACTAACTTCCAAGGGAAGCGGTGCTTGCTTCTACCCTGGGGGTCTTTAAGACGAAGCTGGATGAACACCTAGCCACGGTTGTTTGACTCCAGTACTGCCATGGCAGGGGGTTGGACTTGATGATCTGCTCAGGTCCCTTCCGATCCTACCTACTACGGCTATGACTAGGAGGGGCCTGGCAAGAGGCAGCACACAGGAAGGCCTCGATTTAACTAAACCTCGATATCATTATTTTAGCTTGAGAACATCAGCAGCGACTGATTTAATCAAATACACCAGGTGCAGCAGCTCTACAATCAATATGCCCTTACTGCATTTTTAAACTGGTGGTAAAAAGCAGCCTACATCAATGTGGGGGAGAGAAGATGGTGACAGGCAACCTTCCAAAATGGTGAAAAAAACAGATAAGCAATCCTCCCTTCCAAGAACTGTAATTATCACAATCCTAGTTGACTGAAACCTTCCATAGCCATGGAAGAACTTGTGCAGCCTGGTTCCCAAAGTCCCAGTGAAACAAAAGGATATTAGCCTAGCTAATTGGAAGACATTAGCTAGAGTTAAGAGTATGCATACATAGGTGAGAAGGCAGGGAATTACATGGAAAGGCACTCCTGCTGGCACGGACCCATGACTCCAGAATCCCTGCATCAACCCTGGCCCAGCAGGACCTGGGCACATGTCTCTACTCAGCCATAAAGGGAAAATCAGAAGATAGCCGTTTATTTTTCTACTTGGGGCATAAATAATAAAAATACATAATAAAAAGTTCAGGCTATAGACCAGTCTCTTGCCTTATTTATTTGCTGGCTACACTGCCCCTGTAATCTGGGTAACAAAGGCTATCAACAGGGGGTAGATCTGCTTGATGCCTCTCAGTTGTTGTGTAGGGATAACATCTCGAAGACAACTTTTGTACCTACTTCAGTTACAAGTAACACCAAAGAACACATGGTTTTGGAGAAAGAAGCTTGCCTCGCTTTACTTAAATCTGCACAGCTGCAAGTGCTAAGAGCACAGTCATTTGCACTTCCTGACTCAACGGCTCCCATAGGGTCACCTGTCCACATTGCTCTGGCAAAACTTGCTCCCTGCCTGCTCTTTCTCCAGGCTGCAAGAATGGCTTTACACCAAGCTAAGTTGAACCTGAAGCACAGCAGCTAGCTTTAATAACATCGTGCCTGAAGATGCTTAGCAGTGCTCTTCAGAAAGCCTTGAGAAGCAACACTTCACTGGTTAGTGCTTACCCAATATCATTTCCTCACCCAGGAAGTTATGCAAGAGGCAAGGATTTCTTCAGGTGGTATCTTTTATTGGGCCAACTATGTAGCTGGGATAAAGTTATAGACAAGACTTTGAGTACAGCACCTTCTTCAAGACCTGATGAAAGCCCCAACACAGTTAGTACAATAAAAGGCATGAAGAAATCCTTGCCTCTTGCACTGTTTTTTAAGAAAGCACATAATGGCTCAAGGGCTGAGGCACATGACTTGTCAGGAGACTCTGAGAGAACTGCACTTATTTAGGATGGAGAAGAGAAGACCGAGGGGGGGGACTGATAGCAGCCTTCAACTCCCTGCAGGGGGGCTGCAAAAAGGATAGAGCTGAGCTGGTCTCAGTGGAGGCAGATGACAGAACTAGGAGCAATGGGCTCAGGTTCCAGGAAGGGAGATTGAGGTTGGATATTACGGAAAACTCTCACGAGAACTGGTAGTAAAAAGCTGGAACAGACTCCCCACAGAGAGGTGGTGGAGTCTCCATCCTTGGAGGTTTTGAAGACCCGGCTAGACAAAGCCCTGACTGGGATGATGTAGTTGAGGCTGGTCCTGCTTGGAGCAGGGGGATGGACTGGATGTGACCTCTAGATGTGAGGTCCCTTCCAGCCCTCGTTGTCTGTGATTCTACTGCATCCTGTCTGACAGCCTCAGTGTAACATTGCAATCCTTTTGTTCCCCTGTATGTGAAGGATCCAGTCTCTCAAATACACAAGACAGGAACAGGCAGACTGAAATTCAGAACGAACATTCATTTTTCATTTGCAGAGGCTGTATGAGAGAGCAGTCATGACAGAAGAGTGGTTCACAGGCTCTACATACTCCCAGGAGGCCTCTCTCTAGGAAATACTACCCAAGCCAGTTTTGAGGGTTAAATTAATGTGCTCAAAGCTCTCACCTTCAGAGGAGTCTGTGTCCTTCTGCTCTGAAGCATTATTTTTGTTGGCATTCACTGTAGGAGGTGACGTTTGTTCTTCTGCTTCCTCCTCCTCCTCCGAGTCCACACTGCCATCGTGGTCCCCGTTCTCTAGATCACTCTTTGAAGAACTCTCTGAGGTCAGAGAGACTCCAAACCTACAATGCAGAAATCACAGTTAGAAAAACCTATTGGGTCAGCAGTGCTCAACTTGTTGCCCTTGAGAGCCATAACATGCCATGCCGTTCCATCTCAGCCCTGCATGGCCAGATCCGGCCATGGCACCCTGTGCCAGCCCCACATGCCCAGTTGAGTATGCAAGGTCACACTTCCCAGGCCACAGGGCTCCACATAGGTCTAGAAATCTGGCAGCAGGGAAGCAGTCACCACTCCCCCGCTGCTAAATTTTGTACCCACGGGGAGCCCCTGAGGCTGGATGACGTTAGTCCAGGGGCTGGGTCTCGCCCATAGGCCGGGGTTGAGCACCCACGTCGACCAGAAGGGGGAAGAACGTGGCAGTGCAAGTCTGTTCCCTACCAAGTACCCTTCAGTGCTTTGATCCATATAATTTTTGATGTGGTAGGGGACCGAGCTTCCTAGACTCCCTCGGAAAATTGGCACAGTCTCTTACTAAAAGTTCTGCTTGCCTTCAGCCCATGTTTCTGTTTCCCACCTTCATCCTATCACTTGCATTTATTTTCCCCACGCAATCCTTAAGAATCCCCTACACAAATTTGTCCTTAGCCAGCACAAAGTGGACAATACAACAGTACTCAGTCATTCTTCACAAGTTATTCAGTCACTATAGTACCTGTGTGTATAGTGCCCTTCACAGGCAAATACAGACCCCGGTCTCTCTAAGCAGCATACAGTCTAAATTCCATTCAACACAGCTAAAGCAGTACACTCAAATACAGAAGCTGGGGAAGGAGCTGGACTTTAAGATGACAATGGAAAGAATACAGCAGCCAAGCAAGAACAGACTCTCTGTGGGATCTCACCACACTGTACTATGTTTGATTTTTGCATTTTCCTCCTTTATAACACTTCATCACCTTCAAAGCAGGGAAATATGCCCGGGGTACATGGGCAATGTGTGTACAGTGCCTTGAGGATATAAAATGAGCCGACGCCATTGAGCTTAGGAAAATAGTGGGAGACACCCTATGGGAAGAGGGACTGGAGGAGAAGGCAGTTCAGGAAAGGTGGTCGTTCCTCAAAGGAGTGATCCTCAGAGCACAGAAATGGTCCGTTCCTGTAGGCAGGAAAGGTGGTAAAGGGGCCGGGAAACCCTCTTGGCTTACCCCTCTGGTAAGGAGTCAAGGAGTGCTTAAAAAAGAAAAAGGAGGCTTACGGACAGTGGAAACAAGGGGTGGTCACCAAGGAGGAATATATATTTGTAGGGAGAGGATAAGGAAGGCAAGGGCAGCGACTAAGATCAGGCTGGCGACTGAAATCAAAGACTACAAGAAGTCCTTCTTTGGATATACAGGGAGCAGGAGGAAGACCAAGGGAAGTGTGGGGCCCTGGCAGAGCAGAACGAAACAGCTGATAACAGACAGTTAGGAGAAAGCTAAACTCTTTCATGAATATTTTGCGTCGGTGTTCCTGCATGCAAATGGTGGTCACCCGCCTGGTTGGATACTGAGAGAGACTGGCAGAAGGCATGATGCTGAAGGATAACCAACATGGTTCATTGTGGGCAGGTCACGTCTGACCAACCTTGTCTCCTTTTATGATCAAGTAACAAACCACTTAGATGTGGGAGACCTGGGTGATGTCATATACTTGGATTTAAACAGGCCTTTGATATGGTCTCTCACGATGCTCTTATAAAAAAACTGGGGGATTGTGGGCTGGCAGAGTCCACGGTCAGGTGGGTTGAACACGGACAGTGTTAGTGGACGAGTCTGTATCGTCTTCACGGGAAGTGGCCAGTGGTGTCCCACAGGTTCAGTTCCTGGCCCTGGGCTGTTCAACATCCTTATTAAAGATTAAGGTGAGGCTGTGGAAAACACACTGGTCAAGTTTGTGGATGATAGTTCATTATGGGGAAAAGTGGGCTGGGGGATAGGATGTGGATCCGAGTGGACCTGGACAAGCTGGAAAGGTTGAGTGGAAGGAACTGGAGACAATTCAATAAGGATAAGGGCACCCCTGGGGAGGACAAAGAGCAATGGCCATGAACTGTTAGAGGATGGTTTCAGGTTGAAGAACTTCTTTACGGTGAGCGTGACCAGAACCTAAAACAGATGTCAGACTGTTGGGTGAGACTAGATGGCCTGCTTTATGCCCCTTCTGACCCTAGATACTATGATGTCCAAGGAGGTGGTGCAGTCCCCAACCTTGGAAGTCTTCAAGAGGAGACTGGACAGACACCGTGCTGGGATCATTTGATCTCAGCAGTATTCCTGCCCAGAACAGGGCAGATGGATTTGATGACCTTTCAAGGTACCTTCCAGCTCTTAACATCTATGATTCTATGAAAATACTGTACGTGCAAATGTTCTTTCACATTTCAGTTTCCACATACCAGGATTGGGCAAACAGTGAGCAAAAAATGTAAATTCCTATATGCTCCCATGTTATAGAATCATAGAAAACGAGAGCTGGCAGGGACCTCAGGAGGTTGCATCTAGTCCAACCCGTGGTCAAAGCAGGGCCAGCCCCAGACCCAGCTACATTTTCCCAGCCAAGGCTTTGTTGAGCCAAGTCTTGAAAACCTCCAAGCATGGAGACTCCACCACCTCTCTAGGTAACCCACTGCAGTGCTTCACCACCCTCCTCGTGAGAAAGTGTCCAAACTAAACTTCCTTCCCACTAGCATCAGCAACTCACACTACAGATGTATAAAATAATTTTTAAAAATATTAGACTTCTAGCAAAAGACAAGTTGAATCTCAGGAAATGTACTGGTTATTTATGAGCACACAGAGGATACGAAGAAGTTTTTACACATCAGGTTAAAACTGTAAACCATAAAATGCACCATCATTTTGGTTGACTGCATTTCTGATACTGCAACAACTGAAAAAGCACGGTGAACAATTAGCACATACTAACGAGAAACAAGCATGTGAATAAATAAGCAACAAGAGTGAACATATCTAAGGGCAAAAGGTTGATTTGTACAGTTAATCTTTACTGTGGAACAAAGACCGCCCCATCTATTTCTGAACACACTTACTGGCTGACGATAGACTGGGCACCATCAATTTGCACTGAAGGACACCATTTCTCAGTGGCACAGTGGATGCACACAAAGGGTCAATGAGGATTTTTTTGCTCCGCCCCCTGGCCACCATCTTGGCCCACCCCCTCCCCCTGACCATTGCCCCCAACCACTTCCCTACCTGCTGCCCAGAGTGAGCAGGTCCCCAGTGGTTGCAACGGCCTGGGCCCTTCTGTCCATGAGGGTGGGAGCAAGGTGCAATAGAATATTTGGGGATATGTGTATATGTGGGTACCTCGCTCCCACGCTCGTGGGTGGGAGGGCTGGATGGGTACAATTCGGTGGTGGGTGCCATGGGCTGGATGAAAGTGCCTGGCGGTTCGGATCCAACCCACGGGCCGTATTTTGCCTGACCCTGCACTACATTATCCAAGACCAGGCCTACAAGAATCACAATGAGCACTGTCAATATAACTGACTCAGTCTCAATGACCTGTGAGATGGATAAAGGCAGGCAAAACAGAGCCTTTCTTAGGGTAACACACACACCTGTCTTATTAGCAACTAGATCAAGTTTACTGACATGTGCCACACAACTCACTTTCACTCTCCTTTATATTTTTGTTGGCTAATTAATTCACATCTTTCAGAATTGCTGTTATCAAAGAATCTGATTTAAATTATTTATTAAATCAAAGGGATAAAGAAGTGCAAGTTCATTACATATTTACCATATGAGAGTCCACTTATAAAACATTTTTTCTTCCTGTTCTGAACAAGGATCTCTTCTCGAGGTCATGAAATGAATCAAAAATTCTCTCTATACCTTACTCTCTAACAGCCATGGCTCTACACTCAGAGAGGAGAAAAGGACTGGCTTCTAAAAACTGTTCAAATAAACCTCATTTCTCTTCAACTATGGGTTCTATAGTCTCATGCTTACAACACTGTTGTTGATCCTCCAGCTTCTCTCTTTTGGAATAGGTATCTTATTCCAGGACAAACTCTCTCACCAGAAGCAACAATTCATATACTACCAGATAGGCTTTAGCACACATCCGTACAACAAATAAGCAACTGGAACAATATGAAACAGCGAACAGACAGAACTTCTGCTTTCATCTTACCGTGTTCTCGATTTCACTTGGGTTGCATAGCTTATTTCCTTCTCCTCCCAGATATCTTCCTCCTCCTCATTATCATCAAACTGTTGAATCCGTTCATTGCAGCATGCTTCAAAGAGGGAAGCGTTGGGCTGAAACACAGTTAAACAGAAATCAGGTTCTGCAGATCCGTGGAGGACGATCCTGGGGCAGAGCAGCATTCATAAAGCAGAGGTGATACAAAACTGCTTCACCTTTTCATTGTGTGCACGCCCAAAACAGGGAGCTTTGGTTCAGAAGAGGAAGAGACAAGAGTCTGAACGAGGCAAAGCCAGAAGAGATGTCAAAGGAACCACTCTGTCGCAACCTCACTTGTTTCTGAACTGCTCCTGTGCCGTTCTGGTAGCTAAGTCTCTGTTTAATCCCCTGGCACAGGGAGGCTCTCAGCCATGAAGGGAGCACTCAGAGGTATTTCACAGCACACCACTCAAGCTCAGTAGCTTTGACCTTAGAAAATAAGGGGACAGGACCATGGGCAGCCTCCTTTCCACATACACAAATGAGCATCCTACAGTGTCATCTCAGCCTCCTCACGAGCCTTCAGTCAAATAATTACCTTCTACAGAATCCCATTAAAAGCACAGTGAAAATCAAGTCATATAAAATCAGTATGATAATCCTGAACTTTGTGCATGCACTTTCTGTATGACAGGAGATGCCTTAGCAGTAATCAAAGTCAAACTGCTCTGTATTTATATGAACAGCTTGCCAAGCCGAGTGCTATAGGATCTCTGAATTAAAGGTTTGGAGCATGTACCAGTTATGGGACTGTCCAAACCAAGAGCAGTAGTGGGATTTTGCTGTGCAAAACCCTCTCCAGTCAGGAAAAAGAACAAGCTAAGCTAAGCATACCAATTGCTATTTGTGGTTTCAGTTTTAGTTTGCAGTTTTCAGTGGAAAAAACAAAGAATTTTTGCAGCTGAGAACTTGTGTCTGGGCTGACAAGAAGGAAGGGGAACTCATCTTTCACAACACTGTTTGAGGAAAGGCCTAAAGGGAAGTGTTTTTAAAAGTAAGGAAATCAAAAACTATCAGCTTTGAATAGGACAGGGTGTGTCAGGGAACAGGTGTCTGTTTCTACCATCATCCATCTGCACCTGAGTTTAATTCAGGGCAATATTAATTTTTACCCTCACTGGCTTCCTTTCCTATTCAGTCAGTGGAAAGGGTGACAGAGAGAGACTTCAGACAGCAACCAGTTTGCACAAAGCCTGCCAGCACTTACATAGAAGTACCCTCCAGTGTGGCCAGTGACCACATGCAAGACCCTGTTGAAGCAGAGGGCACAGGACCAATCCAGATGTCAATGCCCTGAGTCCCTTCTGTGGCTGCAGGCACTGGGGCTTCTCTTCCCTTGCCACACAGAGCCCCTTTTCTCCAAGACAGCAAGGGCAGCAGTTGCCTCATGTAGGCACGGATCAGCTGCCTCAGCCCTGTTCAACAAACACCCCCAGGCCCCACTTACACTGTCATCATCTGCATCTATGTTGAAGTTTATCTCCGCAATCCTGTCAAAAGGCGCGCTGCAAAAGAGGGAGAGAAACCTAAATGAGGGCTGGGAGCAGCATTTCTGCAGCCTCAGCATAAGGCCAAATGCAATCTTTTTGCAAACTCAGCGTACAACCCGAGGCAGCTGACCACACAGTAGCTCTGCAGCTTGACCTGACACGCTCCGCTGTTTTCCCTGAACACTTGTTGCTGTATTACCCCCTGAACAGTCATTGCTGTATTACCCCGAGGCAGTGATTTCTTTACTCAAGACTGAGGGGAAGATGACCCATCTTGCTCTTCTGCTCATCTAAAAAAACATCACATTTAGGATTTCCAGCTTCTCAATCTTGTCCAGTTCCTTGGCACGACAGCTGAAGCTGTCTGGCTCACAAGGTATTGTGAGCCCTCCAGGCAAACTAAGCAGGGTGGCTTGGAACCAGACCGCTACTGGCTGTCACATGCCAACATCTGCAGAGTATAAAGGCTGCCACCAAACACTTCTGTCTGTTCCTTCAGCACTGGAGCAAAGCTGGCATGCAAGGAAACAAAAATGAACTTGATCATAGTCTCAAAGCTTGGCTGTATGGCATGGATGATGCATGCTTCCCACAGCAACAGGGGAAGGAGCTAATGACCTTGCAAGTTCCTTCCTGTCCTGTGTTTCTTTGGGAACTCAATGAATCTCCTTACAGAACCATAGAACATGAGGGCTGGAAGGGACCTCAGGAGGTCACATTTAGTCCAACCCCAGCTCCAAGCAGGACCAGCCCCAACTCCATCATCCCAGCCAAGGCTTTGTCTACCCAGGTCTTCAAAACCTCCAAGGATGGAGACTCCACCGCCTCTCTGAGTAACCGGTTCCAGTGTTTTACCACCCTTCTAGCGAGAAAGTTTTTCCTAGTATCTAACCTCAACTTCCCTTAATGGGAGATCTGATGAGAATCCAGTGGAGGCTCGAGAATGGGCAGTGACTGCGAACTTCCTATATAGCAGTGTTCTGCCCTTGGCAAATCATGTGTAGATAAATGCAATCAGAACAGCTCATACTAGCAATGGTGTCAAGAGACACCATTACAAAAACAAAGGATGCTGTAAGTCCAGTATCCTGCTCATTAGCATGGCTAAGGGGAGAGGGGGGTGTCTTTCTTTGGTCACTGATATTATTTATATCCTATTTATTAAGTTTTTTCCCCCTTAGTGAAAGACTTATGCTTGAATATTTTTACTATTTCACAGCAGAGGCACAACATCACCAACCCAGTAAAGCAAGGTTCAGTTTTTTATTGCAACCTGATTCATGTCTTTCACCAATGGGGAAGGGATCTCCACACTACTGTGGAAACTAGAATAACCGACACTGCAGAGACTGCTTTATCCTTTCTTTCCTCTCTGGATGAACACGAGGGAATGGATAGCATGTTTCAGTTACAATTCTCTTTCAGTTTTACACTGCCCATCAATTGTATGAGCTAACCTCCTCTTAGAACAGGTTTAATTTCTACTGAAAAAATGCACAAAAAATTAGATTAGATCATAATCAGTGCAACTGCCTGACAGACTGAAAATGCCCGGTCCTTTTGTCCACAATTCTCAGAAAAGGGGGCGCAAAAAGGTTCTCTATACAGAAAAGGAGTTTTCTTTATTTAATGAGGCATCAGCACGTGCCTGTCCCCAGATCTCCCCCGCCCCAACCAAAGGTAGCTGACAACACGCTCACAGGGCAAGCTGCTGGCTTTTGCTTATGAGAAATTTCAAAGATGGCACAAAGAGCTGAAGCTGTTAAAACTGAGATGAAATGACAATTTAAACATACGGGTAGTTCACTGGGGCCCAAAAACAGCGGGCCCTCACTACCCTACACCTGCCCAGAGCTGCCAAAGACTCAAAGGGTCATTTTGCAGCTACATACTTCTCTGAACTGGCTCGCCGAGGGACAAGGAGCTCAGCCAGCTGACGTTTTTTCCACTGGTAATTAAATTACACAAGACAGAAGGGGACCTCCGACTCTTTCACCATGATGCACAAGCAGGACAGTTGCGAGATGTTATTTATTTTAAATGACAAAAGCCTCAAAGCAGGCTACCAAAACTGTATGGGATTGAAGCTGGGAAGAGGCAGTTAATGATGCACACACTCGAAGGTACGATATCGTTTCTGAACACTGAGTTTGGTCAGCTTCATAAAATGAAACCTGTCCACCCTTCCCTTCCTTGGAAGGCGTGATCTCACCCTGTCTCATCAATGTCCCCTTATACATACGGAAGAGTGGCTGGATGTTCTTGGGCAGTTCACTTGCTGCAGGTCTTTGGTTTTCTGCTCCTGACTTGACTAAAAACTTTCCTGGACAGAACAGTGCCAGCACTGTTGCCTGAATTTAGAACTACCAATTTCTGATTTTAATTAAACAAAACAGCAGGCACAGAGATAGGTATAAGACACAGCACCTCATTCAAAAAGAGTCTGTCCTTCACCACTCCTCCACTGCTGCTTCTGCTGAGAGACTTTCAAGCTCCCAGCAGGGCCCTTGCAGATGGGTTTTCTGACTTGTTTCTTCTTAACCACGCTGTTACGCAGAACTTACTGTTTTTTCAGGCCCATAACCAATCTTCCACATTTTTGAGCTGAGCAGGGTGGTGCATCCTCCACTGTAAGCCCTGAACCAGGGGAAGCGACTGAAGCCCAGGAGGCCTGCAGAGCCAGTAAAGGACTAACAGTTCCATTCACAAAGGTTGAACTCACTTGATGTTGTCATCCTGGTCTGCAAACTCTTCATCATTGAAGCCAAACTGATCCACAAAGTTGGCTGTCATCTGCTGGATCTGATACTCTGAGAATGCCTGAGGGATGTAACCAGCAAAGAGTCACAAGTATGCAAAGAAATCAGATTCAGGGAGTTGAACACAGGCACAAAGGGAGATGTTGCTGTTCAGCACACTCCAGCCATGGCAAGGTTTATCAGCTAGGTGTCTGTACAGCTGTAGTGTCCAATCTACTGCACATAATGGCCCAACGTCCTGCACCCATTCTGATCCCCAAGGTAGTTAAGGACTCCTGTTCATACTTCTGTTCATACTGTTACTCTGCTAGCACAGGGGGAATACTGGAATACCCCCTGTGGAATCAACTCCGTTTCCTCTTGTTCTCAAGGGTTTTTCACATTGCAACTGGGAAAAGGAAACCACTAGCAAGGGGAAGGAAAGCATGCTTGTAAAGCCACACAAGTGGCGTGTAGGGACATCAGCTATTTCACCATTTCTGGAACCTGACTAGACTTCAGACTGAAGCCAGCCACATATTCTCCAGTGTTACCTTCATGCTACCAGCAAGACAAACTTTCGGCTGATTTTGGCAACTTCCCTTTTATCCACAATGCTCAAAAGGAGAAAGAGAATGCCTGGCCTCCTTGCTACACATTGAAAAGATGCTTCCACCACTGACTACCACCTCTGCAGCACCCCCAAGGCTGTGAGATCTCCTGATTCATACAAAGCCCTAGTGGTTTGTTGCATCTGCCTTTCCCTAAGCTCTGGCCCTCATTCTCTACTGTTATCTAACAGTCCCTGTGCAAACACTTGCCTCTGCAGCATGCACTGGCCTTCCCATTATTCCTCCCGTCTCAAACAGCAATTATCAGGAGCCGACTTCAAACTCAGCATCCACACAACAAAGAGCTTCTTTATTTGGTGCTCAGTGGCCATGTCTACCTGAGATGCTGACTGTGCAGTTATTGAGCGCAGTCATTTAATACTTGCATACCCAAGGACTAAATGACTGCGTAGTAACCAGCATTACAGTGAGTAGCATCCCCACATGGCTTCGTGGCAACGCTGACTGTGCAGTAGCTCATTACTACTGCCCAGCAGCATATTACTGTTGCACAGTAGCGCCGCATCATGGCTCATGCCACACAACACTACCGCACAGTAGTAACGAGCTACTGCATAGTAAGCATCTTGTGTAGACGTGGCCAGTTTGTATGAGAACGCAGGATGTTGTGTTTGGGGGTTGGACTAGATGACCTCTGGAGGTCCCTTCCAGCACCACTACTCTGTGACATGCTTATGCCATCAGTCCACCTTCCTTTTTTATGTAAATTGTGCTGTTCTAGCCAGATGTCCGAACATTTCACAGGAGGCAAGTATCATTGCTCCTATTTTACAGTGAGAAAAACCAAAGACCAGACAGCTCATAGAGTGGGCACTGGGATGAGCAGGAGTACAGTTCTAGGATATTCAGCCCTGTACAATAACCACCCTGCCTCTCAATTAATGAGTAGATCCCACAGGGCATCTCAGCAGAAGACAGCCCTTCGCTACAGTCAGCTTTCCAGTCTGCTGCAGAAAGCAAGTGATATTTCTCCCAACTGGCCTTTCCTTCCTTGTTAAACATCTCTTGCTAACAGCTTAGATGGACGCAAGGCAGCTTAGCTGGACACAAAGCAGAGAAAGAGGCAGACTGCAAAAGAACAAGTTCAGGAAGCCTAATGACTACAATTAAAGGATGAAGCCAGAGGAACATGCTCCTTAGCAACAGTAAAAAACACAGCATCCGTCACCTGCTGGAGGGAGAGTTCATTGGGGAAAGCGCTCTCAATGTCTTCATCCTCGCTGGAAGAGTGCAAATGGTGAGTGCTCACCTGAAACACAGACCACAATGAATGTTGGGGGGGAGACAAGCAAGCTGGCCACGTGTGATCGTGGAAAACATCTGAACAAACACATAACACCGCCACCAAAACTTTCAGGTGAAATGGCCAGAAGGCAACAGGCTCATGTGACAGAGAAGCACTTATCACTGTTCTCACCAAATCCACTGTATTCCGCCGGTTCGTCTCGGTCAGAGTCTCTTCTACAAAACTCTCCCACCTCCCTCTGCAATCCTCAGGTAGCTCTGGAACAGAAGGGCCACCGCCATGGTTAACATAGCTCAGGGGGGCTCAAGGAACAAGAATCGGTGCCAGTCACTGCAAAATTCAGTCCCACTTTCTCCCATGTTATAAGCAATGTGTAGATCTTGCAGCCAGCCAGGACCAGCAAGCATCTCCTCAAAACCTTTTGCAACACTGACAGTACAACAGGCAACATGGCTGTAATCCCTCTGCTCCAGCAGGCCCATTAGCACATGATAACCCTTAAATACCCTCCCAGGAGCCAAAATGCTGGAAGGCAAGGAATAATCCAAAAGAGAAAACAGAAGACAAAAAAAATGGGTCCAAATCTCAGAACGTGGACATTTAAGAGAAAAGAAGGGTATGCTGAGGGTTTTACTTAGAAGTGTGGACAACATGAGCAGAGATGCGTATCAGAGGACAGAGACTGTACAGCTTAAGGACCTGTAGAGTCCTTTCTTACACCTGAGATACTACGTACTGCAACTGCTAAGTAATAACATGTGGGCAGGTTTCAATCCTGGGTATAGTAGGGCTGCCCCTGAACACTGTCCAGAATGCAGCAACCTGCCTTCTCTACAGGGCTGAGTCACCAGGAGCACGCAACTCCAGTGCTCTTTATCCAATAGCTTTCCAGGTACAATTCAGGGTATCTGTTTTCACCAATAAGACCCTACATGCCCTGGGCCCTCCATACTTCAGGGACTGCCTGCAGGCTTACGTAGGACCACGCTACAAGTACCAGCAGTGCACCAAGTCCACCTGAAGAAAAAGCATGGGAGGTCACTGCTGGCACTTACTCCTTAGCTCTGGAACTCCCTGCCCCGCAAAGCCAGCCACAGCATGAGCCTGGACGGCCTTCAGAAATGGTGTAAGACCTCCCTGTTTGAGCAGGCATTGAGCAAACAAAGCTAAGCTGAGATATTGTCTAGAGGAGTCTGTTTTATGTAGATATTCCAGCTCCCATTAAAGTGGTTTTGTTCTCTTGGCATTCTCCTGTTTCGTAAATTATTCCCTCTCTTGCTGCAAGCCACATCGAGTCTTTGTTAGGAAGGGCAGCATATAAATCAAGTAAGTAAATAAATAGTTCCAGTTTTAACACGCAGCCACCCAGGTGATTGGGTCTGACAATGAAGACAATCAAAACAGGGCAAATTTTTAAATGATCAAGTGAATTACAAGGGGAGAATAAGCTGAGTCAATTATTGAATCTTTTGTTGCTGCTGCTGGAAAAAGATAAACAGAAAGAGTCAGCTTTATGTAGATTACACCATCGATTCACACGCTGACCCCAAGCATATTGTCAGATAACTGTATCAGGAGAAGGACCAAACAGTACATCCCTGCACCAGTTAACTGACTGTCTTTATATGCACGCGCACCCACACCCACACACAGAGGAAAAGGACATGGGAAAATATGAGAGAATAGACTTTGAGGGGAGGACAATTAATTTCCTTAACTTCTTCCTCTACATCCATCAGACAGCAGAGCCGCAGGCTGCATGTTACTTGCTCGTATGTCAAATACATTTTTATAAATGTTTTGAAATTCCCTTCCAATTCATTATAATGCTGACACTGCAGTCTATAAAGTCATTAACATTTGTTTCTGGTCAGCTGACAAGAAGCCAAGAAAGGGGGGAAATCCTCCTTTCTCTATTAATGTGTTTTCAGGAACCAACCTCACGGAGAAGTTATCTCTGCCTAGAGAGGAGACGAGCAGTTCTCAAAAATGTAGATCACAGTCCAGTGAGCTGCTTCAGGCCTGTCTCAGACACTGGAGAGATTCATGGCCTCTATCACGGTTCACCGCAGCCTTTCCACACCACTGTTCAGGCCCCAAGGACCCTGGCATGCTTAAAGGCATCGTGGGATCTGTTCCCTCATTCTAATAATTGTACCTCCTGCCATAGCACACATGCACTGCATGATATGCAATGTCAGGATCAGATCCCAGGCATGCGATTACTACTTAACAGTGAAGGGGAAGCCTGGGATCATGATCTCAGACTCCCCTTGCACCAGGAAGTAGAAAGTCAGGTGCCTGGTGACCCACTGTGATCCTGGCGCTAGGACCGCCAACAGGCTGATAGGGAGTCCCAGCCTTGGGACTGCACTGGGGCTGGCCCTAGAACCGCATCATGCTGCCAACATCAGGCTGCCCGGCAGGGACCTGGCCACATGTTCAGCTTAGGATACAATGGAAACCAGCCAAAAAATGATTATACAGATTTTGTGGAATCATTAGGTGGCTTATTTCCCATTTTATCACACCGCTACTTGCATGAACGTGTGGTCGGATTACTATTCAAGGCATGATTAACTGGCTAATTTAATATAAAGCACTGGTTGGAACGGGTCCTGTCTGGAGCAGGGGGTTAGACTAAAAGACCTTTTGAGGTCCCTTCCAACCCTCATGTTCGACGATTCTATGTTTTCAAGCTTTTCTCATTCGCAGATCCCGAAAAACTTAAATTGAGGCACCGACCCCTTTGAATGGTAAGTGTGGGTATTCACATACTTTTGACTGATCAGTCATCTTTTATGGACCCCTTAGACACAGTCTGGTTTAAAGTGTAAAATCTGTGAGGGACCACCCCCACAAACACACACATGCATGCACACAATATACTGTCATACCGTATTCTATTAAAACTAGACTGCAAGCTCATTGTTATATGTTTACAGACGAGAGACAGGATCCCCACAATGCAAGTACAGCAGGGATGCTCGGGTGATGACAGTACAGGACAAATTCAACCCCATTTATACAGGCAGAATGACAGACTCTGATATGACTGTATGTAAACATGAAAGACCAAAATCTGGCCAGAAGTCTGAATGATGGGAATCTAACACAAATGGTCGTAAGCCCCCTTTATTTAAAAAATTAAAAATGCATCTCAACAGCGTTTAATGCAAGGCAAAAAATGCTCTAGGAAGCCCTGCAAGAGCAAATCGATCAGAAACACAAAATACAGGATTGAACAGGAAATGGAGCATGTACCTTTAATGAATTCACTGATCTGAGTCTGCATGGGGCCTTTCTCCATGTTCTGTACCACAGCGTTGGCTATTCGGGTCAGGTGGCCCATATTCCCTCGCCTCATACCACCTTCTGCCCTGAAAACAAACAGTTGGTACCAGTTTAACAGAACATTTATCAGCAAGTTTTTAAGTGTCACTTACTGCTCCTGCAGCAGTAATTGCATCTGTGCAAACAGAAACAGGCTACTGCAAGAGAGACCAATGTTAAGATGCTGCCTCGACCCCACATCTGTACCAAGGGGCACTGGGTCTCCTCAAGATGAGGGATCTTGGCCAGGTAGATTGAGGAGACAGCGACAGGGGATGCCTGCTCCAAATGCACTGGATAGCCTTCGGTGCCAGCTAAAATCTTCACTAAAATTTTAACACACATCAATCACCTACTAAGTGCTATGAGAGACTGGCACAGAACTAGATCAGTGATCATCTTTTTATAATTTTAACTAGAGGAAAAAAAATACATTGGAACTAAGAAGGATGAGTCACTGCCATACTGAAAATGCATTTGCATTTGAATTGTTTGTCTCTGAGCAAGAGAATATAACCCTAACCATAAATTGCTCCATTACAGAGAATAGAAAAAGTCAGAATAAAGTCAAGCAGTCACCAACACACTTTGACCTTCTATGAGCCAATGAAGGAGTCTCTCTCAAAAATCAGATAGCAAAACAGATGGATCAAAAGAAAACTTAGGAGGTTTAACAAGGACAACTGCAAAGTCCTGCACTAAGGAGAGAGCAATCCCCTGCACTGGTGCAGGCTGGGGGGGGGGGGGGCGCCCACATGATGAGCTGGGCAGCAGCTCTGCAGAAAAGGACCTGGGGGGACAAGGGACAAGAAGCTGAACAGGAGCCAGCAGTGTGCCCTTGGTGCCAAGAAGGGTAATGGCAACCTGGGCTGCACTGGTAGGAGCGCTGCCAACAGATCGAGGGCAGTGATTCTTCCCCTCTATTTAGCACTCGGGAGGCCACATCTGGAGTCCTGTGGCCAGCTGTGGGCCCCCCATGACAGAAATGATGCGGGCACATTGGAGAGAGTCCAGCACAGGGCAACAAAAATGGCTGGTGGCTGGGGAACATGACTGGTGAGGAGAGGCTGAGGGAACTGGGCTTGTTTAGTCTGGAGAAGAGAAGACCGAGGGGGATTGAACAGCAGCCTTCAGCTCCCTGCAGGCGGCTGCACAGAGGATGGAGCTGGGCTGTTCTCAGTGGAGGCAGGTGGCAGGACAAGGAGCAACGGGCTCAGGTTGCACCAAGAGAAGTTGGGATTGGATATTAGGAAAAACTCTTTCACTAGGAGGGTAATAAAGCACTGGAACAGATTACCCAGATGGGTGGTAGAGTCTCAATACTTGGAGGTTTAAGGTCAGGGTAGACAAAGCCTTGGTTGGGATGATGTAAGTGGGGCTGGTCCTGCTTGGAGCAGGGGGTTGGACTAGATGCGACCTCCTGAGGTCCCTTCCCACCCTCATTTTCTATGATTCTATGAAAAAGCAAATACCAAAACAGCTGAATCCCACTATCTACTATTCCAAGATTGAGGCATATTAAATTAATGCAGACAGCAAGGCTTAAAAATTAGCAGGTCAAACATCAAATTGTATTAAAAGCCCATGATAACAGCACATTAAGAAGGCTGTCCCCTGTTTCTAAATCCTAAGCAGGATACTATCAAAGAAAACCACTTCTCTGTACTCCAAGTGGAAGCTGATGGTCTGTAATCCAGTAATCTGTTAGTAAACGCTAAACCCTTTGACTTTGATATAGTCAAATTAATCCAAAACCCAAAGTTAATTTTGAGGTAGCAGGCTGCTTTCATGTTGATTCCTCCCTGTAACTGCTTTAGGTTTTCTACATGCTGTTCCAGTAACCCTTCATGTTCAAGTCTAAGATGACGGATGTTTCACTTCACTCTTAGACAGGACCCATTTCTTCTAACAATATGAAGTCACAGCTAAGTGTTTGAGCCTGTGTTATGAGTTAAAAATCAAGGGCACCCCAAGCATTGCCAGAACCTCAAAAGAGTGACATGGCTGTAACCCAAACCGAGATGCATCTCTTACCAGTGGCACTACTTTATGAAAAAAAGTGAATGTTCTGTCTCATTTTTCCACCTATCTGTAGAGAGAACAGTGGACGTATGTGAATGTAGGTAACAGCTGTGTAAAAAGCCCTCTCCTTCCACTCCTCTCAAAAGTCTTGCTTCTGCCAGTTGCACCTATTTTTGTCCAAAATATTAAAACCATACTCTACAATGCAACACAGCCATGCACTGTCTTTATGTATGGTTTCCTAGCTACTTAATTTGAAAATGAGAGAGACAGGATCCACAACTTGCCATCTGGTCTGACCGGGTCAAGGAGCAGTTTTAAGACTCATAATAATAACATGCAAGCTAGACTCTTGTCTTGACACTATCCAACAATCTATTCCTACCATGCACGTACTTGCTGTTTGCTACTTTGACAGCACAAATGAAAGGATGTGCGAAATCAGCTACCTAAATTACTAGGTTTTCGCTAACTGGATCAAAGTTAATGTTTTGCTTGTTTCCCTTCCAAAGTTCTGACGCACACTAAGAGTTAACACCAAGTAAAATGGACCACCAGCAGCAGGAAGTGCTGTGGAAGGAAAAGAAAAGGGGTTTTGAATACATGCTTACCACATAAGGATTGTCAGGAGTTGACAATTGCCTGTGCAGCAATTATTATTTATAGATCCTCACAGCTTGAAAGTACAGAGCAAAAGGTTTAGGTGAACAAGGAAACAGCAGCTCCAACCACAGTCGTTCACACTTCTTTCATTATTTTTAAAATTCTTGGGTCATACCAATCATCATGTTTTCTGAGTGGCTTCCTCAGCTAGAAAACTGAGGAATATAATGTCTGTCAACCTAGGTGCTACTGCCCTTCTTCTTCACAAGGGATAAAAAAATGCAAACCCCTGATTTTGGTTTATTAAAAATAAGTAAACCAATGTGGTATTCTTTAAGATGAGAATGAAACACATTTTGCAGAATGGTCTCAGGTCATTCCCAGTCTCCTATACATGCACAAGGGTCTGCTATCCGTATTTGTATTTAAAATCACAACGTAGCAACTAAAAACAATGTGGGTTCTTTTTCAAGGATGCTAGAAAACTTTGCAAATTATCTGAACAGGCAAAAAGAATATTCAAAGGAGAATTCAAAATCCACAGCCCTAGCACTCAGACCCCCATTAGAACAAAAATCCCTTACTGTATTTTATCATTGGTTTCCCAGGCATCCAATATCCTCTGCACCAAGCAGCACTTCTGGAACAGCTGGAGAAGGAGAAAGAACAAGAGCGGTTAAGACACTAGCTGAGGACAATCCCATCCCCTGGGCAAACCTGTCTTAAATTGTGTGTTACTTCAGTTCATCTCTATTCCTTCTGTCACTTAGAAGTACTTGAAAGTGTGTTTTAAATGGATTTGCCTTGATAGGGCAAACTACACAAGAACCTTATAAAAAGGCCCAACATTTCTCACAGCTCCCATAAAAGGCATAAAGCTTCCTCTATAACTTAAGACACCTCCTGCCTTAAAGGAAGAGGAAAGACAGTGATACCTAAAATCTTTTTCAGGATGCCCTTAGAGATTTCAGCATCATACTAGTGAATGAAGCAACTATGGTTTCATAATCCCCATGAAAAAGAAGCTTTTCAGAAGAAGCACAGGCACAAACAGAAAAGTCAGGGGTCTGTAATAGTGGTGATTGTTCTTTTTTTGTCTAAACTTTCTATGCATGTTTAGTAAGAGATAAAAGGACAAGAGATCTCTAAGCTTATTAATGAGAAGGGTAAAGAGCCTTCATTTACAAATGAGCCAACAAATCAGCTGCAGAAAGGCAAGTACATTTCTGTCCAAAACTGGAAGAACAAAACGATGTCTAGACAGTTTTGATAAACATCACCATGCCCTCTTGAGCAGTTTATCAGATTACCTTCTTGTTAAGCAAGACCTCTGCCAAATCCATCCACCTAAGGTTCTCATATGACATGACTAGACTTACATGCGTCACCATAACATTTTCTGGCCTGCTGTCTGGAGTCTCTGAGTTTTCTGTGGTCACATTCCCATTCAGTACCTCTTCTTTATTTTCCAGGTCATTCGTTGTTGTTTTCCCTTCATGCACAGAGTGCGAGAGGATCGCTCCTATGCACAGTTCCACTTGGAAATGCAAAAAGTTATTCCATGTGTATGCAAAAAATAAGTCCTGGAACAATGTAAAGAAAAGCAAAATATCAGTTCAGGGCCAGCCTGATCAGCCCTTTCCACACAAACTTATTTGCAACTGGGACCAACAAAAAACACTGTCAAGCATCCCAGGTTACGAAGCATATGGGACTTTCTCGCATAGCACGCACCCTCAAATGAGATGCACACCTTTGTGTCAGCACCTTAATTACTTCTGTAATCTCCTGAAAGCAGGAATATTTATTCTCCAAATAGACTTTATCATATAATTGCACTTATTTAATGCATTGAAACAGACCTTGGGATTTAGATATCAACTGTTCCAGTAATGTAGCAGATTAAAAAAGAAAGTGGCCATGTTTTCATCTTAAAGCGACATCTCCCTCCACAGTACGTCACACTGTGTTACTCACAAGTAATAAGTCCATGGTATTGAGCCTGCATAGTTCCCGATTAATACTGGGAGTGTTTGTGTGGAGCAGAGCAGCTATCAGTCGAGCTCCATGAAGGCGAGCGTTCCCCAGCGGCTCCTCCAAGACACCAATAGTAGTTAGGATTGATGTTTTCTACCACAAACAGAAGAGGAAACAGATCCATCTGAACACAGGTCAAAATGGCGTTACTGAACATGGCTTTTAGTATGATGTTATCCAGCTGGTTCACGTGAATCATTTCTAAAAAGGCAACTATTTCATTACTTAAACCACACTCCCTCCTTTCTGGCCTGGAGCTAGACAGTAAATGAAGTAAGGAGCCATTTAAAAGGTAGCAAAAAACTCGGGACAGTGATTTTATACCCTATTTCTCAAATACAGTCAAAGAGGTATAAATAAGAATGTAATTTTAAAAGACACAAATTCTGTCTTTCATACAGTGTGGCCATCAGATAAGATGCCTCTCTCCAGATTAAGTGTATGCACTCACGGACCACCACCCAATTCCAACTCTGACACATCCAGTTTCTCGTGATGCAAGCCTCGTAACTCCAGTCATGACAGATCACCCTATCATTTCCTACTCAAACCCAGCGGCTCGAGTACCATCTCCCCTTGCTTTGTTCCTATGTGTCTAAAGTGCTAACCTCAACTCTGAATCGCCTTCTAAGAATTCAAGTCAGATTTCAATTTATTGTAAAGAGTCTGTGTCATTACACAATACTTTCAGGTGAACAAAACTGGAAACCTCTAGGAAGGAAGTGATGTTATATAGAAAGGAAAGGACACCTCAAATACAGGTAATTAGCCACTTAGCATCTAGAAAGGCTGAAGTGCTTTACCTTGGGGGGACTGAGGAGAAGCTGGTGGAAATCCTTTAGCCGTGGTTCAATACCACGTAAAATGCTGCTATTGACAGTGTAAGACCTTTCAAATCCCTGAGAGAACGAGTCCATCAATCCTTCTACCCTGCAAAGAGAAAGAAGAAATATAATAGTTGAAGTTTGGATAAAACATGAAACCCCTGTCTGTCCCAGCCCCACTGCCTGACCTCATAATTCCCTCTTCAAATTCACAGCTCTTCTTCAAGAGAGATGATTTACAGCTGACTAAAGTTTAGACTACGGTGTACATACAAACCTATAGAGCAGATGGAGCAGGCTGATACAGAGTATGCTGTTTACTCTGCATGGTGAAGGCAGCAAGGAAAAGGATAAAGATGCATCCTTCTGTTTAGCACCTCACAAATAAATATTTGGGCATTCAGATGTGCCTGGAAGTGTTACATGTACGCACTGGCGGAAGGTTTGTTATCATTTTTAACAGGCATTCACAAACGTTGATGTAAATATTCTAGGTGATAAAAATAAGCAGCAGATGTCTGTGGATACTCCTGCACCCATCTCTCTTCCTAGTAGGGAGCAGGAACATGCATCAGTACTCCTGTTAGGCCTGTCCTTTCCAACGACAGAGCTGGATCAGAGTAAATGGTCAAGAGCAAGTGCAACTGCACATTAAGTCATCAGTGGCTGTGTCTACATGAGATGCTTTACTACACAGTTGATTAGTCTACTGCACAGTAAAGTGTCACTGTCCACACATGCAGGCACTTACTGCACAGCAAAACAGTTTACCGAGTGGTAAATTTACAATGCAGTAAAACCAAATAGCATTAATTGCAAGTGTAGATGTGCCTAGTGATTGCTGGAGAGTGAACAAACAATTCCAACACCAGTAAATGGATCGCTAAACACCAGTTTGACAGCATCAGTCCTAGGCTTTCTGCAATATTTAAAGACTGTCTAATTTACTTCCATGGACCCCATCAGCAAAGTATCTGAGTGTCCAGGAACTTGTCCCGAATACACCCTTCATGTGTAGAAAGCACAATCCTCATTTTATAGATGGGGAAGTGACCAAGGAGAAATAAGGTGAATCCAAGTTCCCCACAAGAAGTTGGGAAGGGATTCCAGATCCTGCCCTTACAACCTGCCCTAAAGGCAGGTAAACCTGAAGTTTTTCCCGCCTCCTCCCAAACAGACTGGAAGAAGTCTCAGTTGAACTGGTCCCCATTTACTGTTTGGAATGTTACTGGTGGCAACGGCAAGACCCTGACACTGCTTGACGGTAAGTCTCTGCTTTAATACAATGCAATTAATTCTGAATAATGCATTGAATCTACTGGAGACATTCAAGGAATGTCGTCCCAACCTGACCACTTGTATGGTGGTAGCAGAAGGACTTGTACAAAATGGAGGGGGGGTGTCCCTGCTTGTACAGTGGTGATGCAATGGGAAATTCACCCAGACACCAGTACCTGCAGGGGGGCTGCACTTGGTGGAGGTCCCAGGGAGCCCGCATGGCTCCCATGGAGCCTGCACACTATTTAGTCCAGGGCCTGTAACTTGAGCAGCACGTGGCCACTGGCCACGCTGAAGCTGGACAGTTTTACTGCAAGCATTAACAGACTGGAGTCTATTGGTTTGGGCAAATGTATGAAAAAGCAGAACAGGAAGGTGGGGGGAGAAGAGAGTCTGGGCTGGGAGATTTTTCTGCAGATGAAAGGGCCAATCAACAGCAGAAATTAACAGCATAGTTAATTAACAGCATATGACCCCCTTTCCAGTACTGCCCATATCCCATAACCTACAGCTCTGAATGGGAAAAAAAAGGTTAGAACAGTGGGGGGACACAGAGAGGCATGCGGCAAGAGAATGAACCCAGAGCCCCTAGCACAGGGAAAGCTTTGCATGCAGGGTGGGAGGAAGGGTGTCACACAGAGCTCCCGAAGGGACGAAAGGCAGAATGCAAGGCTATGCAGCTCCTGACAACAGAGATAATGAGGGATCCTCCTATGGGGGAAGAGGGATGTGGAGAGCCCCTGGCATGAAGGGAGGGATTGCAGCAGGTTCCTGAGAGAGATGGAGATGGGAAAAAGACACAGACAAAGCTTGTGGGAGGAAAGGAGAGAAGCAAGATGCTCCTGCTGTGTGCCGACAGGAGCAACAACAAGCACTATTAGCAGTCTATCAGTCACGCTGCCGTAAGCATTCTTCCTCTTCAGCCTACTATGTGAAACTGCCAGGCAGAACCCATGGGAGCCTTGGCCCTCTCAGATCAGCACAGCCCCCAGGTGCGCAGCTTTTGGAGAATGTACATTCTGGACACAGTTCGGACTGGGCTGGTCCAGTGCTCCTGCTGGGACCTGAACTTGGACGTTCTGCATTTGCTGACTGCCCACCCTACTCTCTTCCCTCTACCCTTCTTCAGGTAGCCCCAATCTCCCAGTCCTGCCTTATTACCCTTGCACTCCCCCCAAATGCAACTCTCTTGCTTCTACTTATCATAGATTCATAGATGTTAGGGTCAGAAGGGACCTCAATAGATCATTGAGTCCGACCCCCTGCA
>JAGPOW010001296.1:140047031-140072282 GCA_030014935.1 Caiman crocodilus
ATAAAGTGCCATTGGCTTTTCTGATGGCTTCGTCACACTGCCGGCTCATGTTCATCTTGGAGTCCACTAGGACTCCGAGATCCCTTTCCACTTCCGTGCTACCAAGCAGGTCATTCCCTAGGCAGTCGGTGTGCTGGACATTTCTCCTCCCTAGGTGCAGCACTTTGCATTTCTCCTTGTTGAACTGCACTCTGTTGTTTTCTGCCCACTTGTCCAACCTGTCCAGGTCTGTTTGTAGTTGTTCCCTGCCCTCCGGCGTGTCCACTTCTCCCCACAGCTTTATGTCTTCTGCAAACTTGGACAGAGTACAATTCACTCCCTTGCCCAAGTCGCTGATGAAGACACTGAAGAGTATCGGTCCCAGGACCGAGCCCTGCGGGACCCCACTGCCCACACCCTTCCAGGTTGATTCCTTCCCTTCTGGTCATTCTTCCCCCTTGCAGAATAAGGAATACATTTTAAATAACAGAGAACTGGAACTAAAGAGCTGCCAGGCCACTACCACCTGGAGTGGGTGTGATATACCCCTGCCCCCACCTTCCTGCCTGGACTTGGACTCCAATCTCTTTGGTACAAGGACAACGTCTCCCTTCTATGTGCATGTCCTCACATTTAGCGAAGTAGCCCTGATCTCAACTGGCTGTCTTCAAATGCAACCACTATATTTAAAGCAGCTTTTCCAGCTGCATCTGTTTTTGCAACCCCTAAAAATGTTTTGGGACCTGCCTCTCTCAAAAAACAAACACATCAAACCCCCTCCAAAGCCCCCCCAAAGTCAAACCAGATTACCAGCATTGAGCGTTTCCCACCAAGAGAGGTTCACCTACCCAGAGCGCCTTGTCTCCAGTAACGTTAATAAAATCTGAGTTCCGTTCACTATGCAGTTTTCAGCCTGGTCTCCATCAAACATGTTCTTCAAGAGCTGCTCCACGCATTCCTGCCTGTTAAATGATACATGGAGGTTAACAGCATTAGGGATAGGGATATTTTGCAATTTTTTTAATTTTACAAAAAGAGGCTATCCCAATTCAAACCAGAAATAAGAAGGAAATTTCCAAAGTGATGATAACTGACCACTGGAACAGATCCACAGGGCAGATGGTACACTCTCTGTCTCTTAAAAACTGCACTGAGACTGGATGTCTCCCTCAGGCTCTAGCACCTCCTGAAATCATGGGCTATACACAGGAACCCTGTGCTAGAGATCACACTAGATAACTACTATGGTTCCTTCCAGCTTTAAGACCTATAGTGCAGTTTTGATTCTCAAAAAGGGGTTTAAGGATTCAAGACTCAGGTAAAGCTAACCCCAAAAGCAGACAGGCAGTACCTCACCTTTCTACTGCATGGTACATATGGAGGCCTGTTGCCTCTCACTGCAGTTTACTATGTACCATAAATAAGAGGCAGCAGCAATGCAACATTACAGTGTGGCCAGGTGCCATCAGCCCCTCATCCATGACAATCTCGGTGCAATCCCCACTTCCAAATATCCGTATACAGTTGTTTCCAAAGTGGATTCTAGTAGCCTAACTAGGAGAGAGCAAATGGGGCACAAGCTCCTCCAGGCACTGGCTAAGGGCCTACCAGAACAGACTCAGAGAGGGCACCTTTCTCACCACACCACTTGGTAAGGGGCCCAGAGGCTGACTGTTTCCCAACAGCCCAGATAGTTGCTCAGGTGTTGGAGGTATCAGTACAGCCAGCAGAATTCACTGGCTACGTCACTTGGCAGATAGAGGCTTGGGCAAGCAGGTCCATTAGCCCCTGGGCGCTGGCTGCGCTGTCACCTGCCCCCATAGCAATGGCTACTCCTGGTGATTGGCAAAGGTTGGCCATGGGTGTAAATGTTAGTAGTTCTACCTCTGGGCTTCTGCAGACTTGTCTGGAATAGTCTTTCAAAACTCAATATAAAGCAAGCCCTTTATCACACACCTGGCTAATGCACCCATTTGACTAAAGCAGCACACATCTGGCTAAAGCAGCACTGGCTGAAGTACCCATCTGACTAAAGCAGCACTTTCCATGTCTATGGATTTGCTAGCACCTTGCTGTTTCCACAGGGTTTCAAAAAGCTCGTTTATGTCCAAATGCATAAAATATAGTATATTGTAACAAAAAAGATAAGATTATGAATAGGATCGACAACAGCTTTTCATTGATCTTCTTTGTCAGTACACTTAAGATGAGCGCAAGAGGGCACTCAATCAGACAAGCTGCTTTACAATAAAACTGAAACCTCTTTTATTGCAGTGTGAAGCTACCTGTAGAACTTGCTGCTCTGAGTACTCTGGTGAAGGTTAGGGTCCTGAAAAAGGATGACACATTTATTCTCTGATGACAGTCATAGCTTTATGGTTCCACAGCTCACTGGTTATTAAATTCTGATTTGTTCCACAAAAATATAAATCCAAAAGACCAGACACCAAATAACTGAAGAGAGGAAGCACTGGCCGAGAAAAGCAACTAGATAAATGAGCAATACTTGGAGATCTATAGAAAGATGCAATTAGTACAGAAAGAGCCGTCTCAAACAAAATATTTTTCTGTTTGTGCTGTGAAATTTGTTCACTTCTGGAAGGTTTTCTGAGCTTAATGAATATGCATTTTTGATCACTTTTGGTTTTTTTCAGCTGTCACAGGTAGAGCTAAAAGACATCTGTGACATCTAGAAGGTGAAAGAAGAATGGAAAATAAGAAGTGTTCTGCCATTATTTCTAAGGCCGTGCTGCCCTGACATCTAACCCTGCAATTCAAACAGCGGTGTGCTAGTCACACAAACAGCTAGTCTGTTTGACCTTCAATTTCCTTTTTAAACATTTAATAATGATTCTGTTAGATCCTCTTTCATTTCCTTTCTTTCTTCTCTTTTTATAACAGCCCGTGACATAACTTGCCTGAAATGTATGCTTCCAGGACTGAGAAGGGATTGAATAGCAACCTTTAGCTCCCTGCATGGCAGGTGCAAAGAGGATGGAACTGGACTGTTCTCAGTGGGGGCAAGGGAGGTTTAGGTTGGATATTGGGAAAAACTCTCAGTCGGAGGGTGGTGAAGCACAGGAACAGGTTACCCAGAGAGGTGGTGGACACTCCATCCTTGGAGGTTTTGAAGACCTGGCTAGACAAGAGCCTTGGCTGGGATGATCTACCTGGGGCTCTGAGCAGGAGGTTCAACTAGATAACTTCCTAAGGTCCCTACTAACCCTCATTTGTTATGATTCTATGATTGTCATTGTCAGATTGCACAGACATGGGCAGTCTTAAAATCGAGCACTTACTCTTTTTTATGTGATTGGCTTGTTCTAAATGTTTATGTTTTGTGCAGGATTGTGGAGGTAACTTCCTAGGTTTTTAAAAAAGCAAACTGGTGGAAAGGATACCAATTCCAGAGTCATGTGGAAATGAATTGGTTCCTACCTTGAGTCATTAGTAGATTCATAGATGTTAGGGTCAGAGGGATCTCAATAGATCATCGAGTCCGACCCCCTATTGCTGGTTATTCGTCCCGCTCCTGCATGGGAGTGGCACAAGCCAGTACAGATCCATGCTCTGCTATCCACCAATTTGCAGTCAAGCTTTATTTGGTTTGTAAATAAAGGTTTCTATTTGTGTTGTTTGATTCTTTACTTCATGTTCCCTGTGTTTAAGAGGAGAAGTGTAGAAGGGTGAGAGTAGGGTGTTTGCTGGCTTGTACAAAGGAAGGAGGAGGGGGGCAACTAGCTTGTAGTGGCAATTACCATTTAGTTAAGCCTTCCTGACTAGTTTTGAAGTTATTTTATTCTCAAAAGCAGCAAATCATCCAGTTGAACTCCTGATCCCTGAGAAACTGGATGTGCTCAGAGAAAATATTATGTGTACTATGCAGCACCCACCCAATTAGTGATCCCTGCATTAACAAAATTCTGGGCCAGCCCACCATCTCCCAATCTTGATTTGGCCACTGTGTCTTTCTCTGGTCATAATAATAAAAACAAGGCCTTGAAAGCCCTTGCCTCCCCAAACTCCTCCTTTGGGTGGGATGGCCACGAAGCACTGGGAACCTGCATGCGCTAAGAGGAAATATTATGGGCATTCTGATTGCTGTTCACCACTGTACCCCATGGTACCCCCTTTCTGGGCAGACATCCCTCCCCCACATATTTTGCCCACCCCTGGCATAGGTGGTCCCAGGGGGGGAAGCTCATGAATGGGGGCCAGGGTCATGCATCTTAGGAGCTCCTCTCTCTAAACATGCCCTCTAAACAATAGACTATAAACAATAGAGTCTGAGAATTACACATCCACAGCAGAGATCTCCAATTAATTAAACAAGGACATAAATACCAGAGCAAGGCTCAAATTTAGGATGTGGACTATAATGATAAATAGCAACGCTGTGTTTCAGTGTGCAGTATTCCAGAACAGCCCTTCAGGTCTGTAGCAGTGGCCCCCCTGGCACACTACTTTCATAGTTTCATAGTAGTCAGGGTCAGGAGGGACCTGAACAGATCATCTCTCCTGACCCACTGCCACAGGCAGGAATGGATGCTGGTTCACAGGACCCCAGACAGGTGATCATCCAACCTCCTCTTGAATTTGCCCAAGGTAAGGGCAAGGACCACTTCCCTGGGAAGCTGGTTCCAGATTTTGGCCACCCGAACTGTAAAATATTGCCTCCTGATCTCTAACCTAAACCTATTCTCCATCAGCTTATGACCATTGTTCCTTGTCACCCCAATTAGTGCTTGTCACCCCAAGGTGGTGCTGGGAAGAAAAGGGCTCTGCCTGTTTGCTGTTGATCTCCCCTGATGAGATTGTAGGCAGCCACCAGGTCCCCCCCTCAGCCTCCTCTTGCTGAGGCTGAACAGGTTCAGGTCCCTCCGTCTCTCCTCGTAGGACCTGTCCTGCTGCTCTCTCACCAAGTGGGCGGCCCTCCTCTGAACCCTCTCCAGGCTGGCCACATCCCTCCTGAAGTGCGGTGCCCAGTACTGGACACAGTACTCCAGCTGCAGCCTGACCAGTGTCATGTAGAGGGGGAGGATCACCTCTCTGGACTGGCTCGAGATGCACCTTTGGATGCATGACAAGGTGCGGTTGGCCTTGCTGGCTCCAGTCTGGCATTGACGGCTCATGTTCATCTTGGAGTCAATAATGACTCCGAGATCCCTTTCCGCCCCTGTGCTTTCAAGAGGGGAACTCCCCAGCCTGTGTGTGCTGTGGAGTCCTTCTTCCAGGGTGCAGCACCCTGCATTTGTCTGCGTTGAACCCCATCCTGTTCTCATCTGCCCACTGTTGTAGTCTGTCTAAATCTAGTTGCAGTCTCTCTCTCCCTTCAAGTGTGTCCACCTCGCCCCACATCTTAGTGTCAACAGCAAACTTGGGCAGCGCTGATGAAGATGTTAAACAGCGCAGGCCCAAGGACCAAGCCCTGAGGGACCCCACTGCTCACATCTCGCCAGGCTGAGTACAACCCGTCCACCACCACTCTCTGGGTGTGCCCCATCAGCCAGTTTTTTACCCATCCAACTGTGCAGGCATCAATGACACAGTCACTTAATTTACTGATGAGGATCGGGTGACAGACAGTGTCAAAGGCCTTCTTAAAGTCTAGAAAGACTACATCCACAGCGACACCATTAACCAAGGATTTAGTTACTTGGTCGTAAAAGGCAATCAGGTTGGTCTGTCAGGATCTGCCTTTGGTGAACCCATGCTGATTGACCCTGGGCATGATCTCCCCTGCAGGCCCCCACAAATGTGTTTCTGGATGATTCTCTCCAAGAGCTTCCCGAGCACCGAGGTGAAGCTTACAGGCCTATAGTTACTTGAGTCCTCCTTCCTCTCCTTCTTAATAATAGGGACCACATTAGCCAGTTTCCAATCCCCCGGCATCTGGCCAGACAACCACAAATGCTCATATAGCCAGGCCAAAGGCTCCGCGATGACCCCTGCCAGCTCCCTCAACACCCTTGGGTGATAAAAGTCCCTTTTTTGTAATGGCGCTTTGTACGAGCTCCTACTTTCAGCTGACTTTGCATGTCCAGTACTTCTTCGCAGCTCGCTGTTGCACGCACTGGAACTTTTAAATGACATTTATCCCCCTGGAGCTGGTCTCTGTAAGACTGTGTTGGATGAAACACACTGATGAGAAATTTGAGCTAGGAAAAGCAAAGCCTTCTCGACCTACAGCTTCTCAAACAACGTTAGACACTTTCCAAATCAGAAAACGTTAAATTTTTCAAAGCCCTGTGACTAAAGCTGCTTGCATATGACTTAACGGGATCATAGAAATTAGAGATGAAAAGGAACTGTTAGTTCATCTAGTCCATTCCCTCGGCACTACAGGATCATTTCCTACAATGTGTTCTCAAATATTTTTTCCACTCCAATTTTAAATTATTCATGTCAGCACTTTCAGTCCTTCCTTCACAAAGCTATTCAATAATTATTTGCCTCAAACCTAAAAATATTCACTTCGGTTTTGAGATTGAATGAGTTTTTTAGGCCAAAAGGCATTATTTTAACAAAAGGGGGTCAGAGTAGGACTTTAAATGAGTGAGTCTTGTCCTCAAGTATTGAAATGAAACGTAGGGGGATTCTTTGAAGGGCCCTGTGCTTTCCCACATGTGGAACGTGGTGCTGTGTGTTGAGCTGCAGGAGTCCCTTGAACAGCTTTGCTCTTCGAGGACAGGTTGATGTCCTCTCCTGACTCAGTGTGTGGGAACGTGCCTTCCCATGTGCTTCGGATCCACTCCTGCTACTGCTACAGAAAGCAAACACAAGCTGCCTTTGCGTCCTCAGATGAGCTCTACTCTTAGTCTGACTTAATATTTCCTTCAAAATCGTAGATCATAGCATAGTAGGGCTGGAAGGTTTTGGTTGGATATTAAGCAAAACTTTCTCACTAGGAGAGTGGTGAAGCAGTGGAATGGGTTACTTAGAGAGGTGGTGGAGTGTCCATTCTTGGAGGTTTTTAAGGCCCAGCTTGACAAAGCCATGGCTGGAATAAGCTAGTCAGAACTGGTCCTGCTTTAAGCAGGGGGTTGGACTATATGTGACCTCCTGAGCTCCCATCCAGCCCTCGTCGTCTAGGATTCTATTATTCTAACAAGAAAAAAATGCTACCAAAATGTTGAACTGTACTGTGTCTGCTTCTCCCTCTGGAGATGATGAGAGAAGAGAGAACAAATGATTGATGGGTGTTACATCCGTTGCTCAGTGCATTAGTGGGAGGTGCTCAGATCCTGCAGGGATGAGTGCCATACAAAAACTTCTTGGAGTCTCCTCTGCACGTTTGAGTCAATAGAACAAGTCAGTGGCACCTAACCTCTCTAGCCATTTTTGGCTGTAAAATAAACCTTTGAAATATGAAGCAAACATAACTAATGTCTTCAGTCTGCAGATCCCCAGACCCAGTACATCTGTGGCTGTTCCTGGTTTGGGCAGTCTGTAGCAGAATGAACTCACTAGAGACTTGTCGCTTTTCACTGTTGCTTTTCAAACCTTGTGGGCAGTGGAAGTGACAAGAACTATTCAGTTTCCTTCCACTGCTTGTTAAAGCTAGGGGACAGTGTCTGCGGTTAGGCACCAGAGCTCTCAACTGAGGAGAATACCCAAGAACAGACTGGGGACAGCCTCTGTTCATGTGCAGGACCAGCCCCAAATACATCGTCCCAGCCAAGGGTTTGCTGGGCTAGACCGTGGAAAGCTCCAAGGATGGAGAGCCTACAACTCCTCTGCGTAACTTGCTCCAGTGCTTCACCACCCTCCTAGTGAGAAAGTTTTTTGTTCTACTATCCAACCTAGATGTCCCGTGCAGCAACCGGAGACCATTGCTCCTTGTTCTATCATTTGCCCCCACTGAGAACAGTCCAGCTCCATCCTCTTTGCAACCCTCTGCAGGGAGTTGAAGGCTGCTATTAAATCCCCTCTTAGTCTTCTCTTCTCCAGACTAACTAAGCCCAGTTCCCTCAGCTCCTCCTCGTAAGTTAAATTACGTGATCATATACTATTTTTTTCCACAGGCCATCAGTCCATTTAATGCAGTATGGACTGTACTCCATCTAATGCTTAGGACCCCTGGCTCATTTGTTGCAGAAGCAGAAGTGTACACCACAAGTGGGGTCAGGGCTTCAGGAAAGGAAAGCATAGTCTCCTGGCTCAGGACAGTGACCGCAATCTAAGCTTAGAGAACCAAATTATATTGCAGCCCCTCCCTGAACGTTCCTGTGTAGTGCAAGGCAAATCCCGTAGACCAGATGTTCACAGCTGGGCACTAAGTGTTCACTGTTTTGTGGGTGCCCATGTGAGACCCCAGGGGCCAAACACAGACACCCGCGATACAAACTGATCAGGGGTATGCTTCAGAAACAGTAATAGAAACAAAAATGCCAAGTTCCCTGACCAGCCAGGTTCTCTGTCTCTCAATTTGGGCACCAAAAACTAACAGATAATTTTGACCATTTGGGCTTTCATAATGGTGAGGCAGAAAGGGGACGGCGGGAGGAAGTGAACTTATCTAACTGTGGAAGTGTCCAGAGATTAAGGCAAGATCACAGCCGCATTCAAGAGAACATTACTAAGCTGGCATTGAGCCTAGGCCATGGATGGCATATATTAAAATTCAGTGAAGGCCACACCTTCAATATTCACTCAATGCATCAGGTCCCATGAATAAGGTAGTACACATAAACATGTTTGAGAGACTACTATGACAATGCTTAAGAATGAAGCAACCAAGCTAAGACTACAAGGGCAGCCCTAATTAAAAATGGTTACTCTACAAAGCCTGTGACTCTTCATAGTGGTTGGCCATACTAATCTCACCTACAGGACACATATCCCCAATTAGTTCAAGATCACATCCCTTTGCCAACGGTGTCCACTGGAGACATGCATGTGCCCTGTAAGTCCTTGTGCCCCGACCTATCGAGGGCAGTTAAAACTAGTTCTGAGTCCCAGCACAGCTAGGCTTCATACAGACATTCAGTTTCTCCTGGGAGAGTCGCTGCTCTCCCCTGAGAAACCACAAGTTTCCAGATGTTCAGGCGTTTTCTCCCAGACTAAAAATGGCCAATGCAGGAGAAAATAAGCTGGGAGGAACCAAGGTTAAATCACTCTCAAGGAAGTTTCTCCTGGGAAAGAAAACATCTGTACATGCTGTGGATTTTCTCAGAAGAGAACAACGCTCTAGCAACTCCTTTGAAGGCCATGTGGGAATTCATCTACCAGGAACAGGAGTCAGTATCATAAAAGGAGAGTCGACACCTGATGTTTCATGGGTTGGCGAGAGTGAGGCTTAAGTCTACACAGTGAGGGTATGTACAATGCCACGTAAGCTATTAGCCTGAGAAAATGTCTTGCTGTTGCTCCAGTTTGGTGGAGAACAGGGGCTTGATGTGAAACCAGCCTAGAGGGTGATATGTCTTTACAGGCTTGGAATCTAGAAGAGCCTCTGTAAATGTGATTGAGAGATGACATGCTGCAACTCACTGTCAGGCCCAAGGAGCAGACTAGGAAGCCAAATGCAGAGGGGGTTTCCCTCAGATCTTCTTGCTGTTGCAACTAATCCTTCTTCCCAGGACATTACTATTGTTTAGTGCACTTGCTGGCAGTGTCTT
Organism: Caiman crocodilus; assembly: GCA_030014935.1. Lineage (NCBI taxonomy): Eukaryota > Metazoa > Chordata > Crocodylia > Alligatoridae > Caiman > Caiman crocodilus. The sequence goes on from JAGPOW010001296.1 coordinate 140,056,631, forward strand.
ATCTTCAGTCAATCACACTGGAAGCTTTACGAGGTAGAAACTGTGTTTTCTTTCATGCTGGTATAATGCCAATGGCAGTTGGTCTCAAACAAGACCTATAGGTGCTGCCATGACGTAACAACAAAATTAAAAACCAGTAGTTACAGGAATTGTCAGGAGCGTGGCCAAAGTTGGATACTGGCTGCATAATTAGTACTTTTAATGACTTCTCAGGAAATGACATTACCAGCAGCAATTACCAGCTTAGTGACATCCCTCTAGCAGGTACTTACGATTCCAGTGCTGTGAGAAGTGGGTCAGGCTCAGGTATGTCCTGTAGCTGGTTGCTCTGGTCTCTGCTCAATCTTATGATATCACACAAGGTCTGGGAAGCATTTGATTGCCTCTATAAATAATGGGAAAAGGTCAAATGTAAGTACTAATTGCACAGCTTGGATTCTCCTGGCTTCCAGAGGAACTATCATGTAATTGGGAAGGAACAGAACTGCAGCCAGCAGTGCATGTAACTCAGCAAATGAGAAACCCTCAGAACAAATGCTATACGAAGGCACGATAATGTGAAAAATCCAATTTACTCTGCCTTAATGAATAAGCTTCCATTCCAAGTTTGTATCCTCAAAGCACCATTTACATCCGCAACACAATTACCAGCGATTTCAGAATTAAGGTGAGGGGAGGAGTGCTACTGAACTTTGAAATTAAACTCAATTGTAAATTTTTGTTAGGGTTTGTTTTGGTTTTTTTTACATAAAGAGTGAAGGGTTTTTCTTTCCCTTCTTGGTTAAAGCTTCAATTGCAGTATTTGTGACAGATTCTGTGGTAGACTACATGGTTACTAATCTAAGCCATTTCTTTAGACTCTGTACAAGGCCATCTGTAGCCTCCACCTAAAAGACAGCATTATAAAGGATAAGCAAGTCCACATGCTATGAGCTATTTCCCTTCTATTTTCTCAATGGGGCAGTTTCTACCATGATGATAGCAGAATGTGACCCCTTCCAGCAAAACATTAACAGCATAATAATAAAATCATTGTGCAGCCATCAAGTTCATTCTGCTGCTGGCAGCTGTGATAATTTGCTAGCAAATAGCCAAATCAAATACAACCAGCTGAAACAGAGATCAGAAATTATCCTCGTGTTTCCTGATCTTAAATGTCAGCACTGGTGACTCAGTCAGATGGGAGGTGCTGATATAACAGACCAAAATCTGCAGCTCCTAGGTTAGAATGTTTTGCAGAAATGATTAGGGAAAAAAAGATGGAACATTCTGTCTGCTCTTTTCAATCTGGGCGATTTAAAATCTGGCACATACGACGTGAATAGCCCGGAAGTAGTGCAAAGAAGTGCATCTTGCAGATTTCAGGACAATACTAAATAAATACGTTTTTTGGCTTAAAGAGGACCACACCACCCCAAAAAAGCCAGTTAGTTTTCAAAGTCTTTCAACAACCAGCTTCCAGAAGCATGTTCTTAATTAAACTGCAGTTATCACCGACTACAGAAAACAATCCAACATTAAATAAATACAGAGCTAGGCTAAGAATAAACAGGAAACTTGACTCTAGTGAATGAAGAAAGCCTCTTTAATTGAGGCTTTCTAGCACTATCCTCATACTACTAAACACATCTTCTATCGTTGTTCTCCTTGCACTAGAAAAGCAGATGTTACATCAAGCATAAGACACCCAAGGGTCCATCCCTTCACACCAGATCTTCATTTTGCCAAAAAAAAAAAAAAAATCATTATCATACTCACATCCTCATCCTGGCTTGAACGGATGAGCTCTACAAGTCTTTGAATTACTTTTGCTTCATTAAGCCACTAGAGGGAAAAGAAAGGGAAAAAAAATAAATCTCTGGTTTGTGATCATGGAACTTGGAGCGCAAGATTTTGTAGGAAGTCGCTATTTATGGCTGCTCAGCACAGGATGCAAGCAACAAGGGGGATCTTTCCGTTTCCCAATCAACAAGCATAGGGGCGCTATTTCATCGCAGTCTAGACAGCTAGAGCTTGGTTTACATCAATAATGGCTCAATGGCTTGGTCTAGAACAGAGCTATCCAAGTTCAATGCACCTGATGGCCATGCGTCACGGAGGCAGCATGAGTGAGGGTCACTGATCCTCAGACTGCAGAGCCCATAGGTGTGTTGGTGGGCACTCCACCCACTACTGCAATGTATGTGCCCCCCTCTCATCCAAGAACTGGCTGGCACACCCTCCTACCGAGTGGCACCCGACCACCCCAGCAATTCCCCAGTTTAGAAAAATGAAACATCTCTTCATCTGCATCTGAAGAAAGACAACTGTTTAAATCCATCCATGGTGCCCTTTGGGTGGCTCCGTAATCACGTGGCCCTGTCACAACATTTTCCCATGCTTGGTGCTGCTTGAAGAACACCCAGTCTTGACCCTGACTGAGGCCTCTAGATGCGATCATCATCTGATCACCACAAACACAGCGCATCCCAGATAACAGGAACGTGATCAGGGCTCAGCACCACGCTCTATCTTGGACCAACAAGCTCCACAGACTGGTTATGAGGGATACTTCAGCCTGCTTGCAGTTGGGGCAGAACCAGACCTCTTAGTCTGGACAGCAGGGGGATGCCTCACTTCTGGAAGTCCCACAGCCAGGATGAAATTTAAGATGTACTTAAGTTACAGGGCTGGTGAAATACATTGTGAAGTAAAAAATAAGTTCTCTGACACAGAAATGCTGCAATCTGAAGTAGGCAATGGATTTCATTCCTGTTCCAGCTTTTCCTGTAGTTGCTAAAACTGAGACTGGGATAAATCTGTTCCTGGTCTCCATAATGCTTCCCTCTGAACAGCTATCCAAAACTGTGGCTAGCTCTCTGCTTCCACACTGAAAGAGCCCGACAACAATTCGCACAGACTGGGAGGAGACCTACAGATAGCTCAGGGGCAACACAGTGTCACGGCTGACCTTGAACCTTGCCTAGCTACTACTGAGAAAGGCATCACCTCCCATTGTGCTCCACTGATTATCTCAACTTGCCTTATGTCCCTTTTTCTATAGAGCTGAGCAAATGTCTCAACCTCCTATAAAGTTTCCTGTTGCTTTGCTAAGACACCTAGTGACTGACTTCACTCATTGACTAAAGCCTCGTAGTACCGAATAAAACAGATTTGAATCCTTCCTTCTTTCCAGGGAGAAGCTCTCAAGTCAGGCCATTCCCAAGCAAAGAAGTGCTAAGCTACCGCTGTGCTAGCACCACTCGTGCAACCATACAGGAGAGTGCTGGGTTGCACATTTGTTTTACCCGTATCTATTCTTCTTGGCCTAACACTGCCTGAGAGAGTTTTCATGTCCAAAGGAAGGGACTGAGACACTTCCTGCCTGGACTTGGCTGCCTGTAAAGGACTGCTGCAGTGAGGAGACTGCTCTTTCAGGTGAAAAAAAAATACCTCCCCCAGCCAGAAACACCAAATCACCAACCACCAGGAAAAACCGCTGCATTTATCTCAGCAGTGCTAGCAAGTGAAAGTGCTCCTCTGTATGCTGAGTCACTTTTCAAATCTATCAAGTGAAGGCCAGGGCAGAAAAATAAAGGGTGGGCCAAGAGGTCGCATCACACCTGCTGGTTCTTGCACATTTATGCTGCTGCCCTTCTCGCTGCTTCATATTATCTCATGGGGGAGGAAATGAAGGCAATCAAAAACAGAAGCTGGGAGCAGGAACCTGAATAGGATGACTCACTGCAGCAGCTGGGGAAACTAGTCTGATATTTCACCAATCTCTTACATGTGACAGAATCTCTCTGCTCCTCTATTACATCTTCCAGTGGGCAGGAGGAGGAATTTACAGCAGAGCAACTAGTGATCCCCTAAGCAAAGAGGCATGTTAAGTGGTACGTGTCTCCCTGGCAAAGTCCATCCTCTAGCACAGTGGTTTTCAACCTTTTCTCTTTTGCAGACTCCTAAACATTTTTTAATAGAGGTGAGGACCCCTTTGGAAATTTCAGACAGAGCCACAGACCCCTCTGAATCGTAAGCGTGGGTACGCACATACTTGTGATTGATCAGTCATTTTTAGCAGACTCTTTAGACAATCTGCGGACACCTAAGGGTCTGCAAACCACAGCCTGAAAAACACTGCTCTAGCAGATCTCCTTTTGCTATGTGATTTTCTAACCAACCTGGACTGCAGGCCTTCCTGCCTTGGGGAGGAAGGAGATCCCTCCAGCAGCATGTGAACAACTGGCATATATCTGCAGCTTGTCCTTCCCTGCACTGACCAGCTCGGCAGCACACCACGAGGGCAAGCAGGAAAACCAGATTATCCTTCCTGCTGCTCTCTTAGAGGGTAACAAGAGTCCTGACTGTGGAGGAAACCAAGTGCTGATTTTATTATTCCCTTATTTCCCTGTGGGCAGTTTACCCCCCAATTCCTGCTTCAACAGCCTGGGGTAAAACACAGCTCTGAAAGCATTTCAAGTAGCTAATGATCACTACATCCTCCAGGCTGGGCATATTCATCTCTGCACCCCTACACAGGTCCCTTCCAGGCTTCTCAAAGGAGAAGCTGGTCTTTGTCAGAAGAATATGCTCCCCAGAAGCTCTGCCCCTTTCCTGAATGAGATCTACATGTCCTAAGTGGACAGGTTCTCCATATAGACCTGTCTAGGACAGAAGCAGGAATGCTTCGGGTAAGGATTCAAAGGTAGCAGGGGGTGGCACCACTTTATTGACACAGCCGGGGTGGGGGAGGCAGATGTGCTCTGCAGCCAGACGTGACTCCTGCTGCAGGCTTCAGCGACTCTTTTATCGGGCATGCCTGCTCACACACATGGAACCAGAACCACTTCTTTCCCAATCCTGCCAGGAAAACTGAATCCTACTCACAGGGCCAGCCCAGCTCATGAGACACTCAACAAGAGTGGTGCAAGAGACACAGACCCTCCCTTCAACCTTTCCGTGGCTTCGCTCTATCCCTGACACCTGCAAGACACCAGGCACCAAAGCCAATTTATTATTATGAAGGTGTGGAAAGAGCAGCAATCTCCCTCAGATGAGCTCTGTGGCAGGGAGGGGCTGACAGAGCCACTGCAAATGTGGCATCCAGAAGAACAGGAGTGTGACAGGAACTTCAGCAAGCAAATGATTCCCCTGCTCACCGCAGGGCTGCTCCTGACCCCTGGCTGCAGGCACGCAACTCCTGCAGATCTGTGCTCCTTCGCGCAAAGGAGAAAGGTCCTTTTTAAAGGACAGTCTATCTAATCTCTTGAAAAAAGGAGCCATAATTCCTTGGAAAAAGCACTCCCTTCCACTCCCACGGGAAGAGGTGAAAGAAGCCCTCACATTTAATACTTCCTGCCGTAGAGGTGCTGGCTCCACACAGCTGATCAGACGAAGCAGCAGGTCCATCATTGCAGACGTATCAATGTGCTTTAGCACCAGGCTAATGAATTTATCTTTTTTCCTCAAAAATGTGATCACCTGAAAAAAAACACAGACCAGCCACACATGAGCTCACTGTCTAACATGTAAGCAACACTACAAAACTCCCACTACACCCCAAACCCTTCTTTCAACCAGCCAATCCTAACATGAAACAGTTACTAGTATAAATAATTCTTCCTGAGAAAAAAGACAGTACAGGAACACGTAGCGGCAAGGGCATACCAAAATGAGTTCCTTTAACTGTCTCTTCCAATATGAAAATGATTCTTCCCCTCTATTCAGCATTGGGGAGGCCACATCTGGAGTCTTGTGTCCAGCTGTGGGGCCCCCACTACAGAAAGGATGTGGACAAACCGGAGAAAGTCCAGCGGAGGGCAACAAAAATGGTTGGGGGCTGGGGGACAGGACTGGTGAGGAGAGGCTGGGGGAACTGGGCTGATTAAGTTTGCAGAAGAGAAGATTAAGTGGGGGGTAGGCTGTTCTCAGTGGGGGCAGACAACAGGACAAGGAGCAATGGGCTAAAGCTGCAGCAAGGGAAGTTGAGGTTGGAGATTAGGAAAAACTCTCTCACTAGGAGAGTGGTAAAGCGCTGGAACCAGCTCCCCAGAGAGCTGATGGAGTCTCCATCCTTGGAGGTTTTGAAGACCCAGGTAGACAAAGCCTTGGCTGGGATGATGTAGTTGGGGCTGGTCCTGCTTGGAGCAGAGTTTGGACTAGATATCACCTTCTGAGGTCCCTTCCAGCCCTCGTTGTCTGTGATTCTGTGATTTCTATGATTCTATGAACATCTTGCCCCACCAAGATTAAGAAGCTGAAGGACACTAATGAAGATGCAGATTCTGAATCCCACTGGTGCACCCTGCTATGAAATGTCTCTATATTAAGAGCTGAGACTGGAGTTCACTTATCCCTGATCAATATAGTGCAGTGTTCCCTATACTTAGGTTAGGTCCTAAACGTTATCTCTGGTCACTCTGTTTCTGGTTATCAGTTCCATTTATGGTTTCATATGGTTTGAGGGGGCCTCAAGGGTCAAATATGGTCCAACTCCTTTTTGGGCTGGGGGTTCGCATTGTTAGAGTTGCAAAAAAAACCTCCTCGGCTTGTAAGCGTCTCCTCCGCCCCTGAGTGTAGGAGGGCTACTAGGAAGGCCAAGGCAGGGATGGAGCTCAGGCTAGCGTCCAGGATTAAGGACAACAAAAAGTCCTTTTTCAAGACCTTTTACATTGGGAGCAAGAACAGGGCACCAGGCAATGTAGGGCCTCTACAAGACTCAAATGGTAATCTTGTGGCTATGCCAGATGAGAAAGCCGATATTTTTAACAATTTCTTTCCCTCTGTTCCTTTGAACAGGGACTGGAACATCCCTCCTCCCAGAGGCAGGTACAATCTCGGGGATAGCTCTGGCAGGCATTCAGTCAGTGCAGACATAGTTAGGGATCTTCTGAAAGGGCTGGACATTTTTAAATCTGCAGGTCCAGATGCCCACCACCCAAGGGTGTTGAGGGAGCTGACAGAGGTCATTACGGAGCCCTTGGTCTGGCTGTATGAGCATTCGTGGTCATCTGGCCAGATGCCAGGGGATTGGATCCCCATTTTCAAGAAGAGGAGGAAAAGGACCCAAGTAATTATAGGCCTGTAAGCTTCACCTCGGTGCTCAGGAAGATCTTGGAGAGAATCATCCAGGAGCACATCTGTGGGGGGCCAGCAGGAGAGATCAAGCTCAGGGGCAATCAACATGGATTCAAAGGCAGGTCCTGCCAGACCAACCTCATTGTCTTCTATGGGCAGGTGACTAAATCCTTGGATGATGATGTTGCTGTGGACATAGTCTTGCTGGACTTTAAAAAGGCCTTTGACACTGCCTCGCCCCATTCCCATGAATAAATTAAGTGACTGCGGCATTAATGCCTGCACAGTTGGATGGATAAAAAACTGGCTGATGGGGCGCACCCAGAGAGTAGTGGTGGATGGGTTGTACTCAACCTGGCGAGACGTGAGCAATGGGGTCCCCCCAGGGCTCGGTCCTAGAGAGAGACTGCAACTAGATTTAGACAGACTACAACAGTGGGCAGATGAGAACAGGATGGGGTTCAGCACAGACAAATGCAGGGTGCTGCACCTGGGGAGAAGGCATCCACAGCACACATACAGGCTGGGGAGTTCCCCTCTTGAAAGCACAGAGGCAGAAAGGGATCTCGGAGTCATTATTGACTCCAAGATGAACATGTGCTGCCAATGCCAAACTGGAGCCAGCAAGACCAGCTGCACCTTGTCGTGCATCCAAAGGTGCATCTCGACCCGGTCCAGAGAGGTGATCTTCCCCCTCTACATGACACTGGTCAGGCCGCAGCTGGAGTACTGCGCCCAGTTCTAGGCACCGCACGTCAGGAGGGATGTGGCCAGACTGGAGAGGGTTCAGAGGAGGCCGCCTGCTTGGGGAGAGAGCAGCAGGACAGGCCCTACGAGGAGAGACGGAGGGACCTAAACCTGTTCAGCCTCAGCAAGAGGAGGCTGAGGGGGGGACCTGGTGGCTGCCTACAAACTCATCAGGGGAGATTAACAGCAAACAGGCAGAGCCCTTTTCTCCCCAGCATCACCTGACGAGGAACAATGGTCATAAATTGATGGAGAATAGGTTTAGGTGACAGATCAGAAGACCAGTTAAGGCGGCCAAAATCTGGAATCAACTTGCCAGGGAAGTGGTCCTTGACCCTACCTTGGGCAAATTCAAGAGGAGGTTGGATGATCACCTGTCTGGGGTCTTTTGAACCCAGCATTCATTCCTGTCTGTGGCAGCGGGTCAGGCTAGATGATCTGTTCAGGTCCCTCCTGACCCTCGCTACTATGAAACTATGAAAACCAGTGCTCTATGGCAAGCATTTCAGTCTCTCTTTTCTCTGCAGGACACATGCATGACTGAGGTCATAACCAAACTGTAAGTGTAAAGTCCAGAGGATAGATAAACATACAGTACTGTAGAAAACTGCAGCTCTAAAGGAAAAAGTTTACAATTGTCTCTAGGCACATAAGAAATTCACATCAAAATGGGAAAGCTGGCAACAAGCCTTATTTTTCCCATTTGCAGAGGAGGGCAAGAGTTGCCATGCAGTGTTAATACCATCACAGAACATGCATGCTGTTAATATCTGGCTGCCTGCAGCAAAGTAGATGTAATCGCTACCTGTTCAGTTTTTCTCGCAATGAGATTCCCAATGGTCTTGCTGAAGAAACTGGCAAGCAACGGGTTCAAAGGTGGCTCATGATCCAGGAAGTCATAAAGGATATTCAACAAAGTTTCATCCCCTCCTAGCTTGTCATTGATCTGCGGCACATCAGAGGTCAGCAGTTCACAGGCGGTGTTTGGGTATCTGGAGACAGAACCACAGCAGTCGAAGGTGAGATTAGAGCCCTCATTAAAAATATCACTTTGCAACACTTTCTAGGAAGTAAACACTGAAATCCATCCATGTTTCTGATCCCAAAACCTCGCTTTGAAACTTCAACTTCAAACATGCATCATCCAGTGGCTTCCTATTCACTTTGCCCATCTGCTCGCAGAAAGTCATTTAGGAAAGATCTAATTAGGAGATCACCACCACACGCACAGGCTACTGTTATCATATAGCACAGGTCCAATGCACAGAGCTGTACAAACATATGCGCCCTTTCAAATTCTCCAAAAGCAGACGAAGCACTTCAGAACAATACCTCTTTAAATTAGGAATATTTTGAGGCATTTCAGTTTTTGTTAGGTATTTACAGAGACAGGAGACCCATAAGTCCTCCAGTACCCCACGGTGCTCTGCTCCCTCTCTACCCCCTCCATAAAGGGGGTGAGAGGAAGAAGCAGCGTAGGTAATGCTCAGGCCGAGTAACAGCCTGCAGACTGTACAGCTATGGGGTCTGCTCCCGTAAAAGGGAGAGAGAGACTAGACTGGGGCTGGAGAGTCAAAATCCTGGCAGCAGAGAGCTGGAAATTCCTGGCCACTGTCCTCTACCCTCCAGAGACATCTTCTAGACCCTCTAGTGCCTCTCAACTGTGGCAGTTCTGAAACGTTCGAGCAGAAAGCACCATAGGGACTGGCTGAAACATTTTCCAGCACATTTCTTAAAATACTTCTGTCCACGCCCCAATATGGCCTGACCCTGAAGAGGGGAGGGTTTCCTCTTAAGCAACTCAGCAAGCTACTTATAGGGGCCACAGCCATGAATACTGAGCTTCCTGCTGGACAATCAGCCCATCTCCATGACCTGCTGCTATCAAGAAAGGAAGAAGAAAAGAAGCAGCCCAGAGCCTGTTTTCAACCTGAGCTGCCTTTCCTCTACTGGCAGAGAGAGTGTAATTTCCCTTTGCAAACAAAAACACCCACAGCCAAACAATTCGACATGTTTCAGGAATGGAAACGCATGAAACAATCTTGCATTGTAAGCATGTTCATTTCCTCAAACATCAAATGGCACAGGCACCATCCGGAGAAAAACCTTTGCAACTGCAAGTAAACCAAATGACTCTCGTTAGCTATGTCAGGCCTCTTGCACCAGTCCGGGCTTCTGAGCAACGGCCACGTTTACCACCCTGCTTTCTCAGCTCTTCTCCCATTACAACTTTGTCACCAACATATTCCGAATATATTATCATCTTACCAGAAATCTCAAAAGCAAAGACACGGTGGCTCCTATGAGAGCCCTGCTAGTGGGAAGTCAGGTAGAAAGCAGGGCAGGGTAGCACCTTATAGACCAACACATTCAGAGAGGCATGAAAGAGTCGGTAAGGTGCCTCAGCCTTCTTTCTACTGATGTTAAACAAGCTTGACATGAATCTGTCCTCCTGAAAAAAGTCACAGCATCAGAGATAGTGAGGGATGAAAGGGACCTTGGGAGGTCACATCTCGTCCAACCCCCTGCTCCAAGCAGGACCATCCCCAACTACATCATCCCGGACAACACTTTGCCTACTCAGGTCTTCAAAACCTCCATGGATGGAGATTGCACCACCTCTCCAGGGAGCCTGTTCGAGTGCTTTACTATGCTAGTGAGAAAATTCTTCCTAATGTCTAACCTCAACTTCCCTTGCTGCAACTTGAGACTATTGCTCCTTATTCTGCCATCACTTTAGGGGGGAAGTGTCCTAGACAAACCAAACCAGTTTCAGAAAAGATGGATTCAAGCCAGAAGATGTGCAGACAAGAGCTACGACGATGACCAGGGAAGCATGGAGGCTATCCGGCAAAGGAAAACCACACATGCTTAGCTGCTGAAGCCTTGCAAAATGAAGGCCAAGAGGTATCCAACTGCCAGCTATAAATACAAGGGGGGCAGGACAAACACCAGGGAGTGAGAGGAGCTGTTTCAGCTATGGGATGATACCAGCTCATGGACAATTGAGGATAAACAGGTCATGACTACATTTAGGCTGGAAATCAAAAGGATCCCAAGCACCAGACCAGGGAGGAGCAGGAAAGGCCTCCCTGTCAGACCACTGACAACAAAACCATGACGTCTAAGACGGAGCTCAGTGAGCTTACAAAGGGGTCTAACAGGCCGTGCTGCCTGAAATAGCAGAGATCTGATCTGATGGCCCATGAGGTCCTTTCCAGCACGACAATCCAATTTCTACTCAAACTGTAGGAAAAAAAAAAAAGTGTCAAGGGGTTTTTGTGATACCTTTTACTGGGTAATCTGTAGGGTTGGGAGAGCTGCTGAAGAAGTTTTCAGGCATTTTCAGGACCCAAGGCAGGGCGCTTGATGCCTGAAATCTTGTCCAGCAGCTCTCCTGACTCTACAGTTAACCCAAAAAGAGATCCTCACCTCTCATACCTTTCCTGGACCATTGTTGCCACAACACTCCAGCCCTACTAAAAAAAAGGTGACACTTTTGGGGGCAAAAAAACCCAAAAACCCCACACTTACCTGGGCCCATTTTATTGGATAAGAGTCCAGTGGAGGGCATTGAAAACGGTTGTGAGGCTGGGGGACAGGACTGGTGACAAGAGGTTGAGGGAACTGGGTTGATTTAATCTGGAGAAGAGAAGACCGAGGGGGATTGAATAGCAGCCTTCACCTCCCTCCAAGGGGGCTGCAAAGAGGATGAAGCTGACCTTGTCTCAGTGGGGGCAGAAGACAGAAGAAGCAATGGGCTCAAGTTGCAGCAAGGGAAGTTGAGGTTGGATATTAGGACACACTTTCTCACGAGAAGGGTGGTGAAGCACTGGAACAGGCTCCCCAGAGAGGTGATGGGATCTCCATCCTTGGAGGTTTAAGGCCCAGGTAGACAAAGCCTTGGCTGGGATGATGTAGTTGGGGCTAGTCCTGCTTGGAGCAGGGGGCTGGACTAGATGTGACCTCCTAGATCCCTTCCGGCCACGATCTTTTCACTATATTTCACAAGTTTTGTTTCCTAAGAATCAGGCTGGCTTGCATGTGACATTCAGTTGGCAGGTGCAGGAGCTCCAAGTGCACCCCACTGCCATGTAGGCTTCTAGTCCAAAACAACTAGCAAATGAACCTGAAGCTCTCCCTCCCACAGAAAACATTTAACCAAACAAGCAGCTCAACTTCCTTTGCAAGCCAGCATGAGGATGCCAAGGCCGTTCCTGCACTTGTGATTTAATGTCTTGCAAGGATTACACGGGGCCCCGGTGGAATGGTAACTGCTTCATGGAAATGCAAATCGTTGGATGTCAGCCCAGAGCAACACAACTGATAAAGGTCAAGACTGCTGCTCCCTACAAATACCCTTATGGGCTATTGATTCTCCGCAGAGGAAAACAGAGCCCAGTGAATCAGCACTCATGCTACAGGGAAAAGGAAAACATCGGCCCTTCCAAATCAAAGCCTCCTGCATGTCTCCAGCATGGAGTGTTTGGAAGGGGATGGTTTTCTAACTGCCAGCATTTATATCTCAGATAATTTTAGCTAGATTAAGCTGCTCTCTTTAGGCACAGTCTATACCAGTGGTTCTCAACATTTGTGTACCAGGGTCCATTTGTAAACATCGATGGCCAGTCCCGACCCAGTGCCCCTCACCCCCAACCCACTGCCCCACACCCCCAAATGCCAGGGTGTGGGGCAGTGGGTGGGTATGTAGGGCATGGGGTGCCCCAAGCAGCCCCTTGCAAGCTGGAACTCTGCCAGCCTGCAAGGGAAAGGCAAAAAAAGTGGGAAACCATGGCTTTTAAGGAGAATCTGTTTTTAAAGTTTGTTGATCCATTTTTAAACATTGTTTGCAACCCTTTCAAATATTCTTGCAACCCACTTTTGGGCTGCAACCTGTGGGTTGAGAAATGCTGGTTTATGCTATTACTACAGCAAGAAAACTACTGTGATTCGCAACATGTGTTTTGATTTTACCCACAATTATATCAAATCAACACTAAGTGCATAAAGTTGCATGAGGTAGTTAGCCTGGTGTAATGTGCTCCTCATGGCGTACCTGCCTCCACAACAAGAAGGATGTGGTTATACCATACTAGCATGCAGAGTCAGGCAGACTCCCAAAGCACGTTTACTCCCATCTCAGTCAAGGCATCCGCTCAAGAGGAGGGCAAAGAAAGCACAAAGTCATCCTCAAGGCCAATTTGAAGAAATACGACAGCATCAACACATGGGAAACGATCACCCATGACCGCCCTAAATGGAGAAAGAGTCTGTTGCAAGGAGCTCAGGACTCTGAAACTTCACTATGACAACAAAAAATGAAAAGTGAGAGAGGCAGAAACAGCGCATCTTGGACTGAACCGAGAAACCAGAGCCACCCACCCCACACAGAAACACGTGCCCGAGCTACAGCAGAGTCTGCCGATCCCAGATTGGCCTCATCGGGGTAGGACTAGGATTCAGAGTGACCTCGACAAATTGGAGGACTGGGCCAAAAGAAATCTCATGAGATTCAACAAGGACAACTGCAAAGTGCTTGGAACAGAACAATCCCTTGCACCAGTGCAGGCTGGGGGCAACGGGCTGGGCAGCAGATGTGCAGAAAAGGACCTGGGGTGACAGTGGATGAGACGCTGAATAGGAGCCAGCAGTGTGCCCTTGTTGCAGAGAAGGGTAATGGCATCCTGGGCTGCATGGGTAGGAGCGCTGCCAGCACATCGAGGACAGTAATTCTTCCCCTCTATTCAGCACTGGGGAGGCCACATCTGGAGTCCTGTGTCCAGCTGTGGCCCCACTGCAGAAACGATGCAGACACATTGGAGAGAGTCCAGTGGAAGGCAACAAAAATGGTTCAGGGGCAGGGGGACAGGACTGGTAAAGAGAGGCTGAGGGAAATGGGTCTACTCAGTCTGCAGAAGTGAAGACTAAGGGGGATTGAATAGCAGCCTTCAACTTCCTGCAGGGTAGTTGCAGAAAGGATTGAGCTAGACTGGTCTCAGTGGGGGCAGATGACAGGACAAGGAACAAAGGATTCAAGCTGCAACAAGGGATGTTGAGGTTAGATATTAGGAAGAACCTTCTCAGAAGGAGGGCAATGAGGCACTGGAACAGGCTGCCCAGAGAGGTGGTGGAGTCTCCATCTTTGGAGGTTTAGGGTTAGGCTTGGCAAAGCCCTGGCTGGGATGATGTAGATGGGGCTGGCCCTCTTTAAGGAGGGGTTGAACTAGATGTGATCTCTTGAGCTCTCTTCCCACCTGAATTTTCTGATTCTATGATTCAGACCCACAGATAAGACAATCATGCAAGTCAACCATCCTCAACTGCACAGGAATGACTGATTCATCATCATCGGAAAACTAGTATAGTGAAAAGGGTTCTCTCTTTTTGTTTGTGATGTCATCTAAATTTAGCCTCAGGGATAAAGCAGACAGCACAGAAATGAGACAGTTGCTAGCAAGCTCCAGGATTTGCTGACAGCAACACGCAAAACCCCTTAGTACAAAGTTTGCAGCATTCATCATCTGTGCTACTCTGTTGTTAAATGTGCTTTGGCATTCAGAAAGCAAACCACAATGCATAAATATCACGAGAACACCTCCACTGACGTACATAACAGGGAGTGCACACATCTCGTGATCTCATTTTGTTGTGACCTGCATCTACCCTGCTCTCATTTCGGTCATCCAAGGCTCAGTTGCATCTAAAATAGGTTGTGAACTGCATAGGATGCAACATAGTATAAGTAAAACCTTCAGATACTGTATTTCTATTCACAAGCAAGATGTGGGACTACCAACACATCTTGAGAAAAAAAACAATCAGCAGTAACAACTGCCTACTGGGGAGGCACTGAAGTCTCGGAGGAGTGGGGAGTTGAGAGTCCAGGAAGAGTGGTCGTTCCTTAAGGAGATGATCCTCCAAGCCCAAAGGGTGACAATCCCCACATGGATCAAAGGGGTCAGGAGTGCTCAAAAGCCCCCATGGCTCACCAAAAGCATCCAGGAACGTCTCAAAGCCAAAAAGAAGGCATACACGCAGTGGAAGGGAGGGGCCATCACCAGGGAGGACTATGCCTCCATTGCTCGGGGCTGTCAGGAAGGCCAAGGCGGAGATGGGACTGGGACTAGCGACCAGGATCAGGGATAACAGGAAGCCCTTTCTTAAATACACAGGGGGTAAAAAGAAGGTATCAGGTAACGTAGGGCCTCTGCAAGATACACTAGAAAATCTAGTGGTCACACCAGATGACAAAGTCAGCCAGCCTCTTTAATAATTTCTTTGCCTCCATCTTTTTGAGCAGGGACAGGGCTCCCTGATGGTCCCAGGGGAGGTCCACCCAGGCCTAGGGTCAGTGGGGACCTAGTCAGAGAACTTCTGGAGGGACTGGATGTGTTCAAGTCAGCAGGTCCTGACGATCTCCACCCCCAAGTGCTGAGGGAATTAGCAGAGGTCATTGAGCGACCCCTGGCACAGCTTTACGAGCACTCGTGGTGCTCTGGCAAGGTGTAAGAGGACTGGAAAAGGGCCAACGTGGTCCCCATTTTCAAAAAAGGGAGGAAGGAAGATGAAGGAACTACAGGCTTGTTAGTCTTACCTAGGTCCTGGGGAAGCTCTTTGAGAAAATTATCCAGGAGCACATCTGCGAGGGGCAAACAGGGGAGATCATGCTCAGGGGCAGCCAACATGGGTTCATTTGAGGCAGGTCCTGTCAGACCAACCTGGTGGCCTTCTACAACCAGGTCACAAAATCCTTGGACACAGGTGTTGCGGTGGACGTAGTCTTTCTGGACTTTAGGAAGGCCTTCGACACCGTTTCTCACCCCATCCATATTAAGAAATTAGGTGA
>JAGPOW010001296.1:140072382-140139296 GCA_030014935.1 Caiman crocodilus
GCTGCACCTGGGGAGGAAGACCCAGCAGCAGACCTACAGGCTGGGGAACTCCCTTCTCGTCAGTGCAGAGCCAGAAAAGGATCTCGGAGTCATTATTGACTCCAAGATGAACATGGGCTGCCAATGTGGGGACGCGGTCACAAAGGCTAACCAGCATCAAGAGGGTCCAGAGGAGGCCACCTGCATGAACAGGGGGCAGCAGGGCAGGCCCTACAAGCGGAGGCCATGGGACCTGAACCTGTTCAGCCTTCACAAGAAAAGGTTGAGGGAGGATCTGGTGGCCATCTACAAACTGGCCAAAGGGGACGAGCAGGCCACGGGAGAGTCCCTGTTCCCCCAAGCACTACTGGGAGTAACGAGCAATAACGGCCATAAGTTGACTGACAGCAGATTCAGGCTAGACATCAGGAGGCATTACTTCACTGTCAGGTCATCTAGGACCTGGAACCAACTTCCAAGGGAAGGAGATCTCGCTCCTACCCTGGGGGTCTTCAAAAGTAGGCTAGATAGACACCTGGCTGGGGTTGTTTGACTCCAGTACTCTTTCCTGCCTATGGCAGGGGGTCGGGCTCGATGATCTGCTAAGGTCCCTTCCAACCCTACCAACTATGAAACTGTGAACTATGAAACTACGCCTAGAAAAAAGTACTGGTAGCAGTCATGGAAGCACTGACAATAAAAGGACTGATCTGATTAAACAGGACCACACAAGCATTCTGCACAGATGTGTGAAATCCATGGATTCCTAGAACCACAGTCACTGCCCCAGCTGCAGAATATGCTTGGAAATGGGGCACAAATGGGGCACCCCCTAAATATAACACACACCTGTTTTTCTTCAAAGCAAAATGAAGAAAAAGGGTTTTTCCAGAGTTATGGCTGCATAGAGCAGGAACAGAGACTCACCCTCCCTTTCCTACATAGCTAAAATGGAGTCCTTGGCTGCTGCTGAAGACTGGTTTCTCAATGGGTGGATCTATGCTTTTGAAAAGAGCTAAAAAGCCTGTGCCAGTGGTTTTTAACCTTTTCAGACTTGAGGCGTCTTCAGATAGATTCAAGGCATCTCTCCAAAAAGGCCAGCTCCTGGTTTTCACTCTTTTTGTGAATACAGAAAAATAACAGGTCTGTTACAAAGACCTCAGAAAGCCCCCAGTTATGGATTCCTACTTGAAATCTCTGGGTTTCTTTTATGAATCATGCTTGTAAAATGTATCAATACTATCACTGTGTGGCACCCCAGATGCTGTGACACCCTGGTTGAGAATCTCTAGCTTGTGCTAAAATGCTAGCGTCTAAGCTAAAGAGGCTGTGAGACAGACCAGGAGCAGACGGCAAGACTGCCCTTGACTGGTTAGCTTCATTAGTGGAACACTGAGAAAGAACACTAAAAAAGAGAAAGACAACTGCTAACACTTGGAAAGTGAACCAGCATGAGCCATTAAGTGAACTGACTCCCTCAGCTGCCCAAGCAGTAATGCCACAGCCGCTGCACTCTGGAGCAGAGATCACAACAGAGCACTTCTATCGCAGGCAGAAAATCAGTTTCCTTGATTAAAAACCACGGGGGGTAAGAAGGGTAACAGCATCCAGGGCTGCATTGGCAGAAGCGTTGCCAGCAGATCGATGGCAGTGATTCTTCCCCTCTATTCAGCACCGGGGAGACCACATCTGGAGTCCTCCTGTGTCCAGCTGTGGCCCCCCCCACTATAGAAAGGATGTGGACACATTGGAGAGAGTCCAACTGGAGGGGAGGTCGATTTTAGGGGAAAAAGGTGCATTCTCTATGTGAGAAAATAAGGCATTGTCTCATGGCTGAACAAGACCTCTCCAGTCTCACTAAGCAAGAGCACTAACGGATTTCCCAACACAAGGAAGAGACATCCATCCACACTGGAAAAGGCAGCTAGTCTCTAAGGTCCCATCTTGCAGGAAAGGTAGGGTTTTCACCAGAAAAGGTAGGTTTTCTACATCATTCTGGGGGACTGAGTGGGAATGGTAATGACAAGCTGGACGGGCTCCATCAAGGACACTGCAGTTTACCTGCACCAATGCATACTGTTGCAGATCAACAACAGAGGAAGCAATTAATAATGCCACCCCCATAAAGTCTGATGCAAGAAATTATCTAATACGCATCTTCATTTGTATGAGAGTAGACACCTAAGGCAGGCCTCAATGGTTCCTTCAGTTCATACATACTTTACAGCTGAAATACTACAACAGCCCACCCTACATCAGCAACATGGCAAATCATATGTCACACACATGCCACCGTCTCTCATCTAAACATTACATCAATGACATCATCACTAACCATTTGCTTTTTAGATTTCTAGCATCAACAGTAGTAATTGCCCCAATCAAATCTCCCGAGGGTACACACTTGTATGCCTGCATCAAATTCCCTGCCTTGAATGCAGCACAGAAACAAAACCGGTTCCCCTATCTCCAAAACACAAGAGTTCTGTTATCCAAGAGCAGTTAGTCAAACCTATGTGTGTAAATATTATTTGATACTTGGCAAGTGGCTTGTATTTGGCTGCGGGGAGGAAGAGCTCTTTAAAATGTCCCTAATATGAACACCCAGTTGCTACTCTAGAGCACTATCAGGCGATTATGCAATTATGGTGCAAGCAGCAGTATGCAAATGGCTAGCCTTTCATCTGTGGGAGAGCTCCAAATCTTGTACAGACTGCGTACATTTTAAGCCAATGATGCTCCGTGAACCTGTAGTTCAGTGAACATCACCCACTTCATTTGGGGTGACTGTGACCACAGAATGAAGATCAACAGGGAACTTCTGAAAAGTTTCCAATAAAAAGTTTTTGATTTTTTTAAGAAAACAGTGAAAACAAATGCAATGAACCCAGGCAGAAAATCAGAGCAAATGCTTAAATGGTTAGTCATGTCAAAACACTAAGACAGCAAAGTATTCCACAACCCAAACTTCAAGGTCTTTTTCCTGGAGAGCAAGTTTAATTTGCCTTGTGGCACAAAATACTCTGGTGGCTATTTCTCCATTCATTTTTCTTCCCAGAAAGGAAAGAAGGCATACGTACTTGAAGCGGACCTTCTCCTCCATGTCCATGGGGGGCTCATGGGTGATGAGGTTGACCAGGTCCTCCATGCACTGCTGCTGGCAGATGAAGTCCAGCAGTTTACGGTTCTGCGCCTTGCACTCCTGTAGGATGTCATCTTCGTCCATCAACTCATGCAGCGTCACATCCTCCTTATCCAGCAGCTTGTCCACATGCGATGTTGTGTTCAAATCAAACTTCCAGAACATGATGATGGGACACACCTACCTGTAACGTACAAGAAGGTATGTTAATATTCAGGTTTTGCAAGTCAATTCTCCGCTATTTCCCCCCTAACATGGCAGAACTGCTGCCACAATGGGGTCTGTCTGGGATGCCTGACACACCCACTGAAGAAGATTAAGCATGTGAACGGGCCTAGGAAAGATGAGAGGAGCACCTGTGTTCTTTAATGCTGCACTAGGCTGGGGCACAGCATTCTGCCTTCACAGGATCGAGCCATTCCACTCTGAATATGTTACCATGACCTATATTACTATATTGAGTCCTAGCCACAATCATGGACTAGGTCCCCAGCGTGCCAGGCACTGTGCAAACAGACAGAACAGAACAAAAAGACAGATTTTACTCTGCCCCAACAGGGCAGGGGCTATAAAACAACAGAGACTAGAGCAAGATGGATGCACCACAACAGGACGGCAGAAGTGAATAATGGGATAGCACTGGTCAGTGCGACTGAAAGCAACCTTAGCACACCAGCAGCCAAACTACTAATAAGATTTTTATTGGTGTGCTAGCATAGGAGAGTGTTTTGAGATGAGATCTGATGACGGATAAGATATACTCTCTCTAAACATCCATGACATAGCACAGGAGAAAGTAGAACAGTGCTTGTTCGAAAATACAACACAGGGGTGACAGAGGGGCTGAAATCCCAATCGTGGGTTGTGAAATATGATCCAGAGGCAGGGTGGTAACTTTGAAGTTAAACACAACCCAACGACCAGTAATTTTTCCTTCCTCAAATTGGGCATCTAGTACTCTGATCCATCACAATTGAATTATTTCTCCCTTTCCAACCATGCAACGTATGAAAAACCAAAACACCTTCTCGCTGGCTTCAGGACATATGAACAGCAGAGGGAGCTACTCAGGGAACTGACCCTCTTTGACAACCCCAGCCACCTGCCCACGATGAAACACCAGCAGATTCTGCTTTAAAACCATCGTAAAAAATATAGTCTCCTGCTGGGAGATGGTTAATCTTTGCTTTACTTGTTCATTTATTACACAAAAAAATAAGATGAAGGTTTAAGGCAAATCAAGACCCTGGTAGTAAGAGGATCTCAAGATTTCACCATTTCACTTTGTCAGGGATACTCTCCATTACAGCAAGGAAAGGAAAGGTGATGGGAGAATAAGGATTAGTTATTCCCCCTCCTCCCAGCATTCAGTGCTAAAAAAGAGAAGTCCTTAGCCGGGGTGGCATAGAAGATACAGGTACATTTTACATTTGTGGGCATCTGGTGTTCTGTGAGCCACTCACTGCAACCTGGAAAAAGCCATCAACAGGACTTAATGCCTAGCACACCAAATATCCTGTTGTGCATTATTATCTTTTCTTGCCTTTCCTATTTACCCACTACATGTAGGTGCTTATTAAGCAAAAGAAAAGGAAGAGATGATCTAAAGTTGCACCACCCAAGATAATGTATTTTAAAGTGACAGATAAAGGGATGCATGAAAGAGCAAATGGCTGCACACCAAAATGAGCTGAAAAAAGTACTGTCATTCTGTCCAAGAAATGACCGTGGTTTGAGTGAGGCATCCCTAAAAGAGGGGATCTGTTAATGAATAGCTTGTCATCTTGAGAAACTCCTGAACTTATTTGTCAGAAAGAACCAACAGGCTGTTTTACAATATACATGTGAAACAGCGGATCTTAAACTTTCATCCAATTTTATTCATGTCTTGTCAGCATTTGAATGCTCCAACCACTCCAGCGAAGCACAACTCCTTTGTGCAAGGAGCTGAACTACTTGTGCAAGGCCTCAGCATACAAGGCCAGCAAGGAGAAGAGATTGTGTGAAAGCCGTAATTTGGGGGAGATGAGAACTCGGCTGCCAGCCAAAGACCCACCCTGTGGAAAAAAATTAATGTAGAATTCTAGATGGATAAGGCCCCCAAACTTACTAAATCTCCTACCCGATGTAACTGCGAACCAGAACAGCATTTAAGTATAGCTTCTGTCCGTGTATTAAGAATAATTCAAAGATGACTCCCTGAACCACCAAAACATACTTGTCTCCAGGTGTCATCTCCATAGAGGAAGGTCCTTAATGAATTGGGAAATATGTAGGTGCTATCAAAAAAGGCTCAAAGCAGAAGGAGTATGCTACCAGGTTACAGACACAAATGCCTGAACTTTCAGAAAGTGGGGACTTGGACCCAAGCAAAAGCCTAACCCTAGGAAAGGAATATTGCAATATATCCCTGGACTATTTGGGGCCAAATAGTCTCTTCCCTTCCAGAGCACCGTAAAGACCAAGTTCTCAATCCCTTGAAAAGCTCTCATTTGTGACAGTTTCTCATGACTATTTAAGCTTTAGAAAGCTAAATGCCTCTGAATCCAAACCAATCAAAAGCAAATCCTCTCTGAATCCAAACCAATAATCTCACGTGCTGCAAAACATGAGTTTGAGAGCTAGAACAGAATTCTGTCCCCGTTCAAGAGAACCCAAAAATGCAAAGATGCATTTAAACAAGCAAGAGTCAGAGTCCAGGAGTATCTGGATCATCAGGTTTCTAACAACTACTTGAAGAGTCAATTATTAAATTCTCATTCCCACACGTCAAATTGCTGTCTCCGTGGTAAGCTGATACAAAGCTTGTTTGCTCAAGTGGAGGTAGTTTTAATCATCAGACGCCCTTTGCTGAGAGCCCTATGAGCAGATAGCCCTAACAGAGGTCTGATTGTCCCCACCAGCCAGCGAGCGCTGCTATAAACAGATCATACAAGCAAAAGAAAAAGAAAAATCAACAAAAGCTTCCTCCTGCAACAAGCTAGTGAATGTTTTCCTTGTTCAGTCCAGATTTCTCACCTGTATCCTCCTGCCCCTTTGGAATTACCACTAGGCCACAGACACCCTAGCACTGGCTGTCACAGGAATGGCAACCAAACCACGAGGAAACCTTCCGCAGTAGTTCTTATTGCATAAAGTTGTTTGCAATTCTGGGAAGCTGTTGTGAACAGCTTTTGGGACAACCACAGGCCTTCAGTTGAAGAGGCAATCAACCAGTGGTCCACAAAATAATTAGAAAATTCCACCAATAACTAGGAAAATGTGTAAAGGGGTATGTCACCTCCACAGAACAGTTTCCAAATCCAGGTACTGGCATCTAGATAGATACATACATACATATAATGGAGTGCTTTGGAGAGCAAATACTTGAAGCTCTCAGAACAAAAACAAACTGAAATCTTATCCTGGGCAACTGGTTTAGAACAAGGAACATCTCCGATGCCCAGATCTGGACAAGCCCCTCAGAGCATCCTAAGGAACATTTATGAAAAACAGATGAAGCCTAGAAGGAACGTGGGCAGTTGAAACATCCGGTCAAGATGTAGAGACACTACTTTTCTGAAGAGGCAGTCAAGTCAAGTCAAGTCAGTCCCAAGGCTGCTGCAACCACTGGGACACCTTAGATGCTGTGCATCGCTGGTGATTCTTCAGGCACAGTGGTACCCATCTCCTCTCCATGTATGGATGGCCGTTGGCTCATAGGGAGCTCATCCACCGTTTGACAAGTCTTTTTTTTTAGTCCTGCCGGGTGTTCACATGCTGTTCTTGACCCAGGCTAGCCCAACAACCCAACCATGGAACAGGCTGTATTGGTTTACATGGTACCAGAGAGCAGGCCAAGAGAGGCCTGGCCTGACAGAGGTACCTATTCAAGGAGTCATCTATGACATGTCTGACGGAGACTGACCATTAAAGTTATCACTGGACTGGTGATAAAATAAGGAACAGAAGCTATTAGTTGCTTGAAATGGGAAACAGGTCTACAATGCTTTAAAGTGCAGCACCGACGGTACAAATTGGCACTTGCAGACTGGCTTCCTGGGGAAGTAATGAAAACCTTGAGGCATGTTCCCATCAGAAGAGTCTCAGTTCCACCAAGAACATGGCCTTCATACTCGGTCAGACTGGAGAGAACAAATGCTGGATGAAACTGGTCTTTCCCCCTTTCCTAGAAACAGTCCTGAACAAACACCAAGTCTCTGGGAAAGGAGTCATCATTCCTAGGTCCAGAGGGTGGATGAAGGGGAACGCAAAGATCTATGGAAAGACATGGTTCTGAGTCTGCCTGATGAATGTGAGGGTTTTAATTTGATTTGGAAGGACTAAACTTTAGAACAAGGTTCTCTCTAAGGGACGAAGACGCAGAAACCCATATTCCCCCACTCCCTTCTTTTTTGCTTTTTTTCCCCACCCCAGCCCTACCCTCCTGGGACAATTCCTTGATGACATGCACAGTCATTTGAATAAAGGCTTGAGCAACTCCTTGCAGAAACTGCAGTGCAATCCCTTTCTGGTTTCAAAATGGTGAAACTTTGCTGCTTCTGCAGATACAGCCTTATCTGCTGCCCCTCAAAGAGACAAGGGAATGCCTTTTAACAACAGAAGACAGGAAAGATAAGAACAGAGAAGAGCAAAGCTGGAACTAAGTATTCTTACAACAGGGCTTCCTTAATGCAGATGCATTGGTGCAGGATCCCAGCAACTTGGATAACCACGGGAGCTGGCAAGCTAATTGCTCTCATTAAATGCCCTTGGCGATGTTGCTAGGAAATAACCTGCTGTCAGACTCAGTGAAATGAAAGGTTAAGCAGGTCTGGTATGTGAAGGAAGAATGAAAGGGAAAAGTCCAACTCCAATTCCAGCAGTTCTTGTGATCGGCTCCGCTGCGCTGCTGAAGGCTATCAGCAGATCTACTGCTAACAGCCAGCCGGATCAGAACACGGTGGCCTACGAAAGGCGAAAACAAAAAAGTTACTATACTAACACACTAGCAGCATATAGCCTGCCAGACAGTTCTTGTTATCACAGAATCCTAGAAAAGAAGGCCTGTAAGGGACTTCAGAGGTCACATCTAGTCCAATCCCTTGCTCAAGGCAGGATCATCCCTACCCAAATCTACCTATGCAAGTGTCTGTCTAACCTGCTATTAAAGTCTTCAGGAAAGACCCTCATGCAAAACAATCAGAAACACAAATAAGAAACACCCCAGGCGAAGCAGGGAAAAAACATCAACATCCTGATGCTGCAAGGAAATAATCTGTTAACATACACCCTCAAGATCCAAGGAAAAGGGCCATGCCCCTGCTACAGAGGGAGGCAAGAACCCTTCAACTCCAGCTCCCTTAGTGGTCTTTACACTTTTCCTGGAACAAACACCTGATGATCACAGCAGCTTGAAAGAAGGAGATTGGTAATTTGGAAGAATCTCCACTTTCTCAAAGAGGTCCCTGGATGCCGTATTCAGCTAATCAAATAAAAAAAATGCACCTTAAGACCTCTAAGCTTGACCATCATGTGCTTCCCAAGCAGCAGGACCTGCTATCGAATTCCCAGCAAAATATTAAGGCTTGCCTATGACAGGACTCTCAGCCCTTTCCACCCCCCATCCCAAGACAGCTCCTGGGGCAACCATCCCCCTCTCCAGTTATGCTACTGTAGCTCTCTCTCTCTGGTGAACAATGAAGAGAGAAAAAGCAATGCAAGACAGTACACAGACATTTAAAGGAAATGAAACTACGCAGAAAAAAGCCAATCTGCAGAAAACTGCAGGAGCTATGAGAGAAGAGGAGAAACGGAGAATAGGACCTCAGGTGTTCTCTACCCACAGACGAATGGGTACATCTTTCATGCATTCCCTACATCCTGGAAGGTGCTCTCCTTAACATGACCTCAGCAATGCCACTGGTTCATGCAAGACTGATGAATTCGGAGAGCGTTTCAGTATCTGCTGGACGTAAAAGTTTAAATTCATTTTTCATGAGCATGAATGTCCAGAATGATGCACATCATTCCAGGTGAGGTCTCAACAGGGCCTTATATAAAGGCATAAATGACTCCCTTCAATAGGAGGATACCATCAATACATCGCCCCTTTTACCCAGGAGAGTACGCAAAAAAAACAACAGATGCTCTCTGTGCCTGAAGAGGGGTGTCTGTACCCAAAAGCTTGCAAAGAACAATTGCCGGGTATTTAGCTGATCTAATAAAAGATGTCACATTTACCCAAAGAACCTTGTCTCCCTTCAACAGAAAGGCCCCTCTCAACACATCCAAGATCACATTTACCTTAGTGACTCGGTCATCCTAAAATCAGTTAAAACCTCCTTCTCCTCCTCTCCCATACCCAACTGATGAGCCCCAAATGTCTGACTTCACTCTTTATACTACTGAGTTACATCCCACTTCTGTTACTTCAGAACAAGGTCTGACAATAGTTAAATATGTGACCCACGGGCTGGATCTGGCCTGTTTAGTCATATAATCTGGCCTGCAGGTCACTGTACTGACTCCATGTGCTGGCCCCAGCCCCATGTGCATGCAGCGCAAGAGCTGGACCCCATGCCATATGTGCTACAGGTGGCATAGGGAACAGGTTGGTGGCAGTGCACACAGCCTGAGCTCTAGACCCCCTGTGCTATGCACAGCGCTGGGTCCAGTCCACACACTGCAAGCAGAACATCCCCATGCTAGCCCCAGAGGCTATGTACACAGTGAGCCCCGAGGCCAGGGTACTGCAGGTGGTGTGCAGGACCAGACCAGCTGCATGCACTGCATGTGACACAGGGGGGGGTGGCAGGGGGCACATACTCCATGCAGCGCCCCACTGGACCCAGAGCCAGTGGGCAGGGCGCCACATGGAGAAGGTGCATCATACCATGTGCAGCCAGTCCAGCCCTGCATGCTGCAGACAGCAGCCGCCGGCCCCTGACACTGCATGTAGCAAAGAGGGCCTGGGGTTGCATGCAGCCCTCTGGACCAGCCCCTGTACTGCCTGCAGTGCTGGGTCCAGCCCCCATGCCGTAAGCAGCACATGCCCCATGCCAGCCGAGAGGCCTGGTGTGTGCTGCGTGGTGCACGGGCTATATCCAGCTGCTCCCCAGGCTGGCCCACAGACTGGCTCAGAGACACTCATCCAGGCCACAGCACTGGATGACTTTGACAACCCAGCTGTACAAGATCTTAAAGCATTTGCATTGATAGTATCTAACTCTGTGGCATGGGTTAAATTATAACCATGTACCTGTTTCATACAAAGGCAATTACTGCAAATATTAAACAAAATTGGGCTCAATGTAGATCCTCGAAGACCTCCACCCCACCTCCCTCCAGACTCCTGCTTCTCACTATAAAGCTATCTGAGGCTATACCTAGCTTCTTAACTTAAATTCCTCTACTGACTCCAGTCTTCTCCATCTGAGCTCACCATTGTGCACAAAGCACTGTAATAAATGTTTAACTAAAGTTCGGACAAAGGAGAGCACCTGCATTTCCTCTGCTGAGAAAAATCAGTTATCTAATCAAAGGTGGCTATCATGTAAGGCTGGTACAATCTACCTTCGGCAAATGTGTGTTGAGATTTCTCCTGTTTTCCATTTACCTTCATGTCTTTAATTGCTCCCTGCCAGGACTTCACCTTCCCCCACTGAAATATATTTTTTAAGCGCCCCAGTAAGATACAGCTATTACTTTCTTCCCTCAGTAACAGATGAGTTGACGTTAAAAAGAAGTTGAACTGTTTCATTAGCTGAGAACTCGTGTACAGACTTTCATGTCTGGCTCCTAGCAGCACTTCAAGGCTCCATTTCTCCACAGACATTACCTCATCCTCAGTCAAAATCCTGAGCTCTGCTGTGTTCAGCACAGGGCAAACAATGGATATGAATCTTTTGAAAGAAGAGGGGCCCTCCCCGACAAGAATCAGTACACACAGGGTCAGCTGGGCCATGGTGTTGAATAACAGGCAGACCGGACAGCTGAAATCTGAGTCCCTTCAGAGACGTTGTGCTTTCAGATCTTGTGGAGATGTGTGATGGTTTGAAGGAAGATTAGGATCTTTTTGGTTCAAAGTATGATGGAAAACGGAAGTAGAAAAGGAAAGGTTTTTGTAGGCAGCGCGCAGCTACGCAAGACACAATGCAAATGCTGCATAAGCACTACCAATTGAAGCCAAATCCGGAAGAGACAGGTAACTCTGGTGGGCAGGCTGCATGAGCTGGGGTCAATTAGGGTACCCATCACTGACGGGGTTCAGCCTCCCCCAGCCACTCAGGTTTGCAGCCTCTGGATCATCTGTCCAGGTGGCAGCAGTGGCTAGGAGCACCTTTAACCAGCTCCAGCAGGTGAGAAGGCTGCAACCTTTCCTTTCACATCTGGATCTGGACATCACCATCCAGGCTATTATAACATCAAGGCTAACTACTGCCACGAGCCCTACATAGCACAGCCCTTGAAGACTGTCCAGAAGCTGCAGACGATGCAGAACGTGGCAGCCTACTTGCTGATCTGGGGCTGTTGCCAGAAGCACGCCATTCAAATGCTCCAGAGTCTGCACTGGCTCCCATTTGGGCAAGCCTCTAGCAAGTAAGGCTAGGTTGGGATATTGTTTAAGGGTCTTTTTTCCATTCTACGTTGGACTCTATAGCTTATTTTAATCCTCTCCTTGCTTTTATAATCCTTTTGTTTCTCCTGTTGTGCTCTCTTGGTCACTTATATTATAAATTATTCTGCTCTCTTCTGGAAGCTGGCCTGAGCCTTTGTTGGGCAGGCTGGCATCATTCTAATCAATACATAGACGACACAGCAGGGAAGGGCTCCATATGTTCAAGATACCTAATCAGATGAAATGGTCGTTATGAAAGGATGAGACCATCACCCTTTTTAAGCCTTCTGCTCCCCCTTTGATAAGACATCACTCTGGGGGCATCTACACATCACCGTATGCCGCACTCTGGCAACATAGCGATCACGTAGGTCTGTACGTGATCAGCTGCTATGTCACTGTCGCAGCACACTCCCTGGTACAGCGCGCCCCTACAGTGACATAACAGCGAAATCTAACTGTGCACAGCGTACACGGCGCAGTACAGACAGTTACAGCGCCATGCTTTAGTACTTCCAACCAGGGACTGTGCTGCTTCCTAAAGCACAGTGACATGTAGATGTGCCCTATAGGGGCAAAACTAATGTTGCTGTGGTGCCTTAACTGTCCACCTAGGATCTGCAAATATTTGGATACTTTGGCACATAATTAACACCAAATGTTAATTTTCTAAAGCTTGGGGTTTTCTTTTCTTTTAATAAAAATAAACTTTAAAGGGTTGGAGGGTTTTTTACTCTAAAATTAAGTATTCTTAGACTTAGTATAAGCTAACGATTAAAGACTAGGAATTCCATATAAAAGATGGCTCTGTCAAATCAAGTCTCGTTTCATCAGGATGGCAAACATTTGACAGCAAGCGCTCTGTGACTGCACCTGGTTCCTAAAAGTCCCCCAAGCTCATTTTATTTCTGGAAAGCTTTTTTTTTTTTTTTTTTAAACCTCACATGCCCTTTATCAACTTACTTGCAAACTTTCTGAGATCAAGATCATGTTCCATCTGTGAACATGTACCTGTGCGCCCAGATCCCAATGGAGAGTCCAAGCAGTACAGAAATAAAGCCACTTCAGGTCTAAAGATCTTCTTCACTATTGGCCAGGTGGTGTTCCAGTTACACTGCTAAAGCTTCACTGAGATGGGGAAAAAAATAGTAATCTAAACACCACTATGAAAAAAGGGCAGGCAAATAGCCTTGCAGCAAAGGACACCAAATTCCAAGGTTACATTTACAGTAGATCCCTGGAATGATTTACTTGCCTTTCCTTTAGCTTGAAAGCTGATCTAAAGTTAAAATTTCAGTAAATAATCTGAGGACTTGTGATTTATCATCCAAAGGGGCATTCAAAATTACCCTTACTAAATGAATACAATGCCTTAAATTATACAGCAGAACTAGAGTACAACCGCATATATGATAGAAAAGCTCTTCCTATTTCTTTTAGTGATCTAGATGCTCGCTTCATACAGGAGGGAAGAAGGAAAATAAGAAACTCACATTTTCTCCAGGGACTGCACAAATAGAGAGAGGACAGGAGACTAAGAGTCTGGCCCTCATTCCAGCTGCAGCATCTCCTTTTCAATATATTCTTACATTAGGATCATCTCAGCCACTTGAGAAATCCTCTGGCATCAGAAATCAACTAAATAGGTGCTAGAACGAGAGAAGCTGATTCTGTTGGGAGTGAATCGAATCACAACATATCCCAAAAGCCCAGGATTCCCTGTTTAAACCCTGGCAAAGTGCGGGAAGTTTTGCTCAGTTGGTGGCATTTTGCAAACAGAAAATGTGCTCCGATCTGCTGCACCAGAAAAGTGTGGGAGAGAAAAAATTCTAAGCTGCCAAACTTGTGGCCTTCTTTCTCTTCGAGAAAGCCAGATGGTGCAAGCCAATTGGCAAAAACCTGTGCAGCTTTCTGTTTTCCAGAGACCTGTACCTGCCCGAGTCATTCAATGAGAGAAGAGCTGGCACACAACGTCTCCAACTAAAAATAACCCATTTTTAAATCTGAACCAGTTACTGAGCTTGTACGGGTTCAAGACCTTTTCCACGTCTACAGGGAAAGCCTGCCTATCTATAGGGACAGGGGCATTTCCTTTCCATTTTCCACCTCCCCAGGCAAGGACAGCCCATCAGAACTGTTTCTCCTTCGGCATGCTGCCAGACAGACCTCCCTGCCTGCCTCCTCCTCAGTCAAAGGCTTGGCAGCACTTCTGCCATACAAAGCCATTCCCCCTCCTCTCTGGCTCCCTGCACTGCCCCCTCCCAGGCTGGGGGCAGATACAATTCTCAGATGCTCCTCAATGTCACTTGGCTCCCAAGAGAGAAGAAAGGGGACAGAGTGGACCCCCAAAAGTAAGGAAGAAACAGCAGCAGAATCTAAAAGGCACGTTTCAGCCTTTACCGTCAATGACTCCCTCCGAGGGGGTCATCGTGCCTTTGGCAAAAAGCAGGTGGTGATGGGATGTACAAACCCACAAGTCAGGAAAGCGTTCACGGGCTACTGGGGCCCTCGTCAACCCTGCCCTGGGACACCAGTGACAGGAGTTAAGTGCCAAAGGAAATGCTCCAAACAGGAAGCCCAGCTCAGTGGCTGGGAGACCAAACAGGAGGGACGGCTGGAAGGAGAGGCCTACCCAGTTTGGCTGACAGCACCACGCGCTCCCAGCCTGCCCGTCCACCGGAAGTTAAATTCAGAAGAAGCCAAAGAGCTCCCATTTCCCGTTGCTGCCCTGGGAGAGTGGGAGTCTTGTAGAGGATATGGTAATCTCAGCCCAGAGGAGGCTGGAGACTGGGTGGATCCGCTGGAGAAACAGGAGGGAAAGAGGTAAGCAAATCAGAGTACACTGATGGCACAGAGGCATCCAGCTCTTCTCCTCAGCTAGATCCCAAGTATAAGGAGTACAGAGTAGCTCCTCCTATTTGTGCTGTGCACTTCAGCATGGCCAACAACTGCTTTAAGGGCTCATCCAGGCTCAGGATTTCACCCCAACTACCCACCAGTGTCCGAGCAAGGTAGTTGAGGTTATAGGCCAAGGAATCTTTTTCTGTGAAGACACTACTTTGGTATATGGACTTTACCCTGCATGAAAATGGGGTAAAAGCTGACGGCTGCAAACAGCCTTGTCCCTCCAAAGTAGCTGGGCCCTACCTAGGGAAAATTACCTAGCTAGCAAACGGCTATTCTGTGCAAATTTAATGTTTTGCCTAAAAATGTCAACCTACATGCTATCGGACAAGTCCACTGCAAAACAACATGTTTGGCCAAAAACGAATGACAGGGACACTCCTCCTCTTTTCTTCTGTGCAAAAGCACACAAACAGGGAAAGTGAGTGTCTCTATGGTGGAAGCAATTCAAGTTTCAGAGGAAAAATATTTGCCTTTCAAGTCTTTCAGTCAGAGTAATAACAAGTAACTAATTGTTAGACAAACAGGCTTTAGGCTGGATGTTCTTTAAAACATATGGAGTGATAGAGCTGCAAATACATTATACGATAGGATTACACCTGGCATTTTAATTCATGGAAATCATAGAGAAGTAGGGCTGGAAGGGACCTCAAGAGATCATCTAATCCAACCTCTGCCTGAAGCAGGAAACATCTCGTGTCCCGTAGGGGATCGAACCTGCAACCTTGGCTGTTGCTGACACAGTGACCGACAGCAAGGAAGGAGTCAATGTTGTGTTCAACTGTACTATTCAGCAGTCTGTTCCTCAAAGACAATGTTTTGTTTCTGGAATTTTTTGAATCCCCCTTTGCATTACAAAAACTGAGATGTGTGTTCCAATGAGATATCATTCATACAACAGGCATAAGGAAAGCTAGCGTAATCCACTGAATGTTTGCTTCTTTAAATGGTGGAACCAGAAACAGCATGTACTTCAAACTGTTGGTCTGTATCACCGAGTATTAATAAACCAGTATTACGTTGGCTGGAAGAATATCGACTATCTTATTGCTGTATAGCTATTTTAAATGTACTAAATATGCTTCCTGACCCTCCAGCAGTTGTGATTCCCAGACTTCCAGAAACATTTAATGGAATCACAGACAAGGAGGGTGGGAGGGAGCTCAGGAGGTGACATCTAGTCCATCCCCTGCTCCAAGCAGGACCAGCCCCAATGACATCATCCCAGCCACGGCTTTGTCAAGCCAGTGCTTAAACACCTCCAAAGATGGAGACCTTCACCAACTCTCTGGGGAGCCTGTTCCAGTGCTTCACAACCCTCCGAGTGAAAAACTTCTTCCTAGTATCCAACCTCAACTTCCCTTGTTGCAACAGGAACCCACTGCTCCATGTGCTGTCACCTGCCCCCACTGAGAACAGTCCAGCTCCATCCTCTTTGCATCTACCCTGCTGTTCAGCCCAGACAACATATGAACAGAACTGCAAGCAGGGTCTGCTGGGGGTTTTAAGAGTCTGCAGCTGAACAGCTCTGAACCAGGGTGGTCTAACCCTTTAAGGGGGCCAGAGGGGCTCCTACCCCAAGACCAGCTGTGGGTCACTACCTGACACTTAAAAGGCCAAGAGAGCACCCTGCTTGAGCTGGCGAAGATCTGGACGGGCGGAGAGGCTCCTCTGACAACAAAGCTCACCCTCACGGCACCAGGCACACCAGCCTGCTCACCAACCCAGTCATGAAGCTGCATAGCTGCTTGAGCCCCGCTGGGAAGGGCTATGATTAAGTCCAGGCAAGGTATCGCACAGCATGCTCTAACACAGCCTGAAAACATAGAAACAGACTTTGTGTGGATACAGGAGACCCTTTGCCTGCCCATACAGTCAAAGTTGAGGAGAGTTTCTGCCTGGCCTTGCTCTATCCAAAGAGCAGAGACAATCCTGCCAATATACAAAATGCAGCTTTCCCCAAAGTGGCTGAAGGTACAGAAAAGTAACCTGTCTGGTGGATCACTCCAGTCCCACCAAACTCCAGGCTTTGAGACACGACCCGCGGTCAAGGTCCAGCTGTCCCCTTTACGCTGAACTCTCGGTGGTGGTTCAGTCAAGAGGACTTGGATCTCTCCTACTCCTCAGAGCGAAAGCCGCTGAGGAAGAAGTGCTTACAGGCATGAAGGGCAAGACATCAGGTGTTTGTTAACCCTGCTAAGACGACACCAGGTGAGGATGAGGAGAAGTACTACCAAAGGGATTTCATGGTGCTGATGAGAAGCCCTGAGCATTTCAGGACTAGCCTTTTATTTAGGACGCTATCTTCTGGTGACTTTATTAAAGACAAGCTTCTAGGCAAACGGAGAATTTCTTCTACTTGGCTGAATGAGTCCAGTCCCTTCAGTGGACGTATTAATTACGAGCCAGAACATCCTGTTAGCCACCCAGCCTCCGAGCTTCAAGAGACAGCAATGTTCAGTCCATGTGCAGGGTGCTCAATACACACGTGCAATCATCCTGAGCTTCACGAGGACCTGCCGCTCACCACTGAGCCAAGCTACCCTGAGGGAGAGGAGGGAGTCCAGGCACATTTCTAAACTGTGGCAGAGGATTCAAAGCGGAGTAGAGTTTGTCAGAAATTAAAATATTGTTTAAAAATATTGTTTAAAATATGGCAGCTCATCACTGTTCAGGGGATGGCACCAGTTGTGACCAACTTCTTGTTTCAAAAGAAATCTCAAGTATCCCATTATGACCAGCTCGCAATGAAAACTTCCGTCTTTTGGTTTGCTGATTTTTGGACCCTCCAAGGAGAGCATTAAACTCAAAACCAAAGCACGTTTCAACTGAGCCAAGCCAAATTTCCCCCACTTTCAATGGTCACTTGGAGAAAACTTGAGATTGACTCCTCATCCCTGTTGGCAAAAACATTTGAAAAGTGCTTCAGTGCCACGTGCTTCAGCTGCCTGAAGTGGAAGACGTCTTTTTTTTTTTTTCCAGCAGCCTGAGAATAGAAAAATGGAACTAAACTAATGAACGCACACATCAACTACAAGTGGAGAAAAATCAGCGTGCTGGCTGACACCTGCTTGCGTTTGGTTTCTCAGCCATAGATAGCAAAAAAGGAAATGAAAGGCTGCTGCAGCCACTTGCTCTTGTGATCCTTTGCTATGGCTGTGGGGAGCAGGGGGAAAGCGAGGTCAAGAGTCATACTGCTCAAACAAAATGCAAATCTCGGGCCCATGGGGTATAGGCAGGTACCAGCAATGGATTACATGTGGACAATCACACAAAGAACACCGCTTCATTTTGGAACAAGATCAAATCATGTATTACATTTAGACTTTCCAAAAACATAGTAGAAGCCATACAACTGAATATACTAACGAGTCCCAATAACAAGCCTTTTTGATAATAAATAGGTCTTTGACTTAATCCGTTCACAGAGGATGATTTTTTATGCATCTTTCATTAAAATAAGCATTTTTTTTCCCCTCCATCTGGCTATAAATGGTCTTAAGCTGGAACCATCTGTATTTCTCCAACTGTGGGCCAGGACATGAGAAGAGTTATAGTAAATCTACAGGGAATCACAGATTTTATGTTTTTATCTATTTTGAGACCTATACATTTGATAATTGTGTATTTCCTAAACTCTCACAGCTTGTTCACTAGGAAACTAAAAGAGAAACGTGAATTGATTTAATAAGTTTTCTTTTCACTCCATCACCAACCCTCCTCCCCACCACTTCACTCCCTCTCTAACCCCCTTCCTACACTCACCCGTCAGCCTCGAAGTTTTGCATGTGACTAAATACAACTCTGTATCTGGTATTTATGTAAAATCCTCAACTAAACAAAGACAGCATAAAAAAGGATGAAGGAAGGAATTAAAGTATCCAGCTTCCTAAAGGCAAAAAATAAGTCCATGCAGATTTTCTCTGATGGATATGGTGCTCAGTGCATCCAATCTGTCTGCCTAACACAAGTCAAATCCCAGTAAATGAATCCAACATAAAAAGTACATTCTGCAACTAACAGTGCTCCCTCGATAAGAAACAAGTTCAGCAGAGTTTAAATGACTTTTTAAGCAGACAAGTACACATTTTCCCTACTCTGAAAAATTAAATAACTGCAAGGATTTTTCAGACTTTCCAAAAGAAGTCCGGACTGGGACCAAGCAGGAAAGGTTGAGCCCCGAGAGGAGTCTAACAAATTGTAAGTGAACAAGAACAGGGCAAAACAACATTGTCTCAGGACGTACCTCAAGCAATCCCGGCTCAGAAACAACTTGAGAACGCTGCGTTTCTGTCAACAGCTGAGAAGATACAGTCCTTCAAGCAAGAGCAGCTAGATCCAATTTGCATACAACGCCAACTCACTTTACGGCCCTGAACAATTCACTTATCTTCCCTGCACCTGAGTTTTCCACCCTAATATTGGAGCGAAAATCCCCCGCCCCAAAGGATGCTGGTAATGATTAACATTCGTACGTACATGTTTAAGATAAAAGACTGCAAATGCTGATATGCAATCACCAGTCTGCCTACATGGGGTAGGGACAGGGAACAGGGGCTGTTACCCCAGTGGTCTTCTACCTACTCAAGTTCCCAGAATAAGATTGCTTACAACAAGTTATGCAGATACCCAAGACACAACCCTCATATGTTGCGCTCACCTCCTCTGGCTTGGCTCTCCTCCACTGCACTTCAGATGCAGCTGGGAGCAAGGCTAAAACAAGGCACAAGCATAACAAACCGTGCCTCGAGCTTTCCAGAATCATGTGATGGCATGAGAGCCTGTACATTAATTTTCACAACTGTTTCTTGTCCTTGTGGTTGGAAAGAAGTTTGAGAGCTCGACTGATACAACTGGATGCAACCGCGCCTGAGCCTGCAGGCAGCACGCAGCAAAAGGAACAGCAACAACAGCTTGAGCTAGAGAAGAACAAGGACAGGAGCCCAGACCGGTCATGGGGGCCTGAAACCCCAAGACTGCTCATCTTTTATGGTGGTCAGGCTCTTCAGACTTTGCTGATCACTCAGATGAGGGTGGGGAGGGACCAAAGCCACGCTCCCAAACAATTCTGTCATGAAAGAGAACTATCACTCCCGAGAGGTCCAATAAAGAAAACCTGCACAATCTTTCATTTCCCTTGTTCTCTGATCAACAGTGCAGTGGCTAGCAAGAGTGACCTTTAAATAAACATCGTAAAGGATCTGACTTGGAGCCACCAAGACGAAGTACTCAAACCTCATGTGCATGTACATGTGTGATAAAGGCTAACATGAAAGAAGGAAGTCTCACTAAAAGAGTTACCAGTGCAGGGATGTGCACCCCAGTGGAGTCCTGCTCTCAAAATTATGTCACCTGGGTGACTTGTGACTTCTCTGGAACAGTCTCAAGTTTTCAGCTGACATCTAGAATAATACGAGTGTGTTTTTACACTGGCTCCTAAGGAAGCTTTTTTTCCTTCTCTCTTCTGAACCTGCAGCTCCTGCTGCATTTCCAACAACCATAACAAAAAATACAGCTTCATGCCTTTAATTCCTTGAGACTACCACCTGCCTGCTGTAAAATGTCACCTGCTTTGGTTCTAAAAGCTGTCTTGGGTCAACTTAAGTATAGACAATATTTTGGGTCCACCTCCATCCCCATAATATTGTATTACTTGAAAATAGTTTACTATCTGAGGCCCATAAGGGCCCAAGGAAGGCAAAATGTGTACCTGTGAGAAACTTTGGTCCTACATAAGCTTTGCAATTCCATGGGACCCCAAATATCTCTGGGTTTGACAATAACGGACAGCTTCAGGGTTGCTCCTTTTAGCAGGCTGAGAGGTCCCGTGCATCAGCTCAGGGATCTACAAGTTATCAGTAATAGAATCGGTCACGTTAAAATCCCAAACCAAACACTAAACCAAGCACTATATACATTTTCCACTGCTTATTAGCATCCTGCTTTAGTCGGCTGTACTACAATCAAAATCTTGAATGTGATCTGTGCGCACAAGCTTTTCCCCCACTAGCTGCAGCAGTCAGTGGAGTAAAGCACAATCAAGTCCCACAGGTGTCGTTTCTTGATAAGATTCTGCACAGGCTTTTGACTTTGCTCACTCAGTTTTGCTGCTGCTCATCAAAACAGCTGACTATTACAATCAAAACTACTCTGCTCAACACAATCCCCCAGCCCAGCAAACGCTGTATAACTGAGAAGCAAGTGTCCTTTGCAGCAATAAGACTGGCACCACCAGGAATCTTTGAAATGATCCTTCCCTTTCAAAAGGAAGAAAAAAAGAAAAACAACCCCTTTCTCCACCCCCAGTAGCTGCAATTCATGGCAAAACATTCTGCCTGTTTTCAGAGCACTGTGTGGCAAGTGTGACTGCCTTTTAAATCTCAGAGCAAAGATGTTTTTGGTAGAGGGCAGTTCATAGTGTGTGTTATGTGCTTTCCAGATGGCCAAAGAGGGCTCTCCTGGCTCCAGGGGGCATAAAAGCAGGCAGCGAGAATAGGCAGAGGTTAGGGAAATACATGAAAACTAAATTTCCTATAGATAAAATGGGGGTTGGACTAGATGATCTCCTTTCAACCCTAATTTCCTATGAAAATTTTCTATGATAACAAGAGACCCACGGTAGCAACAATAAGCACCTATACACATACACTGAGGCTGCTCCGCCATGCTGTAATTTCAACATGTTGGAGCAGACTCACTTAACTAGGTCTGCTGGAGCATGGTAAATACCACACTCCAGCAGTCTTCAGCACCATGTGCATCAGCGTCCCCATGCTGAAAAATGGCAGGACAGGCGTTTTAACTAAAGCTCATTTGAGGTGGGGCGCTTTAACTAAAGTTCAGCCTCGTTAGACTTAAGGCACTGCCTGGAAAGCTTTTCGCTTTCACTCATTTTTGACTTTGGAAAAATATGAAAAACAATTCTTCTATCGTGAAGAACTCTGTTCACAGCACATGTTATGTATTATGAACTCAGTTCATAGCACGTGCCCCCGCCACCATTTTTCAGCGCAGGGATGCTGATACACATGGAGCTCTGGGTGCTTTAATTAGAGCAGCTCTCTAATTAAAGCTTCCCCCGCCTCCTGGAGCACATCTATAAACACCCAATATTTCTTCTGCGAGATTTAGATCATCTACTGCAAGCTTCTAGCTCTCATATTCTAGCATGAGATCCTTAACCCTGATTGTAACTGTGATAGTTTGAGTGAAAACAGCTTTGTTCTAGAAACGTTTTCTCTCCCGTGCGTATGCACGTTCAAGTGGCTTCCGTCACACTTCCTCCTCGTTTGTGGACAAGCAGGATAATGCATGCCTGAGAACATGCAGGGTTTATTGCTTTTCGACTGCAAGGTGGTCCTGGATGTTACACAGATGTGTTATTTTCCTGAACAAATTACAAATTAAAATCAATGGTAGCACATGCAACAGAGATGAGGAAAACACAGACCATCACTGGACTACAGGTGTGGACAAATGGACATTCAGAGCTGTTTCAGAAGACAGGAAAGGGGACACTGTCCACTAACCGCTACCTGTGCATGGGCCTGCAGAGATACAAACACAATAAAACTGCTTCAACCTCACCCTGGCTTCATCCAGCATCAAAACTGGGCTATTTAGCTCACTCGTATCACCAACAGCTCATGCACAGGCAACAAATACAGCATAATAGCTGGCCTGAAGAGCAGCTCCCCTTCCCTTTTCAAATCATCACAAGCATACATCTGTCCATGCCATGAAACTGAAACTCAAACCGGAGCCTACTGTATTCTAGGGAAACATCCTTCCCCTGACCCACGTCTGGACAGCCTTCACATCTTCAGAGGGGAGGATGAAGTCCAGATTGGCTAATAAGAAGTGAGCCCAGTGATTCTCAACCGGGCTGCCATGGTACCCTAAGGTACCGCGAGATCATTTTAGGGTGCTGCTCACTGTTAACACTGTTAGGTGTGCAAACACCTACACGATGCACAAAAGGCAGATATTTCAAACAGGTACCTAGTCACATAGGAGAACATTCTGCCCTGTTCCCAAGCTCTTTGTGATAGAAGAAATCATAGATTCATAGATTCCAGGGTCAGAAGGACCTCAGTGGGCCATCTAGTCTGACCCCCTGCCCCTGGCAGGCAAGAAAAGGGTCACCAAACATGGGGTCATGTGATCCCAGCCAGGTGCCTATCCAGTCTCCTCCTGAAGGCCCCCAGGCATGGGGCGAGCGCCACCTTTCTTGGAAGCCCATTCCAGATCCTGGCAACCCTGACCGTGAAGAACTTTTTTCTCATGTCCAGTCTAAACCTACTCTCCAGTAGATTATGGCCATTGTTCCTTGTCATTCAAGGGGATGCCCTGGTGAACAGATCTTCACCTGCTTTGTGTTGCTCCCCCCTTACGAATTTGTATGCCACCACAAGGTCTCCTCTCAGCCTTCTCTTGGAGAGGCTGAAGAAGTTAAGGTCCCTTAGCCTTTTCTCATAGGGCTTTCCCTGCAGGCCTTCAATCAGACAAGTGGCTCTTCTTTGGACCCTCTCCTGGTTGTCCGCATCCTGCTTGAACTGTGGCATCCAGAACTGGACACAGTACTCCAGCTGCAGCCTCACCAGTGCCGCGTAGAGAGGGAGAATCACCTCCCTGGACCTGTTTGTGAAGCACTTACGGATGCACAACAAGGTGCAATTGGCTTTGCCGACTGCATCATCACATTGGTAACTCACGTGCATCCTGGAGTCAACAGTGACTCAGTGGTGCCGAGAAGGTCACCCCCAGCCTATAGGTATGATGGCAATTGTTCCTCCCTAAATGCAGCACCTTGCACTTGTCCTTATTAAATTGCATCCTGTTGCTCTCTGCCCACTTCTCAAGCCTGTCTAGGTCAGCCTGGATCTGGTTCCTCCTCTACAGGGTGTTAGCTGCACCCCATAGTTTTGTGTTGTCCGCAAATTCCCACCCTCTCATCCAGATCACTGATGAAGATGTTGAACATCACTGGCCTCAGGACTGAGCCCCGAGGGACTCCACTGCCCGCATCTTTCCAGGTTGACACCGACACATCCACTACCACCCTCTGAGTGCGACCCCTGAGCCACTTTGCTTCATGGTTCTTCATATTTTTCCAAAATCAAAAATGAGTAAAAGCTGAAAGCTTTCTCAGCAGTGCCTCGAGTCTAACGAGGTAGAGAACCCCCGAATTCGCTCTGTAACTATGGGCAAGGAGAGGGTACTCCAGTGCATATTATACATATTAAAAAAAAACCCAGCTAAACAATTTGTTGCAGTCACTGCCCTGACTGTCCCTCCTTGGGTCATGTATCTCACTCTCCTCCGCACCCCTTTGCTTTTTGGCAGGAGAAAGGTGGCCTGACAATACACTGTTTTTCACTAAGTC
Source organism: Caiman crocodilus (assembly GCA_030014935.1). NCBI lineage: Eukaryota > Metazoa > Chordata > Crocodylia > Alligatoridae > Caiman > Caiman crocodilus. The sequence goes on from JAGPOW010001296.1 coordinate 140,096,392, forward strand.
TATACATTAGGCAGCACGTTTGGAGGCTGCTGTGACAAATGGTAGTTTGGAAAAAATACTTGGAGCCTAACTTTATGTTCTTGAGAAAAGAGAAAGCCTTAAAACTGAGAAATATTGAGAGAGAGAGAGATCCTACATGTAAGTTACCACGCTGTAAACTGATAGATGCTGTAAATTATAGAAGCAATGCTATTAAGTTTTCTTTTATACACTAAGATAACCTTTTAACTGTTTAACCTACTACATATTACAAATTAAACCAAGATAAATTCAGAAGGGTTTTCCCAGAAATTATAGGATTTTGTGAAGTTTGATTCTGGACAAATAGGCCCTAATGTTTTATACTTTTACATCCTTCAATCAATTTTTAGATGAACTATAATTTTCCAAAGATCAAGAGACGTTGTCTTTCACCTGTTAATTATTAATAATTTGAAGAGAAGGAATTACTTCAACTTAAGCATTTATTTGCATGCAAATAAAGTATATCAGGTACACAAACACTCCCATTATCGAACCCAAATGTATTAGTTAATGCACAAAAAAGAAACAGTGCTTATGTAACCAGCAGGTTCTCAAATAAGTCCTGGGATACTTTGTGAAAACTATATAATGAAAAAAAACCTTCAAGTACTTACAAGATTATTGCTTCAAGGTCTTATAAAACTTGGTATTTATCCTATTTTGATAAAAAGGGGAAAAATTGAATATTGAAATGATCCAAAACATCTTTAACTCACTAAAACCCACTGAGAAAGAAGGACGCACAGACTTCAATTCAACTCCAGTTACAGGGGTGGGCGGATCAGAACAGGATGGGATTCAACACTGACAAGTGCAAGGTGCTGCACCTGGGGAGGAAGAGCCAGCAGCAGACCTACAGGCTGGGAACTCCCTTCTCATCCGTGCAGAGGCAGAAAAGGATCTTGGAGTCATTACTGATGCCAAAATGAACGTGGGCTGACAGTGTGGGGACGCAGTCAGGAAGGCCAATAAAACCTTGTCGTGCATCCACAGATGCACCTTGAGAGGTCCAAGGAGGTGATCCTCCCCCTCTACGTGGCACTGGTCAGATCACAGGTGGAGTACTGCGTCCAGTTTTCTGGGCGCCGCACTTCAGGAGGGATGTGGACAGCATGGAGAGGGTTTAGAGGAAGGCCACTTGCGTGGTCGGGGGCAGCAGTGCAGGCCCTACGAGGAGAGGCTAAGGGACCTGGACCTGTTCAATCTCCACAAGAGAAGGCTGAGAGGGGATCTGGTGACCATGTATAAACTTACCGGGGGGACCCCCCGAGCACTACTGGGAATAACTAGGAGTAATAGCCATAAGTTGATGGAGAGTAGATTCTGGCTAGACATCAGAACCACTACTTCACTGTCAGGGCGGCTAGAACCTGGAACCAACTTCCAAGGGAAGTGGTGCTCGCTCCTGTCTGTACTCAGTGATTAGAAGTGCCTTGGCACAGCAGAATTTCCCGGGCACAACATGATTCTTTAGTGCAAAAGTCCCTCGGTATGGTGGGAAAACCTTGGTGCAGTGATCAGTCCCCGCCAAACTTAGCAATCGCATTGTTTGTATGCATGCTACCTATTGGTTTGTTGTAAATTATTCCTACCCGGCGACTAGCAATTGGCTCGCTAGCCGTATAAAAGCTAGGGCATTTTCCACCCAAGTTGGAGAACTCTGCGTGTACTTTGGAAGAGAGTTCCGCGTACATCTCGGAGCAAAGTGGGAGGCCTGATCACTCACCAACGACTCCCCGTCGCCAATCGTCCCGACATACCCCGTTACCCTGCATGCTCCGTTTAGAATTCTACCTGGTTTGCAACTTCTACAAACAGTGCCTACACTGTGTACATCGACGCGAGTCCCTGTACTTCAGTCTGTAAGTAAAGTTATTTCAAGTTAACCAATACGCTTCCGTGTCTAATTCTACTCCATCGGTCAAAGCGCCTATAACCCCATCCGGCTATACTCGTCCCCCACAGCTCCTCCTCTGGGATCTACAAAAGGAGGCTAGAGATAGCCACCTAGCCAGGGTCATTTGACCCCAGCACCCTTTCCTGTCCAGGCAGGGGGTCGGACTTGATGATCTGCTCAGGTCCCTTCTGACCCTACCAACTAGGAAACTCCAAGTTTAGTTTAAAATAGAGTTAAAGTAAATGAGGGCAGACAATCACAACAAGTATTTCTACTCTGCGTGTCAAAAGAGCTGACTTTTGGGACAAAAGGGGAAAGAGGCAGACAACAGGACGTAGTCTTCAGTGGAACCTCAAAATATCTACCACCAGACTAACTGAAATTAAATAATCATTAAGTTTGCACATGGCATGTGATTCACTGAATGCATTTCTTTGAAAGCTTTGCTATTAGCTCACTGACAGTCATTAGCTTGCATTCACTGTAAGACGTTGCAGGTTTTTAAGCACAGAACTTGATGGTCAAAAGCAGCTCATTCAGAGCAGGAAACTGCTGACCACTAAAGTTAATTAAAATGTCCTTTTTCAGAAAACAGAGTTTACAGCTTCTCTTCTCTTCTGTATTTCTGTTTGGTGACAACAGGCAACATGTTCTGTTGCAATATTATTTCTGATTGCCATAAAGTACATTTCATCTTTCTCCCGTCCTGCACACATGCACGCAGAACTGGAGTTCACAGTTGAAAATACTCACTTAGATAAAACTTAATTACCACCTTCAGCACTGATTATACTCAGGAGTTTCTGACACTGCTGGGCAGTGCAGCTCCCCCCGCAGAGCAATGCAGAGAGCCCAGCTCAGTTTCCTTCCCCATATGCATACCTAAAACGTGAAGAATTTCTAACTGGCTTTGGTGGGTCAGTCTCCCAGGGGCCCCATTGTACTGTTTTGATTCCTTCTCTTCCGATGACTCCTGCTCCCTGACCGCAATCTGGACTCAAGCCCTGGCTCCTCAACCCTCTCCTGCCTGACTACAGCACAGAGCGTGGAACACGCACTGTAATCCTGTTAACTCCCACTATACAGAAAACAGGAGAGCTAAAGACAGCTACAACCAAGTCCCTTCAAGGAGACCCAGTATCTTCCTGTGTGGCAGCAGAAATACAGCAAATTCTGCTGCAAAAAAGCTGAATTACACCATTCTGGAAAAATGACAAGTTCTGCAAACAGAACAGCACAGGTCACAGGAACCCAGGAACACAAGAAATGACATTTACTGGGTCAGACTGTAGGTCCATCTTGTCCAGTTTCCGGTGTCACATGGCAGCAGAAGCCAGATGGGAGAGTGAACTGGGTCTGATCAGGGTTTTTACCCCACACTGTTTCTCTGGCACTTGCAGCCTTCAGCATTTCAGGTCTAGGAATTTCTGATTCAGAGGCCATGCCCCTCACTCCCACATAAAATAGCTCCTGAAGCCTCTTTCTTTCCAAGAATGGGTCCAATCCCTTTCTGAATCTGGCTAAGCTCTCAGCTTCCACCACATCTGATGGCCACGAATTCCACACTTTAATTGCACACGCTGCGTGAAAAGGAACTTCCTGGCGTTAGTTTTAAACTCGCTGCCTACTGCTTTCTTGCTGGGACCTCTGGTTCTTGTATTGTGAGAAACATTAAGTAATAAATCCCTGGGGACTTCCTCTTCACCATTTAGTGTGTTGTAAACCCTTCTCCTGTCCTGACTTCAGCGTCTCTTTTCTAAACTGACCAGGCCTGGCCTCTTTAGTCTTTCCACAAATGGATGCCTCTTACCCTTGCAGCCCTTCTCTGCACTTCTCTAGTTCTTCGCTCTCCTTTTGGAGGTGTGGGGACCAGAACTGGGCACAGGCTTCATGGCACAGATGCACCATGGATTTTCAAAAGGGCATCATGATACTGTCCATGTTTCTTACGATTCCCTTCTAAATAACCTCTAACATGCTGTTTGTCTTTTTGATGACTGTTGAGCACCAACCTGATGTTTTTAGTGAACTGTCCACAATGACTCCCAGATCTCCTTCTAGTAACAGCTGATGTACAGTCCATGACACCATAGGTAGTTTGGGTTATTTTTGTCCAGGTGCATCATTTTACACTTCTCTACCTTAAATTTAATCTGCCATTTAGTTGCCCATTTGCTCAATTGTGCCAGATCCTGCTGTAGTTCCTCAACTAGAAGGGATCTCCCAAGGCCCTGGCTGAGAAGACTGGGACAGCAGACTAATTGTTTCAGGCATTGTGCAGATTCTGGCAGATACCACTGGTCTATGCAGACTTTATTCAGATTGTAAAATCATCTCTGCACCCACACGGGCAATTGCCTTTAAGTTAATAAAAATACGGGACCTTATTACACAGCTTCTGTTTCTGGAAACTGACCACATTCACCCTCTTTGCCACAGCTTTGAAATCAGAGCTTGCATGGAATGGCTTATCTACTACGGTCCCTAAAAGAGTTTCAGAGTCAGGATGTAACTCTCCCTTTCTGTAGATGCCGGCTGCTTTTCTTATACATCTAGAGACATTACATCTGCTAAATTCGAAATATATTTTATTTGAATAATTCTGTCTTACAACTGCTCCCCCAAGGCTGCCCCAATTCCCCCTTCCCCTGTTCCTCTCACTCCCCACCCCCATTGGAAGGTGAGGGGCTTCCCCCCCCACACATTTAAAGGGTGGGAAAACCCCATTTTCTAATCAAGTAAATCCAGTAGCTTCATACAACCCTGTTGTACAAATTAGAACCATCTCGAACAACTGTGAAGGAAACATTCAAGATTGAATCAAATGTAAATAAATGTGCTGTCATTTCCCCAAGTCAGACAGCCCTGCTACCTGCACTAATCCTGTTCAGGACTTTGCCAAGAAACAGCAGAGTGAAATGATCAAGCCTAAGAAGGTTTTCACAACTGCTATACAAAACCCTGGGCAACAGTGAAACTCAATCATGCAAGCTTCATGTTGCTGCTTCTTGGAACAGCTCCAAACTGCTTCAGAGACAGACACCCACTGGGAAAGAGGACTTCATCTCCCTTTCAGCAGCTGCATATGCAGAGTTGGGGCTCTGGTTTTAACCAGATGCTTCCCAACTGAATTTGGTCACAAAGAGCCGGAAAGCACTCTGGCAGATACCATAAATGCCTGCTTCTGAACCTCACTGGTAGATCCCTCCTGCCATCACCTCCTTCCTCTTTACCTACCTCTAGGTATTAGAGATCAGGTACCATTTATCTGCTCTCAATATCGGCATGCATAATACGATTGTATGTCGCAGGTAACAACTTTTAGTTTAAAGAGGAAATACTTGTACCTTTCGTAGAAATATTCTTTCAAATACGAAACCTCCACGGGCAGAGAATCATTTGGGTGACAGTTCCTGGAGCGCACACAGCTTTAGAAAATATTTTCATTCAGTATGAAGTGTCTCTCCAATCTCCTATTCTGAGAAAAGGAAGAAAGAAGAAAACTGTAACCACTTACCAAAAAAAAAAAAAGCCATTGAGAGGCTACTGTCCCACGAAGAATTTCACATGCAAACTCACCCACCGGACAATGCCAGCGAGGCTAAAGAAAACTGGAATGCGAGACGTGTTCCCTAAAACCATTACTGCTGGCAGACTGGGGGCACTCCCTTCGACTGCAATACCTGCGGGTTTAATAATGCCACCAAACACAAACCCTTATTTTGGTTTGTGGCTGTGCAAGGGTTAACGGGCCCTCTTCTCGGCAGCCCCCAGACTCAGCTGTGAAATGCATGCTTCGTTCAAGAACGCGGGGTTGTTTTCCTGACATCACTTGAAAAGAAAGTTCTAAGTCGTCAAGGAAACCGAAAGGTCGTTTTCCCTTGTTCCAAGAGTAACCGCACCAATAGAATACTTGCATTACACATTCAGGCTGGGGCCCCCATTACTTTAAAGGGACAGCAAGGCATTGAAGCCCAGAATTGAATTTACAATAGTCTGAAAAAGAGTGATTCACTGGGGAGGGCTAAGAGAGAACAGTATTTGGCTGACAGTCTCTTCACTTTGCCATTAAAACCAGTATTTGAACCAGATGCTTCTCCTACACAATTCAGATTCTTTATCATCCTGTGTTTATGACTAAATTAAACTGAAGCTTTAATAATATACCCATAATATCAGTAATACTGGTCAGGTGTCTCCCTCTTCTTTACCACTCCTGTAAAACTGTGGATTAAAATTAGATAAATACTCTACATAGCAATCATAGAAATCATAGACAAATGAGGGCTGGAAGGGAGCTCAGGAGCTCACATCTAGTCCAAAACCCTGCTCCAAAAAGGACCAGCCCCAACTAAATCCTCCTAGCCAAAGTCTTGCCTACCTGGGTCTTCAAGACCTCCAAGGATAGAGACTCTACCACTTCTCTGGGGAGCCTGTTCCAGTGTCTACCCTCCTAATGAGAAAACGTTTCCTAACATCCAACCTAAACGTCCCTTCCTGCAACTTGAGACCATTGCAACTAGACCATCTTTCAGACAAAAACTTCAGCAGTCATGTGAGGCATAAGATACTGCAATTTATGAAGCACTTGCGGAAAAAGCGCCATCTCCCTTCTCATCTTCTACATCACGAGTTAGTTATCTGCAATTTTTCATAACCCCTCAGAGGTCTCTGAATCATGGCTGCAAATTAGCCACTTTCAAAACGGTATGCTCTTACAACACATCTGGACTTGATGTTTCTTTCATCTCTTATAAAACGCAGGACAGAGCAAATGAAGGTGACATCAATCCACTCCACACTCTGTTGTGTGAAGTTTTCTTCCTAGGATTTACCAGCTCCAGCTAGCCGTGCTACCTCTGGGCCTTGTGCGAGATGGAGTGTTTCCAACAAGAGAAGGTGACCTTGTGCCACCAGTAAATGAACAAGCACTCTCTGCAATAGGGCTTTGAAGCTTGATGAGAAATGCATCATGCTGTACACATGGGAGATCTCAGTATTAACTGCCAAGATGGTCCTTACTGTTAAGGCGGGACAGACCCAGAGGAACGACGGAGGCCAGGAGTAAACTGCAACCATATCCAATGTCATTCTGGAGTGCTCATCCTGACCGAGTCAGGAATAGCATCAACAGGCTCTCAGAGGAACCCTTCTACCACTTACTCTCCGTGGCCAGAAAACCTGCAACTATACACGACTATTTCGGTGTTGATGGGAAATGAGAAAAAAATGACAGAGAGACAAAGCTTTGAGAGAAACAGAGGTGCAAGGCAAAGATTTTCTACTCCCAGAGCACATCTGAGGATGCTTTTCTGCCCCACACAATGAGCTGAGTGCTCATACTGTATCTAGAAGCATGTCTCAGGCCTTTTTGTCAGGCACATTCCTGTTTTTACAAGTACATCATGAATATATTTTTTAAAAAACCTGAGTTCTGGATTAAAAGCAGACCCTCCAAGGAGAACAGAGCTATATGGAGGCCCTCTGAAGAAGGGACCAAAGTGATCTGGCTAGAGAAAAATAAACCCACTATGGGAAGAATCATGCCAGCTTACTGCCTAGGGGACCTTTTTCCTGACTCTTGCTGCTTTCTATGGGATAAGGGGCAGATCCCTCGTATGCCACAGAGTACGGAACTGCAGTAGGCAAGATAATGACCAAGAATAAGGAAATGAAGAGGAAGAGCCCATTCTAGACTGGGGCTGCCTTTATAGCGATGCTTTCCTCCCTCCACAGGTGACTAAGTCTCTGTATTTTACTCTGACCAAAAATTATGACAATTTAAATGGTGTGCTAGCAGAAAGGAGAGAAATTTGCTTTGCCCTTTTCCAGGCTTAGCAAAGAGAATATTATAAATAGGGTCCTACCTACATCGTGGCATGACAAAGGGATTTTCATGGGCTGCTCGCAGTGCAGACAGCCAATTCTGCGGTATTTTCAAGGCGAGACCCCCCCACAAAACTGGGCCAGAGGCCCTGGGCAGCCTTGCCCCTCGCCGCTGATGGGCCAAGAAGCCAATCATTCAGACCACACCATTGCACCTGCCTTTTTAGAAGACAGCACTGAAACCTCTGTGCTTTCCTGAACTGCACCTTCACTGAGTCCACCTCACTAGCTCAGTTGCTCTCTCAAACTGCATGCTCTATGTGGCTGCAAGGATTGCTGCACTTTCTTTGAATTCCAGTAATCTTTTTTGAGGGTCAATATCATGGGAAACACCATTTTTCACGGTAACAGCAGAACTACCATTTTTCACGGTTTCCACAAAAATTGCAAAACCATGATTTAAGCAGCTCCCTAGCAAGGAGGCAAAAGTCAGCCAGGCAGCTAAAGAACAATGACTGTCCTACACGATAGGATAGTAGAGAGTATCTCTTGTTTCAGAAAGAAGAATATTTTCCAAGGTCAAGTGTGCTAGCGACAGGAGGAGAAGAGCAACTCAGAGCCTATAAAACTCTGCAGGGTTCCAGGTCAGCTCTGCACCTTGGATTTTCTTCCAGAAAATTTGTAGATGTATATTCCATTTGCAAACTGCGAAAACACCTCAGAAGTATCACCACCAGAGAGAATGACTTAGTCCAGCCATAAAGAGATGATGGCAAAGCCTGAGGGGAAGTCAACATCAAGGAGAAGCTGAACTAGGTTATGTGTTTTCAACATTAGGAGTTACACAGCGCTGACGGAGGTTTCCTTCACAGACATGCTATTATGCGGCCTGGGAAAAAAAACAAGGGTCCAAGCACACATTCAGCAAGCTGGCAGCCTCATTTCTTTCAACTGTATGGGAAAAATAACTGTGTCACTAACAAACTGTTGCCATGCTTACCTAAATGATCTTCTTACATGGAATGTAAAAGGTATATAGAATATATACAGAAAAATCTTGGAATGATATATATGTATATAATACACACACAATTCCCTGTCTGCAAAGAGAATCCAAACAGGCAAAAATTTGCAGACCATAGCCTTTCCTTTGTGGTGCCAGCTTAGAAAAACAACTACCAGAATCTATGACACTTTCTTTCAGTAATATTTATTCTCTTCCTTGGCAAGTTACAGATCCTAATTACCTGCATTACCTAAAAGCAATGAAGCTTAGGGTAGCAGAAAGGCCTTTATGTACAGTTTTCTCCTCTTCTCTCTTCTTCCAACTTTTAGGACTGCTCTATTAAAAAACTGCAGGGGATAAAGTCAAACCCTGGGATGGTAACTGTCATACTTGATCCATAGATAATCCATTTAATTCAGTGATTCTCAGCCAGGGTGATAGGGCACTCAGGGGTGTAGCGAGATCCTTTCAAGTCTGAACTGAAAGTGTGAAGAGATAAACCAGGTGTGGCAACTGCTGCACTCCAGCGGCCTCCTGCATCTCGTGTATCAGTGCCCCAGTGCTTAAAAATGATGGTGGGTGTGCTCATCAAACAAGCTGTAGTCAAGCACCCCGCCTCCATTTTTAAGTGCAGGGACACTGATACAGGAGATGCAGCAGCACATTAATTAGAGCAGCTCTTGAAGCCACTCTAATTAAAGTGCCATCCCCCTCCTCCCCCGCATGTGTAAAAGTGCCCCAAGATATTAGAGCTGATATTGCAAATTGTATTAAAAGCCATCCCTGAGTCTGCATGCTTTACTATACAAACTTTAAAAAACAACAACAACAAAAAAGGTTTGGCCATTATCTTCAATGTGTACACAGCAGCTTATATTTGAAAAATAGTATGTGATCATCCAATTAAAAACTAATTTATTAGTGTACACACTTAAAGTGCAATGAAAACAGTCTGTAATGTGCATTGATCACTGAATGCTTAATAATGTAATCTTTGTTCTCAACAAAAAAAGTTCTGAGAGATTACTTTTCTACAATTGCTGAATCCATACCTAATCTTTCATTTTTTTTCATTATGTTCAAATCAAATACTATCAAGCACTCCATGGGCTTAATTTGTAACCCTCCTGAACTGAAGCTGTTCAGCTACTGGACCACAAAGACCCCGCAAGCCCTGTCAAATGAGTTTCTAACCACTTAGAACCAGAGTGGCTCACCAGGCATTTGGTGAATACTAGTAAGTTCACGTGAACTCCCAAGTATGCATTTGCTACAGAATTTTCTAACAATTTCAAAACCTCCTGCTGCTCATAACTGCCTATCCATAAAATCACAGAAAATGAGGATTGGGAGAGACCTCAGGAGGTCAAGAGGTCACATCTAGTCCAAACCCCTGCTCCAAGCAGGACTAGCTCCAACTACATCATCCCAGCCAAGGATCTGTCTACCCAGGTCTTCAAAATGTCCAAGGATGGAGACTCCACCACTTCACTGGGTAACAAGTTCCAGTGCTTCACCACCCTCCTAGTGAGACAGATTTTCCTAATATCCCTTACTGCTACTTCCAAACACAAAAAAGAGCGAATGTTGTCAAGCAGCATCTTGAGACTTGGGGAAAAAGAGAAAATGGTATCATTCGGGAAGAGGGGTCATTAACCATATTAGTCTGACGTCAGGCAGAAGCCAAGGCAGACCTGCACCTTACAGACGAACTAAATCAGAAATATATAAATTTAAGTTTTTGTGAGCCTGGGCTCACTTCAGTCTGATGAAATGAGCTGGGGCTCATCAAAGTTTGTGTTATAAATCACTGATTTAGTTCATTCACAAAGTACAAATCATTCAAGAAAAACACACCTGATCTAAAATATATCAGTGTCCTGCTCAAGATGGAACTGAAACACAGCAAGGCCTTTGTCTGATGGGCATCTCCTGTCATCTAACAGTCTGTTCTGAAAGCTAAATTTGAGGCACTGACTTTTCACTACTAGAGATTTGTTTTGGGCCCAGGGTAGAAAGAGAAGCTGAGTATCACTTTGACAGCAATTTGATGAAATGCATTTACTGGTTACAAGCTCCTTTTCTTTCTCTGAATTTCCACAATAAAGACATCAGCATGACATATTTATGCTATGTGTTGTCAAGATAACCCTCATCAGCAACACAAGTTCTGCTTTTTTCTTAGGTCCTGAGCCTGCGAAGACATATGCATATGCTTAGCTTTACGTACCAAGTAGCCCCATCAACTTCACATGAAGTATTCACAATGCATGAAAGCTAAGTATGTGCTTAAGGATTTACCAAATCAAGACACAAGGGGATTAGAAGAGTACCTCATCAAACGTGGGTATGTGCATGGTCACAGGCTCCCTGAATTCTTTACACTGCCTATTTAAAGGCTACAGCTTGGTCTGGATGATGATCTTCAGAGGTCCTAAGTAGGCCATGCCTATGGTCAATACTTGCACAAACCTTGACCTAGAGGTATTCGCACTTTCATACTACCTTTAAGCATTCAACCAGCAAGGGAGGGTATCATTGTTAAAGTGGTTCCCAGGGCATCAAGCCAACTGTGCGTTTGCATCCATCACTCCTTCCCATCTCTGCTTTAGGACAACAGGAAACATTTATTCTTCTAAATGTTGTTATATAATCAATATTAGTCCTACTCTTAGGAACTCTGTCTTCACTTTCTATGACACTCCCCAGCCTGTGTGTCAGGGGTCACTGTACTATTTATATCTTGCAAAGCCCCTGTAATTCATTCTGAATTAAAAAATCCTGTCCGTGTTAGCTGGGTGTGCTCTCTAACTATGATTTGGAGTACCGTGATGCCTGCTGCATTTCAGCCCAACTCAACACAGGCTTGGGGTCCTTTATAATCTAGTGAGCTACATTGGTTCATTTTGAATCTTTAAGTTGCCTGGCCCTGCACTTGGTTTTCTTTAGGCTATTCTGATGCATCTTCTCTTCTTTAATGCTTTTAATCTGACTGTTTACTTAAAGTAAAACAGCATGCCATGTGGAAACTCCACATTTAATGGAAAGAAACCTTTAATTAGTAAAGTATTGCACCATGGGACAGATGTCAACATTTATACTTTCCACTTTTCCTACTGTTTTTGACTTATCCCATGCCAGTGGACCAACAGGAAATTAATTCCACTACGCATGCCTAAATGCATCTCCCATCTTCTCTTCTGGAAACATTTATGATTAGCACACCCACAGCCTATATGTCTAGGCTTCCATGTTATTAAACATTTCATGTCTGTTATATCAATCATCCAGATTACAACATGACAATTTATGTCTTATAGAATTTGTTTAAGTGAAGAGGAAGAAATAATGAACCCAACTGGATAAAGAACATACCGAGCAGGCACATACCTTACCTGAAGAAACTGAACTTCTGAAACGTATTCTGAATTCCAGCTACGCTTTGATTCATGGCAGGGCTGTGGGATTGTGACAGTAATTAGGGCAAAACAGATTTTACAGAGCAATCTGAAAAATGCCTCATCTAGAAATAGAAAGGAACATCTCCAGCTATATCAGCTGAAACTTTCCAACATAAAAGTGCCTGAATTTAGGAAATGCTGAACAACCACACGTCTCAATGATGCCACTGAGAGTTACAAGTGCTCATACCTTTGAAAATCAAATCACCTGTCTGTAGGTATTGATGTGTTAGAAACTCACTTCAGACAGCCAAGCTGAAAATTGTCTTTTCCTTACTGAATAACACAGAAGTTTAACAACATTTAAAGCTGTGTTGTATCTCAGCCTGCACGTTTCAGTGTTAAACCTGAGCTTGTTACTCTTAGCCATCCATCCAAGGAAGACGCTTTGAATTTCTGGACAAAACAGTGATTGTGCAAACACAGCAGTTGCCAAAAATGCTCTTGTGCTTCAGAGCCCGAGAAGGCATAACCTAATATGTCCAGAATAGAAGCACTGAGGAAATAAAGGCAATGCATTGAAACCTGATAAAAAGAAGCGAGTGCTAAGAACCATGCATAACTTAATCTGTCAGATAAGAATCATTGGGCAAAAGTGATATCTTTTATTTGCTCAACTAAGTAGTTGAAAAAGTTGTTCTTTACAAGCTTTTGGCCACAAACACCCTTCTTCAGGCATAGGGAGGGTCTGCTGGAACCCACAGCCAGGAGATATCACTGATGCTAAGAGATCTGTAGGACTCACCAATATATTGGACATTCATACAGATAGGAACATGCACACCAACACTTTTTTTAAAGAGATGCAAGTCTTCAGGTTGCAGATTGCAGCCAGTCAAAATGGGAAGGTGATTTAAATCAACAAGTGAAAAGGCTTGATTAAAGAACCCATTTTTATAACTCTTCCTTTTGTACCACAGTTCTTTCTAACAAAAAATGCCTTCTCATTGGGTAATATAACTAATAAAACATAGGGTCATTGGAAAGCAAGGCTGGAAAGGACGTCACAAGGTAATCTTATCTAAACCAGGATCCACCCTGACTAAACCAGCCCAGCCAAGTGTCTTTCTGACATGCTCTTGAAAATCTTCCAAGGATGGAAATCTCACCATGTCTCCATGCAGCTTGTTCCAGTGTTTCACCACCCTCAGAGTTAGAACAAATGTTCTTCATCTCCAACTGCAATTTCCCCTGCTGCAACTTAAGAGAATTGCTCCTGGTCCTATCTTTTCAGCTACAGGAAAAACCCCCATCTCCATCCTCTTTATAATCACCCTTCAAGTATTTAAAGATTATCAACCCCCTGCCACCCCGTATTCTCTTTTCCAGCCTATTTAGTAAAGAACTGTTCTCCAAATTATTTAATAAAGAACCATTTAGCCCTAGTTCTTTCAGCCTTTCTTCATCAGTCTCATTTCCCAGGCCCTTAATCATCTCTGTTGCTCTGCACTGGACTCTTTCCGAACAGTCTCCATCTTCCTTGAAGTATGGGGGAAGAAATGGACCCAGTACTCCAGCTGGGGCCACACCAGTGCTGAATAGAGGAGAACCACTTCCCTCAATTTACAACATTAATACAGCCCAATATGCAGTTGGCTTTTTTTGCAACAAGAGCACACTGCTGACTCATATTTGGCTTGTGGTCTACTGGAACCCCAACTTCTTTGCAGTACTACAGCCTAGTCAATCATTTCCCAGGCTGTATTTGTGCATGCAATAATTCTGTCCTAAGTGCAGGACTTTGGACTTGTCCTTACTGAATCTCACTTGATTGACTGTGGACCATTTTTCCAGTCTATTCAGGTCATTCTGAATCCTAGCCTGGCCCTCCAGAGTATCTGCAACTCCGCCAAACTTGGTGTAGCCTGCAAATTTGCTATGTGTACACATGATCCCATCATCCAAATCATTACTAGACCCAGGACAGATGCCTGGGAAGCCCACTTGATGCTACTTCTCAACTAGATATTAAGCCACTGAGGACTACTCATTGAGCACTATGATCCAATCAGCAGAGGGGGTCACAGATTGAGGTGCTGGGGTGATGCTGTTCTACTTAATCTGTTCTTCTACTACTATAGGATGCTTGTCTCTTTCCCTATCTTTGCAGCCAACTGCACTCGTTCAGTAGCTGCCCCTATCTGTGATGGCCAAATCAAAAAGAGGCATTAGATACTTCAGGTTCATCTGTATCAACCATAACTAGGATTGCCTTCTGCATTCTATAAGGAACCTATGGTTTTCTGGTCTTCCCTTTTACTCCTGACATACTTGTAAAATCTCTTATGGATTACTGCATATGGATTTACAATTAAACAGTCTAGATGTGGAGTGTCTTTTTCTATTTAGGAAAATATGCTATATATTAAAGGCAGTCATCTAATTATTTCTATGTTAGAAAAAAGTGAATGATTCATTACTTGTAAAAAAGTAATAAACTTTTTGCTCCTAACTTGTGTCAAGCAGCTACGTTATAGATGGTAAGTGAAATTTAATTCTGATGAGTTGCACTGTAATATCTCCTGGAGTCAGCGGCTGGGTGCCACTCCCTGTGATAACTCTGCCAGTCTTTTGCACCCAATAGCACAGTCCATGAGTCCCCCACACTAAATCAAGCCCTTAATATAGCATATGACCTAGTGTGTCATACATACACAGCTTGGTTTAAAAGTTAGTGTTTTTTCCCTTGATTCTTTCTTTACCTAGATAGGCATGCAGCTTGTAAATCAAAGTTGCTGACATAGGCTCGTGAATTCAGCATATTTCACTGTGTTTCTTTAAAATACTGGTTTTTTAGAAATGGTAAGTAGTTTATGTCCCCACACACACACAATATACAAGCAAACCCCCCACAAAGGGAGTATTTCCTGGACAAGGGGAGAGGCTTCCAGTGGCAAACATCAGGGCTTAAGGGGTGGGACTTCCAGCCCCAAGATGATGACCAAAGGATGGGGCACCTGTCAAGGGGCAGGTCTACCCTTGCAGCCCTCCACACCTCAGCAAAACTTGTTAAGCAGTCCTCCAGATAAAATAACTGCTAACCCCTGCCCTAGACTGATCCTATAAGGCAAATCTAATGCTTCAGTACAGTGACTCTGAACCAGGGTGCCACAACACCCTGGGATCCTTCCCAGGGTGCCATGCAAGTTTAGCATCATTAGGTGTGCAAACATGATTCACAAGATAGACCCAGAGTCTTCCCATAGGAATCCAAAGTCTCTATAACATCCTGCCCTGTTGTGGGTTTGCACAGTTCCTTGCAACTGAAGAATTACTCTATTATTTTTCAGTGGTTAAAAAATGAGTGAAAACTAAGAGTTGGCATTTTCCAAGGGGTGCCTGAAGTCTATCAAGGGGTGCCTCAAGTTTAAAAAGGTTGAGAACCATTATCTTAGTAGTATCTACACTGCAAGACATTTCAAGAAAGGTGGAAAAATGTAATGCGGCATGTGGGATTGTGCGGAGGTTTTTGTTTTTACATTTTGTCACTGGCAAGTCATCTTCCCACTCTGGCAAATATCCAGAATAAAATCTCACTATAGTAACATAAATCTATGTTCAGCCTCTCTCTCTCTCACCCCAATATCATCCCGTATTCTTCCACCTATTTTCATCTGTTCTACAAGGTACGCAGGCCTGAAGAATGGAGCGCTACTTGTTATACCAACAACACATGAAACGATCAAAACTATCATGCAATGAAACCTGAGAAACCTGAAAAATTAACAATTATTTATAGTGATTTCCATCTGCATAATACTTCTGATGCTAAGTAATTCTTGTGCACACTCCTACAAAAAAGGAAGGTAGAAAAGTAAAAATATTAACTTCTTTTTACAGAAGAGGCAATTTCCTTAAGTAATTTATCCCAGGCATGCCACTAAAACAGATTTATTATAAAGCTGCAAACTATTACAAATATACTAGTTTGAGCCACAATACTCGTTCCCAAAATGGAGAGAAAACACCTTATAACTTCATCCTCAAATTGTAAGCAAATCCTGTATCAAGGGCTGTTTGAGAAAAAACACATTTTTTCTCTTGCTGCAGAGAGCAGAAGGCAGATCCAGGGCTGGAAGCTGCAGCAAAGTAGGTTTAGACTGGACATCACGACAAACTTCTTCACCGTCAGAGCAGCGAGGCCGTGGAATAGACTCCAGGAAGGATGGGGACTCTCCCTCCACTGGAGGTGTTCAAGGAGAGGCTGGACAAGCACTGGTCAGCAATGATCTGAGTAGCAATGCCTATGCTCAGCTATGGGTATTTCCCAGGCTTCTTGGCTTTGCTGGTTCCCGCATGGAGCTGGAAATTAATTTTTCCCCCTCTGGTATTATGGATCAGGTGGTGGAGAGACTGGGGGGCTCACCTTCCTCAAAAGCACCGGGCATTGCCTGCAGCCCAGGCTGGGGATTTTGACTGGGCTCTGGCAGCGCTCCTGCTGGGTCTTAAACCCAGAGATTCCTGGCTAAAGGGTCTTGCCTTCCACTCAGGGTCTGATCAATCACGATATTTGGGGTCAGGAAATAATTTTACCCCATGGTCAGACTGGTACAGCCTGTGGGGTTTTTTGCCTCCTTCTGTAGCTGGAGATGGGACACTCTTCCTTGGATCTCTCAATATTTGCTTTAACACCCATCACAGCAGCAGGACAGTGGCACCATTGTCCCCCAGCTTTACTTAATGGCACCTTAGGATGTTACACCCTGCAACTGTCAGGATTCATGCATAATTTTCCTAAAAGCTTATAAAATGGATTTGGATAGAGAGGATCCTGTCTTTGGCAGGAGGTTAGACTAGATGTGACCTCTGAAGGTCCCTTCCAGCCCTACATTTCTATAAGACTATGATTCACTAGTCTATGGTGGACTGAGACATACAAGCTGGTTACCCACAAACATAAAACTTTACAAGCAAAAACACTTTAAAGGAACGCCAACAGCCCCACACTGGCCGCTCTAACCCACAGGAAGCATAAGAGAAAAAGAAAATCAAACAGCGAAGGGTTTGTGAAAGCAAGCAAAAGGGAGAAGAGACCGATATAAATGTGTCGATAAGCTTTCAGTGGAATTTCTGCCTCCTTTTAGATACTCCTAGAAGTCTGCATAGGTCTTCCAAGTTCTATACAAAGAGTCTGTAAAGTTTAGGATTCAAGACCTAGCAGCTACCGTATATATTTCTGCTGGGGCATGAACTACTTTTGTGAAAGAAAGAACAACTACTGTATTTACCTGAACACAACACCCATGCTTTTTCTAAAATAAGCAGCTGGAAATTGTGGCACGTGTCATAAAATGGGGAAATGAGAGCGAAGGGCTGTATCCTGTCAGAACCAAGCTGCCCAAGCCCTCTTTTTGAGCTGGATGGAAAGCCTGCAGCACCTGTCCGGTCTGCTGAGGAGGGTCCCCAGCTCAAGCAGGGGGGCCAGGCAGTTCAGCTCCAGCAGGACGAGCCTTTGGCTGACTTGGCTGTTTTGTTCTATCAGCAACATCTTCTGCACCCCTCTTTCCTGTTCTGGCTGAACTGGGGTGACAGGCAGAGCTCCTGCTGGGTCAACTGAGGGCCCGAACCCACTGGAGCCAAATTGTCCGGCCCTTCTCAGCCCTGCAGGTACTGCCGACTGCCTGCCCAGCTCACCTTGGCAGTAGAAGACAGGTTGGGAAGTGCAGCTCAGACAGCAGCATCTGCTGCTGCCCCGCAGTTTGCAGGTTGACAGGGTAGCCACAGGTTTTTACTCTCCCCTGCCTACTGAAAACAGCTGTGCTTTCCCTGCAAAAAGCGCCATGCAAGCAATGTTTGCAATTTTTTTTCTTCCTTCTACCTTTTAAGGAGAAGCTGTCTCTCATTCAGGGGCGTGTGCATGTATGCAAGAAGATACAATGATGACATCAATATTTTTTGCCTGGTTTTCTTCAGCTACCAGTCTGCTGCTATTCCTTGGGAGGGCCTTACCCTAGCAGTTAAGGTTGTATACCACAATCTGAGGCTGCTGCTTCCTCTCTGGCTTGGCTTGATACTCGACCTGAGTGCCATTCATGGGCCATGGGCTGGTCGCTACACTCCAGGTGAGCTGACCTTGAACACCCGAAGTGCCTTACACAAAAGTAAAGGATCCTCATGTTGACAGGTTCCTGAGATACCAGACAGCAGCTTATTGCTACGGAAGGAGCAAAACTGTTCTACAGATGAGTCCTTAATTTTGATGCCTGCTTTGGAGACTGGCTGGCTATAAAACGAGCTGTCCTAACTGATAAACAGTCAAACCAAATCTATGCTAAGTTCGCTTTAAAAGACAAGAAATTCTGGGATACAGGTTGTAACCATGTTTGGATACAGGCAAAAGCAATCAGCACTCTTGGTAGAGGTGATATCTTTTATTAGGCCAACTAGATAGGTGCGAATAAAGACTTTTTTTGCAACTATCTAGTTGGGCAAAACTTTTGGGGGCACAAATGGGTCGGCACCTCCTCAAAAGCTGTATTCTGAAAATGCTGAGATCAAAATAATCTATTGGCATCCATTTTAAAAACATAAAACTAACTTGTGCCAGTTTGACCTTCTTACTGTTTTTGCTATTCATTGGGGCAAGTGTAAAGGAACTGGCTTCTTTGATGAGAGCTATTTTAGCTCACTTTTTGGGGATGTTTCCCCTCCACACTCCTTTGGACCAAAGTCAAAAACTTCTTGGCAGCTCACGCAGAGGGGTCAGACTGGTTTTTCAGACTGCCTTACAGAAACAAGCTGGACTCTCAGGCGGTATGGACATTTTTAAGAAATTCTCGCAATGCTGGTGGCATCTATGCAGCAGGACGAGCTAAGACTGGTAACCGCCTTTTTTACCACTGAATCCCACTTGGAATGAGAAATGGTGATAAAAATGTCAGCAGCTGGTCTAGCCCCCTCAACTGCTGTTCTATTATTAGTGTACCCTCCGATTAAAAATAAAAAAACCCAGAAAAATCCCCTGCAATTTTCAATGTATACCTGGCTCCAGCAGAACCACTAATCCAATTTACTTTCAAAGAGCAATAAAATGTGTTTTTCTGCTCTGCCAACTAAATTGTTTTCAATCCCAGTTGCAGGGAAAAAAATACACTGTACCTAGAAAGATTGCTCATTACCCACTGCCAACAAGGTGTTGGATTCTCCTCCTAGCTGCTGTGATCAACACACATTCTTTTTAATTTACAGACAGAATTAACAGAAAAATACTTAGGAGACTGTAATTTATCTTTCAGAAGCACGGATCCAAGGACACCACATGCTAAAACACCCCACTAGCTGGACATATGTGAAATAAGATGAGTTATCATAAGATATGTGAAATGATACGAGTAATCAGGGTAGCAACTGAAACGGTTACTATTTTAAGCTGTTTGGCTTGTACCACGAAGTCTCCCGTGTAAGCTGACCCACATATAAATCAATACAGTTACGATGGAGGCTAGCTGAAACCACGGTGCAATGCAGGAGACACAGAAGTCATGAAGCTCCTTTCAGGAACGAGATAAGAGAACCAATGAAAGCTATCATCTGAAACGCAGGCACTGCCAGGCAAGTAACCATCAACCACTTCATGGGACTTGGGCCATTAACCAAAGGAAGTGCATCCTGCAACAAACCCCAAATGTTGTCCTACTGCTCTGCTCAAAAGAAACTGTTTTTAAAATGTCACATCCAATCCTAATGCCTTCTGAAAAAAAGAGTACAGTGGCGTGTCACCTAACATTTCATATTTGACTGTCTGCAATGGTTTAGTTCACATCCGTCAAATTAACGGTCTAACTCAGCTACAGTCACTGGTAGAAAACTGGTCAGACACTTAGTCATGAGACGGATACATGGAAAAGCACAGAATAAATCCTGGGTTCATATCAAGGCACTGTTTTGTGACCCCCTTCATGATATTATAAAAGAGATAAGATTAGATCATTTGCCCTTGATCTTAACACCTACAACCAGCCATTTCGAAGGTGGCCAGCAATTTTGGATGTTTCATGTGTTTGTTCAAGCAACCTGAATGACTTTAAAGGTCCCTGATTTTTTTTTAATTGAAAACCCAGGCTTTGAAAACCACAACCCATCATAGGGTCTTAAGTCAACCGCCCAAAAGTCAGTCACTTTAGAAAAGCTTGAACTGTATGAATCTATCACTTTCTTACTAGTCACTAATGACATGCAAAATAGATTTGCAGAAAGCCGACAAAAGAAGAAATGACTTTGCAGCACACCCTTTCCAGAGGGGGTCCAGAAATTTGTGATGGGCACACTTCTTCCTTATCACCAAACTCATCCAACACAGGGTACTTAGGGCACCTATACACATCCTGGATGTCTGCTCAATTAACACATATCAGAGAAGATTTAATTAATCAAGTCTGCTGCAGTATGTTGCAGCCTGTGTGTCACATCTATTCAGTGTCCCTGTGCTTCAAAATGGTGGTTGGGGTGCGTTGAACAAGCTTTAGTTCAAGCCCCCTACTGCCATTCTGAAATGCAGGATGCTGAGTACGCATGATGCTACAGGCACTTTAATTAGAGCAGCTCTAATTAAAGCACCTTCCATCCACCCCAAAGCACGTGTATAGACACTCTAAGTCTCAAGTGCTATCTCTGTTCCTCTAACCTGGACACAAAGAGCAACCTGAACTCAACCAAACGTTATTACGTTAGTAGAAAGGAAAAAATCTGACAAACTGGCCGTATCCTAACTTCAACAAGAAAAGCAATCAGATCATAGATTGTCAAAATTGCTGCAAACCTCAGAGTCATGTTGAATTCATAGCAACATCTGGATATGCCAACTGCCACCCCAGCTACAAATGCTTTCTTCCGTCTTTCACACAGCAGCAGATTACATGCACCCTTTCCAAAAGCCCTAGAGCCATGGGGCTGGAAGGGAGCTCCAGAGGTCACATCTAATCTGACCCCCTGCCTAAGGCAAGATCAGCCCTGTCCAAATCTACTGTCTAACCTGCTAGACAAACTAAAATCAACCCTGATGCAACACAAGGCATAACAGCTGAACCTATCCACTACAGAATGCTATGCTCTGTAGAAACACTGCAGAGAAAGGGGTTTTTTTAATTCAGGTTTAAAATAATGCAAAGGAAAGGGGAAAGGAGAGGCAGTATTTTCTATCAGGATACCAGGTATGAAATTCCTTGCCAGAGGTAAACCCCTGTGCCAAATCCATTTGGCACAGTCTCATGCTTTGCCCCCAGTTCTAGCCTGGCAGCTAGGAAAAACCAACCAACCATGTTTCTCCATGCTCCCTTTACCATCTCAGCCACCTGAAGAGAAATCCCAGGGGCCTTTTGCTCAGCTTTCTGTGGGGTGTCCTACATTTGCCAGCAGAAGCAGGACTCAATCGTGATGCCGATAAGTAGACATAAAGAATTTTTTCTTGATGCCCTGACTAAAAATAAGATACCTGTATGTCTAATCTAATGAATGGAGAGCAAGAAACATCATGTGAGGCTGAAAAGACCCAGATGGACTACAAATAGACCTTTTACACTTCTGGCTGATTTTTACCTACAACCCTATGTTAGAGTCATAGAAAATGAGGGCAGGAAGGGACCTCAGGAGGTCACATCTGATCCAACCCCCTGCTCAAAGCAGAACCAGCCCCAATTCCAAGATTCCCGTCGAGGCTTTGTTGAGCCAGGTCTTCAAAACCTCCAAGGTACAGACTGGTAATGGATATCCAGTTTTACTGTAGTCCAATATATTCCCATTCAAGCATTGACATCAAGGATACTGGATGCATTTTTTCAACTTACTTTCTATGTTCAGAAAGCTGATTTACACCATGGATTAAATCTGTAACCAAAGCAAACAACACAATGTCCAACTAATGTCGCACTATGACATGATGAACAGTCCTTTGGACGCTGCATTGAACTGCTGTGGACAGTATCTCTCTTCTACACATGTAGAAATCTTAAAGAGGGAAAAATGATCCGACAGATAACTGTTTTTAATACCAAGAAATAATTTCTGTTCTGTCTAGCCAGTATTCCAGCTAATCTTCTACTTAACTGTGTTACAGTATTATTTATTTGTTATATATAAAAGCCTTTTCAGGATTCAGTTTCCACAGAAAAGCCTATGAAAAAATGCAGGCACAGTGCATGCAAAATTAGAGAGGTCCCAAATAGAAATTGTCAAAGCCATGTTGTATGCAGAATAACTTAACTAAGACTAACTTTTCATATGCATACATTTTGCTGATGCGGTAAGAGCAATTCTTCCTTGACAACGTAGTAAACTGACAAAAAACATTACCCTCCCGCTGTACATCTGCTAGAAGTGACTTGAAGATGATTTTCAACATTTGTTCCATGCTATATACTGTTAAAAATCAACCTCAGTTACCTTGCTGTTGATTTGCATGCTGCCTTGTCTGATCCAACTTGCATAACCAAGGCTCTGGGAACATTTCTCTTTGTACCACCAGAGAAGCAACTTTGCAAAGTAAATGGAAAAAGCGTTTGGTTCCAAATCCTTCAAGAAGGTTTTGGCAGCCTCTTGCTGTAAAATAGCATGCACTGGATCTTATGGTCCATGGATAGCAATGCTGCTTTTTTTAGCTTAAGTTGCTTGGTGCCTATTAGCAGAGTTAAAGGCTAACCAGCCAGCAGAAATATGTCTGGCTAGTTCCTACAGCAACATCTTTCCCTGCAAAAACTAAAAAAAAAAAGAGCTACAGATTCTCTGGGCAGCCTGCCAGATAAACTTAACTCAACAGGAAGAAACAGCGGCAAGTAAAAACTTTGCAAGCTAAAAGGTGGCTGTTTTCTCATTTCTATTTCCTTCTCTTGCCCTCCCCGTCTGTACTCGTTTATAAAAATACTACTCCCTGCTACCTTAAAAAAAGGTCACAGTGCACACAGACAAATCCCATGCCACCTCCTAGATCCATGAAGAGAAAAGTTGTCAGGGTGCCTGAAAAATTCCTCTCTCCAAATCAAGTCCATCCATGTAGAAGAGCAAATACTTCAGTTTGTTTGCAGCTGGGGTACAGTTGGGACTGTCCCTGGCAGAAGCAGGGTCTCACCTTCTGATAGTCTCTCCCGCTGAAGCAGTTTCTGCTTTCCACATCATCCATTTTTTCTTAATTACAGAAGAGGCTAAATATATCTTGAAGGAAAATCAAAACCTGTTTAGCCCACATCCTACTGGGCTCCTAAGGGAATAAACCTAAGCTGTTCAGATCTTTCTTGCTGTCTCTTCTGGAAGATTTATTCACATGGAGACCCAGATCCGGGGGCTTTGTTATTCCAAGAAAAGAAGCCGTTGCGGAAGCACAGATACATTTTCCTATTCTTCACCATGCCAGGGTGCCCAGTTCCGTTATGAAGGCATGTTCAAAGCCACGCACCCCAAGAACAAGAGCAAATTTTTAATGAAGACATTAAAAATAGTGTATGTTTTATTTCCTTTTCGTACAATCATAGACAACGAGGGTTGGAAGGGAGCTCAGGAGGTCACATCTAGTCCAACCCCCTGCTCCAAGCAGGACCATCGCCAACTAGATCATCCAAGTCAAAAGGCTTTGTCTAGGCAGGTGTTCAAAACCTCCAAGGATGGAGACTCCACTACCTCTCTGGGGAGCCTGTTCCAGTGCTTGACCACCCTCCACGTGAGAAAGTTTTTCCTAATATCCAACCTCAACTCCCTTACTGCAGCTTGAGCCCACTGCTCCTTGCTCTGTCATCTGCCCTCACTGAGACCAGCCCATCTCCATCTTCTTTGCAACCCCCTGCAGGGAGTTGACAGCTGCTATTCAATCCCCCTCAGTCTTCTCTTCTCCAGACTAAAGCAGCCCCATTCCCTCAACCACTCCTCACCAGTCCTGTTCCCCAGCTCCCAACCATTTTCACTGCCCTCTGCTGGACTCTCTCCAACTTGTCCAAATCCTTTCTGCAGTGGGGGGCCTACAGCTGGACACAGGCCTCCAAATATCACTGGGACAGTAAGAAGATTTTTGCCAAAAATGCCAGTTATTAAAGACTAGATGACATGTATGGAAAGTCTGGTAAATGCAAGTACTGATGGACATCCGACCCAAATCTCACTGCAAAAGACACAACTTCTCTGCTCTGAGCTTGTCAGTGATCCTGCAGATGTGACCCCGAAACTTGAAAGACAGACGACTTCCTGAATTTGTTTTGGGAATGACTGTTACAGCCAAAACTTCCTGTCTCAATTCCACATACAATACTGTACCTCCTCCAAGACACCTCTCAACTTCAAAAGCTAGTTGACTCGGAGGCAGCTCTTAGCTGCACTTCAGTGGATGAGTACAACTACCCTGACCAAAGCAGGTCAGCTGGACCGAGGCTTTAAGGACCTGAAGAAGGTTCCAGGATTATGCTCTATTCTCCTGTGAGGCTGGAAACAGAGGCTGTCCAAAGCAGGCTTTTTATGTCAGGGTTTGCAGAACATGCCAAGAACATACACAGAAGTGACATTTTTGCTTGCACATAAGAGACCTCCTTAATGAATTCAAAGCAATGTTTCACTTGCTTAAAGTGGTAGTTAAACTTTGCTTTTGGCAAGAGAACAAGTTCTATTTATGGACTTCTCCCCCAAGTAGGAGAAAGAAATAATTATTTCAACACAGCATCCATTTTAAATTGAGCTGGTGGTGGATAGAGATGTTTTACAATAGAAGACCCCTTCTGTGGGGCACAGCCATTGGAAGGTCAACTGTTAGGTTAAATTAGGCCAGAGAAATATTACCTCTTCAGCAAGAAAGGCAAATGTTATTACTCTTTCCTATCTTGTGAACAGTTGGGAGGAGGAATGGAAAAGCAGCAAAAGCAGAAAGCAAAGTCCTTGTGTCCAATTTTGCAAAAGATCGTCCATCTCCTCGCCTGACACAAAGAGGTCAAAGGGCACTCCCTTGCTATTTCCAGATGCAAAGAGGTCAAACACCGTCCCCTCCCCCTATCTAAATCTTGTACAGTGAATACAGGTGCTTCATTGTTCAAAGTCCACTCTGCTCAACCCAAATCCCGCCATGCAACTCTTGGTCTTCAACTCCCCTCTGACGGTCCGCCTCCAAGATTAATAAATTCTGCTCCACCCAAAGGTCACCAAATCCTTTCCTAGACAGGGTAGGGTTAATTGCATTGACCCAAACATTTACAGAAACCCCAACATACTGACTGTCCTAAGCAGACCCAACCTATTATTCCCTACCTGAGAACTGGGTTAAGACGCACTTTAATTTACTAGTTGTGCAAACTGCAACCTCTGAAAGCTAGGAACTATATCATGAAAGCACGTATCCGTCCTACCCTGTAACATTACTTCTACCCTGTGGAGCTGACAAGAAGAGGTACTGGAGAATACGCTGAAGTCTGGCTGCCCTATAATAAGCAGGTCTGACAAATGACTAAATACACATGCCACTTGATGTGGTGCGGTATGGTGTCCCTCACAGAATGACATGATTTCCTCTGCGCTGCAGTCCAACAGCTCGCAGCAGTGGGTTAAGACAACTACACTGCTGCCATAGCTCATGCTGTGTCATGAGGAAAGACGCATCTACACCTCCAGGGATCGTGGAGCTCTTCTCTACAAAGAGACAGGATGTATAAAAATAAAGGACCTCAGCTGTGACTGTGGGAGCTGTAACAGCATTAGGGCAGAGGTAAGCTCGGGAATGGTTGCAGAGGGAGAAGCTTCTGGGCAATCCCATCAGACTATCACAACCTTTCCCTCTTCCCCACAACAACTGTCCAAGAGGAACAGCTCAGATACAGAAGAGGAAGCAGGCAGGGGGGACTCAGTCCACAGTTTGTGTCTTTCCAGCCTACCTGCCTCCCATTTCATCAAGTCATACACTTCCTCTGCATGCACCAATGCAAATTTCACTTGGTGTCGCTATCAACAGTAAACACAGCAATCTCCCTGGCAACCAGTGACTCAACCTCCCTAACTTCGTAATCGGGGGGGAGATTTCTGGGCTGATTTCTTACCTTCCTGCATAACACCTCTGCACACAGCCCAGGACTGTATGGCATTACCTCGCTCCCTCCCCCTCCATCCAGCATGAAAGCTCTGAGGTTTCATCAGCCCAACAACAACAAAAATAGAAATTATGATGTGCTGTTTAACACGCTCCATCTGCTTTCACAAGCAGTGGTAGCATGGGTGGACAGTACTGTATGCAGGGCCTGTTGCAAGCTTAAATCCAGAACCACGGACCAAGAGAACAGGATATGCCTCTCTTCCGTACGGGTGAGCAGGGTCTTCTTTCCTAAAGTCGGAGGCTCTAGCAAATCAGAAAGTTCCTTGTTTTGTAGGAAGTTAAGGTGTGTCACAGAGCAACTAGAAAAATAGCCTTTGAGTGCTGGCTCCTATCAGGTTCCACTACGGAAAGAAACACAGACTGCTCTTTGCAAGTAATAGCTGGAGCAAACTCAGGGAGCTGAGACAAGGTCAGTAGCTACCCCCGGCCATCTTGAGCTACCTGCATGACTCCCAACTGATCTCACCTGGCTGCTGTCAGCCTCCTGCAGTTTGAGAAGGAATGGCTACCTACAGCTTTCCTCGAAATGAGGTTTCTAGGCAATGGCTCAAGCGCCACTCTCAAACTCTGCAAGAGCCACCAAAACAAATCTGTCCCATTACCAATCTAACCCAGCCCACAGAAATGGCAAACAAGAAGCCGTCTCTTAGGTCAAAAGTAGATGCATTTCCCTATCAGTTGATGAAAAATGGATTTTAAAAACTTATCAGAAAGCAATACCACTCTGAACGAGCTACTCTCAAAGTGTGAAGTCAGGCAGGTGCCATGCTGCCCTGCCCTGTGTCATGGCTATCCCACTTCACTGCTGGATAAAAAGGATGCAATGTTGCCATGCATCGGCTCCTCTGTGGTAATTGCCTACGTGCACACTTCCTTATCCCCTGGGAAGAGAGAAGGTGGGGCAGGGTGACACCTTAAAGACTAACTGGTTCACAGGCAAGGACCTTTTGTGGTCAACCACCTACCTCGTCAGATGCTAGGAATGGACTGGCAGAAAGAAATTATTTTGTATAGAAGGGAAAAGAATGCGGGGAAGGAGGGACTATGCCTAGGAGAGGTCATAAGCAGATTGATCAGATCAATTCAGATGAACAAGGCCTCTTGAGTGACACCAGAGTAAACAGCTGGTGCAGAATAAGGTCCATAGTCCCTGCATTCAGCCTGTTTATTCTGTACAGGCGAAGGATACAGAACCAAAATACCCCACCTGTAATCTGCAACTGAAGGCAGAAGGTAAGAAAAGCTTGCCAGAAGTTTTTGCTGCAGAACAGACTGACGTGACCTGCTTTGGATCTCGTCAGTCAAAGCCCTTCTAGTGTAAAGAGCCTTCCTCCAGAAGTCCCCCAACAAAGTCCAACGCTGCTGCTCACTCTTGTGCAGTCCTCAGAAAAGAACACACTTTCTTCTGAAGACAGGAGAAGAACAGAGCAGGACTATGCTGCATACTGCAGGTATGCATCTCCACAAGGAACAGGGAAGAGGGGGCAGAAGTCCCCTCATCCAACATCCCTAAAGGGGCAGCTTATGACCTACAGTGCTGCAGACACAGGACTACAGCTGACTAAGCAGCAACAGCAAATGCATCCATACCAGAAGCCACAGAACTTCTCAGCAGAGACTCAGGGACTTCCAGCACTGGCTTCTACCTTTCCTGGATGAACAATTTTTAATCCAGAATGATGCCAGTTTCCCAAGCACTATTTCAGATACCAATCTCTAGAGTACCAATGCTCACAACACTGAATGGCCTCAAAACTTTGGCGATCTGTGACCGGCTGCTGGTATCACCTGAAGTGCTGATACCCCCCTCACTCAGTGCCAAATGCCACCTTGGCATCGATATCAGATACTTTCACTATACAGATGAGGGATTCTGCTTTACCTCCACAGGTCCTACCAGAATCTGTTCAGAATTACTTTCCTTTCTCAGCATCAGAAGACAGCATGAACACTCCTTTCACATACTCCTCCAAATCCTATTCTGTTTAAAAACCTTTACAAATGAGACAGGAATTCACAAAGCACATTAATTATGTTGGAGCATAAGGGGTCTAAAAACAGCAGCACCCTAAGTACCCACTTCCAGGACTGCTGGCTCCTTTTTCTGAAGCTTTTAAGTAAGGTACCAGGCATAACAGGAGTTTCACCCAGCTAAGGAACAGTTTTCCTCAAATGCTCTGGACAGACACCACAATCTCTACTAGGACCCTTGGAGGCTCAGCCCCACTCTCTGCCCCGCAGACTCCACATTGACCCCTGACACTGCAACAAGGGGCAAAGAGTAACCTCTGCTAGCAGAGGGCAAAACTCACCCAGAGGTGTCATTTCTTCATCACCAGATAAAGTCAGTGCTCCTGCATCTGTCCTACCCTGACAATCCCCAGTTTGTTCAGATGTGATGTCAACAGCTCTAGAAGCCCTTGCCAGAGTAACTCAGGAGAAGCCTCAAACTTTAGGACTGCCTCTGACACTCAGTGCTATAGATTTGACTGGCTATGCCAAATGAGGGCATGCTGAAGCCTGCGCAACAAATCTGGCAGACACTGGCATGCATTCCTCAAGCATCAGAGGCAGCCATCAAACACTACCGGGAAGCCCCATAAGGCTCAATACTTGTACTGTACAAACTTCCAGCTTAGAACTGATTTACACAGGGGCACAAGAGTAGCCTTTGTACCTGCAAAGAGGATGGAGCTGAACCATTCTCAGTGGTGGCATATGACAGAACAAGGAGCAATGGGTGCCAGTTGCAGCAAGGGAAGTTAAGGCTGGATATTAGGAAAAACTCTTGCACTAGGAGAGTAGTGAAGCACCGGAACAAGCACTCCAGAGAGGCTGTGAAGACTCCATCCCTGGAGGTTTGTAAGACCCAGTTGGGGCTGGTCCTGCTTGGAGGAGGGGTTGGACCTCTTGAAGTCTCTTCAGCCCTCACTGTCTGTGATTCTATTACTTTAGGACAGAAAGTGCAGGGTTTTAGATGTGGAATTTAAATATTTTAAATCAAATGTGATAGCCCCAGACCCTGAAGAAATATACCAGACAAATGCATAAAAGAAAAGCAAACAGCAAGTGCACCATGAAGGCATACTATACTGAAGGTAAACTACAATGTAACTGGAAAATAAGCAAAAGGTTGTGCCTTGCTCTAGCTTAGGCTCAAATCACTGGGCTAGATGAAGCTAGCTTGCTTGCCTAATAACTATTCTCCAACCATTTGGGTTGGTTTAATAAAAGATATCAAATTCAGCCAAGGAACCTTGTCTGGGCTAGATACAGTAATTAATGGATAAAATCCAATGGCCTGTTATTTACAGAGGGTCAGACTAGGTTAACGTGACCTTAAAGTCTATACATCTGTATCTCATTGCAATGATAATGTTAGCAGAGCTGCACATTTAACAGTTCCATTATTTTAGTTTGAAAATATGCTCAAACTATCATTCTTGCTTTTCAAATTGAGGAATCTGCCTGTTTTATGAAACGGTCAAAGTCATCACCTCCAAAAACAGACCCAAGGATGAGTCACATTTTACTTAAGGTTAATTTTGAAATGTGGTACCTTTTCAAAAAGTGTTATTTTAAGCTAATCAAGGAATTGATTAAATCAGTTATGAAATAAATCCAAGCAGAAACCTGACGCTAGTAGTCTCTTTATTCATTTTTCCCTCTCCCTAACCGTATTATGAGCAGCAATTTCAAACATTTGCTCACAGCACATATTTCTTACACTGATGGCTAAGGCCCTGACATCACCTGCACTTTAGACTAAGGGTATAGAAAAGCAAACAAATCACAGCAAGCAGGGGTGTGGGGCTGATTTAGCACATCTGCTGCTAAGCAGTAAGCGCCCACATGCCTGCCCTGCTCCACGGGAAGCTAGAATGGCAAAAGCAGCTTAGCCCCATTTCACAGAGCAGCTGCCATGTTGTAAGCCCCCGACCCCCCACTTTTAACTCATAGTGATTTTTTTGCCTTTGCTTTAAGAGGTATTTAGGCAATAAAGAATAAAGCAGATTAACCTTCTCTGGGCCCTTTGTAGCAAACCCTTTCAGGGTGAACAAATAAATAAGAAATAATGACTAAAATTAATGTTTTAGAAAAGGAACGGCCAGGAGACAGGGTGCAGGGTCAGAGGGTTACACTGCAGCTTGTTGGGACTGTGCTGACCCAGGTGGGCAGCCAGCGGAGGCTATCCTGGCCCCGGGCCCTGCTCACCTGCTGGGTCAGCCCCGGCTGTTGTTCACCAACCAGAAGGGAGGGGAAGGGGAGAACAGCCCCCAGTGCCCAGCTATGGGGAGGGGAGGGGGAAAATGACCCTGTGCAGCCCAGAGCAGGACACAAACAGCAGCACTCAGGTCTTCGCTTCCCTGGTGTATGTCAGACTGACCACCCTCCTGCCCTTGGGCACTGTCAACCCCCCAACACACACCACAAGGTTGGGGGAGTTTGTGCCCAGGGCACAAAACCCATTAGTTACGCCTCAGGTCAGCCCCAGCCCAGCCTGACAGTCCGGGTCTGGGGCCTGCAAACCCACAGCAAGCATGAGTGAAAAACCCAGAGTGAGACTGGCCCTGCTACTGCCCTTCACCCCCAGAAATACACCAGTTATGTCCAGATCTGGGGAATCCAATGTCACTGCATAAACAAAGGAGTCCTCAGCCCTGCTGTACCCGTCATGAAAGCCAGGATGCCACAGGCTGGTACTGTCCCAGAGCCAGCCCACCGAGACCTGAGGGTGCCACCCAGCTAGGCCCTGAGGGTGAGTGGGGCAACCCCATTAAGAGGGTTCCCGCTGCAGGTACTGCTTAGTATGGGGGGGCAAGCTGTTCCAGGGGATCCCAGGGGCACCTCCCTAGCAGCTACTGGTAGTGTCTTTTACACTGGATTTAATGAAGGACTCCAACAGATTATATGAATTTAGGGAAACAAATTAATGTGAACTTACCATTAACATTAAAGCAGCAGATGCTCAAAATATCCCTTAAAGAATAAAATGTAAGGTCTGAAGAGTGATAAAGATTAGCAGAAAAAAAGTTTCTAAATCCTCAGTTGTAATCTCAACATTGTCTTCATTTAAATTTCAACTGCTGTGTTTAAACCACAAAAACATCTCAAGATACCACGATGTACAGTCCAGTAAAAATACATCACTTGTATATCAAGGCCCAAACCTGAATATGTCAAATATCCCAATTATTTCACATGATAGAATCACACTTATTCAAACATTTTGTAAAGCTGAATGTTCCCTACATTCACGCTGATCTGCTCCCCATATTGGGGATCAGGAAGTAATTTTACCCCTGCTCACACTGGTACAGATTGTGGGGGTTTTGCCTTTACCTGTAGCAGGGGCACAGCCTCTTCCTAAGATCTCTCAAGCATATATTAGAACCTTGCAAAAGCAGAAGGTTTGCCACCACAGTCCCCCTGCTTTACCTGTGGCAGATTTGGGCACTGTCTGCAGTTGGGCCATGGTTGACTGTGTAGTTTTGTTAATAGTTCAGACAACAGATTTGTATGGGATGGTTTAGATAGGGATGATCCTGTCTCAGGGAGGGGGCTGGACTAGATGTGACCCCTCGAGGGGTGACCCCCTGTAAGATCCTGAGAGGTGCTGGCCACCATAAATCGCACTGACATTTAAGAGTATACTCAGCACTTCTTTGGACTAGACCACTACAAGAATTTGCAACTTCAAATATCATTTTCTCTTAAAGTTAACTTAAAATTTTGTTTCACAGCACATGTTATGGGCAGAGGCGTAGCATGCTCCAGCAGCACCTGAGGCAGAGGGCTGACCATGGGAGAGGGAAGAGGGAGAGGGAAGTTGCTGGGTGGGGGCAGTCTTACCTCAGCTCTCTCCTCACTCAGTGGCAGCTCCTGCAGCTGTAGTAGCATGTGCTCATGCTGCTGCGGTCGAGGAGCAGGCTTAGAAAGGGGCACCAGAATGCCCCCAACACTCTGGGCCCCAAAAGTCATTGCTATGGCAGGAGCAGCCCTGCACTGCCCAAGCTATGAAGCTGGGCAGCTCTGCCGTCTCTAGCTTATCAGGGGAGGAGCTGAGCTGGGCACCCTTCCCTGGGACTTTTGCCACAAAAGGCACAGCACCACACCCAGTAGGGTATTGTGGAGGGCGGGGTGGGCAATGAACAGGGCATCCCAGCAGCCCTCAGAAACCCTGAGTGCAGGGTTGCTGGTGCAACCTGCCCTTCACTGTGGAGCGCAGGGCTTCTATGGCTAGGAAGCACAGAGCTTTGCCCGCTGTAGCAAATGGAGCAGGCAATGGGGTAGAGGGCAGTTCTGATGCCCCAACTATGTCAGCACCCGCAGTGGGTGCCCCACTCACCCACCCTAGGTACTTGCTGATTATGGCTACAAAAAAGAGAAAGAAAAGAACAATGATCTGCTCTAAGATCAGACCATCTCCTTTTGATATTATTAATAGAAAACCTCCAAAATATGATGCCCAAGTGTCTTCAGCACAGCTAAAAGAATTCCTAAATGACATCTGAAAGAGCTGGTTAGCTTCACTACTGCTTTTCAAAACCCTCATGGCTTCTAAATCTCAGTCTGCCACTATGAACAGCCGCAAAGGTAAGGCCAGGGAATGGGAAAGGGGAAGAAAGAATATAAGAAATACTATAACAGATCAGACCACTGACCTATTTCAGTCCAGTATCATGTCTCAAAACAACTAGTGCCAGATGCTTCAGACTTTGATGAAGGAAACCCCACAGTGATGGAATAATCTGCCCAGAGAGGAAGTTTCTTCCTGAATCCCATGTTACCTTAGATACTCTGCATGCTCCCCCACACGGTCAGATGAGGATGTTTTTGTCACCTATATAAATACCTAAATCTTTTCTGATTTTTAGCTGATCTTGTAGCATGGAGGCC
This sequence comes from Caiman crocodilus, assembly GCA_030014935.1. Classification (NCBI taxonomy): domain Eukaryota; kingdom Metazoa; phylum Chordata; order Crocodylia; family Alligatoridae; genus Caiman; species Caiman crocodilus. Next base: position 140,129,550 of record JAGPOW010001296.1, read on the forward strand.
CACAGCCTCAACACATGCTGTATAAATGTATTTCTATTTAGCATTTTTTATTTGGCATCTTGCCGTTCCAGTAGATTTCCCTTGGGCCTTTTATAATTAAAGATGGTATGCAGAAATGTCTATGAACAGTCTCCTTACCACTCATTATTTTGTACATTTTTGGTGTGCTCTTTAACTGTTTCTATTTAAACTATATGGTTGTTTCTGTTTTAGATACCTCCTCATGTACATGTTTTACTAGCCAGAAATATATGAGGCAAAAATCTGTTTGGTGATAGCTTTTATTGGACTAATTGTACAATTGGTCCCAACTATGCACTGAGTCCAGTAGAAGATATCACCAAAAATCCCCCGACTTGCTCACGTATTTGTTCATCTTTCTTCTAAAAATAAGTCTGTCCACCAAAACTGGGGTCCGTGTCTTCCGTGGGGAAGCTGTTTTTTTGCTCTGAAAGAGAAGCAGGGAGACGCTGTGCTCCAATGACTGTCAACGGCTACCACTTCTCTCTGGCCCAGCAAGCAGCACTGTACTGTTAACTCTTTCATAGCCACTAATGGATTGGCAGCAGCTTTTGGCTAGGAAGCCAAAAGCTGCTACCAATTCTCCAGTATGAGGGCTAGCACTGTAGCTTGTGCCTGAAGCAGCCACTGAGCTGACTGAGGGTGAGCAAGCTGCTGCATGCAGTCAGCCATGCCTGGGGAATGGGGGAGGAGAAGGGAGAGAGAAACATTTGGGTTTTTTTTATTTACATACTGTCTTCCAAAAAATGATGCACGTCTTATTTTGAGGCATGCAGTATGCCAGAAAATACAGTATCCTTACATCTCTCACTATGTTTCAAGTAACTCCAACACCCATCTCTAAATCCCTTCTATTTATACTGTATCTGCTCTGAGAATACTGGGACAAGGGCTGAATCCTGGATCAACAATGAGATGTTATTACTTTACTTAATGGTAATCTGCATCTCCAACATTGTTTTTCACTTCTACCACAGTTTTACCAAGCTGTCCATGACAGTGTCAAGTTCTTTTTCCCCCCCACAGAGTGCCTATGGTTTCAAACAAACCAAGAGCAAAAATGTTGCTTCTAATATTCTTTTTATTTATCAACACTCAATTTGAGCTGCCATTGTGCTCCCCAGTTACCTAGCTTTATTAGCTTCATTTAAGCTCCTTTGTCACACTGCCTAATGCAAATAGCCTTGATTATCTGAAATTCTGCCAAATCATTAACTCCCTCTTCCCACCAATAAGTTCATGTATTAATGCCACTAGTGCTGGTACAGATCACTGGTTCTCGCTGATAAGCTTTTGCCATTTAGAAGAAAATTGTTTTCTGCCTAGCAGCCAATTTCTAATCCGTAAGAGGACTAACTTTTTGCCCCGTGGCTGTTTCCTTGAATAGCTTCTTGTGAAAAATCTGTCAGAAGCTAACGGAAAGTCCAAGTCCAATTTCTTCTCCTTTAGCCACTCATTTACTGACAGACTAAAAAACTAGAAAATATATTTGAAACAATATTAGAAACAACTGGCACAGCTTCTCTAAACAAATACTGTCTTCATTCGGATGTCCTATAAACAGCAGTTGCAAATCTCCCAATGATAAGCAAGTGGAAACTGTGCAGACGGGTACAGCTAGAAAGACATGGCTGCCTTCTGTGGAAGGGAAGGAGCCAAACATCCTCTCTTCCCATCTCCTCCTCTAAGAGGAGGACCAACAAACAGAAGTTAGAAGGCCACAAGCAGATGTATGAGAGGACAACAGCAACCGCAGCACCCACCTCTTCACTGAGGAGTAAAGACTAATTAGTGACAAAACTGATTTAAGGCCCCAAACCGACTGAAATACAAGGTGACAGAACTAAGTGGCAAACAGAAGTGACACCCTAGTGAAGAACTGATTTTATAAGAGGAAGCAGAGGGCAGAACACAGATGTGCCAACAAAAATTATACACAAGTGCTCTGTGGAAATGATGCCACAAGTATTTTTCAACAGCTTTGAAGACTTAATCCTTAAATTTGCAAGTACCAGTTCTGCCTTCCGAGCCATTTTTCTATCGTTCATTTGCCTCCCCTTCTTCAGCAAAGCTCATTTACCTGTAATCACACACTTAGTGCCCTTCTGCAAGATATGCTGCCCTACAACCCTCTGTTATAGTAGCCAAAAGTGAATAAATAATTTAATTTTTTTTGTTAATAACTCAGGTACTTCCCCCTTAAATTCTTTTAGAACTCATAAATGTGTACCATCTGGTCCGGATGAGCTGTCATCATTTAATGCTCATTTTCCTAGCAGCATGAGCAGGTTAAAATTGAGTTCTCTTTTACAGTACGAAATTTGTAATGAAGCTATGCCCAAAGACCCAGTCAGGATTAAGGCCCCATTGTGCCACACTGAACAAATGTTTCAGGAAGAAATAGCCCATACCCTGAAGAGCTCACAATCTAGTTGGAAATACAATCTAATGAGCGGGTGTCACAAACAGCAGGCAGGAGGACAGGATGAGAGGGAAAATGGGACCAATCTGCTGCAGAGATCTGCGCCATAGCAGCCCCTGAAACCTCAAGCCGAAATCCGGACCCTCAGCTGTGCTGAGCAGTGTACAGATGTCTAAAGAAGGACAGCCCCTACCCCGTCCTCTTGCTATCCACAGCAGAAGTCGATAGCTTTGAAGCATTTAAAAGGATTTGTACCTTTTATGCTTAAAGTAGATATTCTAGATTGAGCTTCAACATCAAATGTATTAGCCACCTACAAGTCAAGCCAACATGAAAGCCACTCTGCCCTTTTGCTTGCTTTTTTCCCAGCAACTAGAAATGGAGGTGGTAAGCTCATCCTCAACTTCCACAACAGGCTTTAACTTAAAGGTTTTGTCGTTGGTCTGCAGGTGTCTGGTGAAGGTTCAAAACAAGTGTACAAGACTAAATGGGGGCAAAGACGAAAGATAATGAGAGGGGTGTATTTTGAAAAATAGAGCATTGAAAGAAAAAAAATGATTTAGGGGGGAAGAGAGAAAAGAAAAGAGAAGCCAAAAATACAGGCTAAGGGAAACAAAAAACATATTATAAAGAAAGACACAATACCAAGTGGAAGGAAAGCAAAGGAAATGAAGGAAACACTGAAGCAACTCAGGAAAAGACAGAGTTTGACTTGTAGAAAGGAAAGAAGGATGATAAATGCCAAGAAGGACAGAAAGATATAATGAAACTAAATCAAAATGTTAGCAGTTAAATTTTTAATAACTATTAAAATTATTAAATGGAGAACCTAGTGCAGCGTAAACAGCAGTTTTAAATTGCACGGAAAAAGAGTTTGGGAAGGTGACCAGGAGGCTGTTCTTGTGCAAAGGGCACAAAATACACTTTAAAGACTACTACTGTACCATCCTCTGTCAGGTAGAAGTTGGGTCCAAGTGAGGTGAGGTTGGAATAAACTGATATATTCCATTCCTGTGATCTCCTCCAGACTCCAAGTCTCCTGAGATGCTGAGTGGAGAGAGCCAAGGAAGCAAACCCACTGTGGACCAGCCTCCAATTTTGTACTCTCTTTTCAGTAAATAGCTCCCATGTGTGCCTCTGCTGCTACCTAGCCAAACAAAGCAAGAATAAATCTGTCTTAATACCTATCAGTTTCACTGCTGTCCAAGGGGTCCTGAAGAACAGCAAAGAAAATGGACAAGACAAGCCTGTTTTTCCTCTCCTCTCACTTGACAGCACTAGGAGGAGCAGCTGCCACACTAACTAGGGCCCCAGGCTCAACACAATCTTGTGTGGGTGATTTGGTTCAAGTCTGGGAGGTCTTCTTCGCAGTCACAAGTTAGAAAACTGTCCGCCCCCCCAATATTTACATTCTGTAGATGTTAACGACACTTGCTGGAGGAAGTTTCCTCTTTGCACAGACGGATCGATTTTTCAAGCTCTACCTATCTGGCTTAAACAACCTCTTGAACTTTGCCATTTAGCCACGCTGTTCTTTTCTCTTGCCTTCCTGTTTCCTCTCCTGTAGAGGTGAGATCGTCTCAGATATGTGACATGCAATTGCATAAAGGCGTTCACGTTACATGAGGTTTTGGGGCTTCGCTGTCCCAGGCACTGGATAAACGCAATGTAAATGTGGTCCTTTTTCATAGGCAGATGCAAAGACAGGAAAGCACCAAGACGCAGGGAGTATACAAGTCAGCAGTCACAGTTCACCAGCTGCATAGCCACCATGCTCAGTCTACATATTTTAACTTCCTCACATTTGCCATTAAGTTCTTTCATACCAGCTTCTTCATTTTACTGAACCCCGCTTCACTAAGGCTTAGTACACAGGACCTAGTTTTTCCTATCACTCTTCCCATAATAAAACAAGGGCCTCAGCTGCATTCTGGTCATAACTACCCAAAGGTTCATTAGAGCTACATCTTATATTAATGGCTGCACTATTTAAGAATAAAATGTGCTTTTCTTCTTCTCTGTAAAACTTACCACACAAAGGAGGAGTCGTTTACAGCAGCTGTGTCACTCCCAGCCTGCAGGCAAGGTCTGCTTATTTCATGCACGTATATCCTCTGCATGAGAAGTTCAGATGCTGCAAAACTTCTGCTTTCGTTCGAAAAAAAAAAAAAAGATTCTGGCTGTGACAGGTACCCTGTAACCATGGAGTGAGTAAAACTAACACTTTGCAAACAGACAGTGCTCAAAATAATAGGTTTAAACATTACCACCTCACTTTTCCATACATTTTAAAAGAGTGTTAAACTCTACAGATGATGACAGCATCAAACATTGATACTAACTATTTAATGGCTGAGTTAGCAGGTCAAACGAAAGAGAGAAGGAAAGGATAGAAAATGGGAAAGGAAATAGAAAGTATAGAAAGAGAAAGAGGAAAAGAGGGGCCTGGAAAAAAAGTGTGTTTAATAAAAGACAGTATGTTTTTCCCACTTCATGCCACTCCATGAAAGGAGGCCACAAAAGTAACTAAATTAATTACCAATGAGACATACTCCATCCTTAATCCATATACAGGCCTACTGACAGCAGTAGGAAACTCACAATGAAAAATACATCCAAGTCTAATCTAAAATTGATTCCCCAATTTATAGACCATAATTCAAAACAGAATTCAAGCCTCTCCACAGTACAAGCAAGGCATGCAAGCCAAAGGTAAGAAACAGAGAAACAGCTTCTCACGACTGCACCTCGAAATTCAACCAGCTTCACTCAACTAATCACAATCCATCATCAATACGACTTTATTAGCTGACATCTCCCTCAGCATTAGCCTTTCCTTTTCCTGACCCTGCCAGCTGAAAGTAAAACCCTGCCAGCAGGGCTGTATTGTTATGACATGGGGCTTTTATTCACAGAATTCCTCTTCACTCAGAAACCATATCTGATAAGATCCCACAGGAGCTTTGATTACAGTTCTGTTCCGTCCGTTGACCTCCCTGCACCCTTTGTGAGTAAGTGCTAAGCATGTCATTCCACTGGGTTTCATAAGACCCACAAGATCTTCTAGTTCTACGCATTCCCATCCACTTTTGTTCTTACGCTCCTTACACTGACATGCTGCTGGCCCTCGCAGCTCTGAAATGTTGTCCTGGAGGCCAACTGTTATGAGAATAAAATATATATTCAATTAGGAATTGCAATTCTTTACCCCAACCTATGTCCTGGAATTTTTAAACTTAAGGATTTTAATCAAGCCAGTCATCTTCCTCAGCATCCAGGAAAGCTCTGAGCAGATGCTGCCCCTCGAGCTGCTCGGCAGATCGCCCACTAGCCACCTGCTGCATCACCGTGGAGGGAAGAGACTCGTACTGGATGTTCTTTTGTTCCCTCCTTACCTGATGGGTTGCAGAAGCCCTGGGGAGAACAGGACAGAACTTGACTGAACGTGCCTGACCCCATATCAGCATACGGCAAAGACAGCTTCCTTCCCATGCACACAAAACCAAAACCAAATACTTCCCAGGTTCAATTCTAGGTTCCAGCAACTGATGCCAGCTTGGCAGCTAGAGTGCAGCTTAGTCCAGCCAGCTTCTCACTCAACACCTGCACAAGAAGGTGCAGGGAGAGGGGTGGAAGAGCCATGTACTGATGACAACTTGACCCCCTCTGGGAACTCCTCAACACTGGCGACCTGCAAATGGTCTTTGTTCCTTCCACACAAGGAAGGGTTGGCATCCAGACTACACCCGTAAGCAAGAAATAAAGGCAGTCCCCTTAACATGGGCTCCAGGCAAAAATATTCGGCTTTAATTAATACAAATTTGGTCGAAGCATGCACCTATTTTCAACCCTTTTCTGATGCTCTCACTTCTCTCAAGTATATATCTGTGAACTTCCCCCATCCCTCTTGCAGCACACCTAACTTCTAGTCCTCACTACAGGATGCAGAGTTACCTCGGATGATGAATTCCCCCTCAACCCAAAATGATTCAAAACCCTCTTCAACACCCATCCCTATTACACAGCGCCTAGTTTAAAATGAATCTACCCAAAAGTTGGTGCAACTTTCCATTCTAGCAGTCCAATATTTCTTTGATTAAGAGGAATTCATCCCTTTTACTAGGCTCTTCCTTCCCCAGTACATTTCACCAGAACTTAATAAATTAGCCAGAGCTTCTGGCCAGGATTTTATCATGAGGCCCCTAAGGCAAAGACACACTTCATCTTTTCAACCTTCATCTGCATATTCTTTAATGAAGTATAAAGCAAGCAAAGAAGTCATCAGAAAAAATACCCAACATTGCACACACTAAAAAGTGAAAACCAAGCTATCAATTTCAAAGACTCTTGCTCTGATCCAGTCTTCCCTCTTTCTTCTGCACCCTTGTTTATTATTAGTGCCGTTTAAATAAAGACATGATCTATACGGGCTCATGTTGACAATCCAAATATAAGTCAACATGCCATGGCATCAAAATCAGTGTCTTTGGGGATAATTACACTGCCACTACTAGATTTTCACTACCACATTTTTTTTAAATCAGAAGAACCATGAAAAGAAAAGGTTATTTTTATAATTGTTTTCTGCTACAATAGAAAACAGCCCCATTAAGATCCCAAACCTGCACATTACAAGGCAGGGCCATGCAATCAGAATTTGCTCCCTTGCTCCCAAGAATGATTTCACAAGAAATTAAGTTTCGGTTTCAACCTCCCATTTGGTTAATAAAATGTGCACGGCATTTAAAATCATGAAAAATACCTTAACGCCCTTTTAACTGGTCTCAATTTCTCTATTTCACTTCCTGCTTCTCTCTCTACTACAAAGCAAGGCTGTCAAATTGGGAAAGAAAAAAACTTACATCAGATTTGTCAAGAAAGACAGTCTTCCTGTCAGCTCAAAAGCTGCGGCCACAAACTGCCTTGCTACAGATCCCACCATTTCTGTATCGTCACAGACACGATATACGAATGTTACGTCATATGTACGATACCTGTCAAAGTCCTCGTTCAGATCTGAACTCTGTCAATTAGACTCTCTCGGGCACCCGAATCAGACCGTAACACAGTGGTAGACTCAAAACCTAGCTTCCCCTCATTTCTACCAGGAAATAACAGCAGCATTTTTCTATTGCAAAAAAAACTCATCAAGAGCCCAACAGGTCAGAGAGCTTTTAATGCCGTTTGAAATCCCTAGGTTGTATCTTACTGATTGCGTTTGCGCCCCTAACCGCGTTAATGCTGTGTGGCACCCGGGAAGGGGCAAGGCACCCCAGGGTGCTGCAGCACCCCGGTTGAGATCACTGCCGTACCAGCTCCAGCAATTCACCCGTCGTTATGAGTCAGAAAAGGCAGGGCCTTGCGGGCCGCAGCTCCTCTCTCGCCCTTCTAGAGGAGCCCTGAAAAAGCAAGCTTCGGTTTCACTTACTCCAGCACCAGGCCAAACCGTCTCAAACGAGTGACACCGCGACTTCGGACATGGGGGGATGCTGCGGCTCGGGGCAGACTAAAGACATCAAAGAGTAGATAGCAATAATGACATTTCCTCATTCGAAAGGCCGCGAATCTCGGCACCAACCAGCTACTGGAAACAAATAAAGCGCTACCAACGACAACGCACTCTCATCACCTGCAAGTGCATTGTGGCTCTTGACAGGAGTCTGACAGTCTCCCAATGCCTTGAGAACACCCCCCACAAAACCCCGAATCCTCGTGCTCTCCTTCCGCCGGGCGGCTAACGTGGTGGAGTCAGCCCGAAGGCCGTGTAGACGGGCACCTGCGCAGGATCACAACGTGGAAAGCGGGGCGTTACGCCGGGAGTGGACGAGCTGTCGGGGGAGGGGAGGTCCCTCAGGAGACACGGCTGACACGCACCTGTGCACGCGAATGAAGGTGCGTGTGTGTGTGTGTATACACGTATGCAGAGGGAGCGAGGTGAGCGCAGCAGCTGTCACCCCCGTGGTGGGCTCATGCGGAGACGTGAGGGTGCGACGGGACCGCGCGCGTATGGGCCCACGGGCCGGACCGACTGACGGGCGGGCGGGCAGCGCTCGGGCCCACGGAGGGGACGGACAACCGCGCGCGGCCCAGCCGGGACGGACGGACGGGGCTGGGACTGTGTGGGGAGGGAGGGAAGGCGAGGGGAGGGGGCCCGCGCTCACCTGGTCGTGCGGCCGCGGGCGAGCGAGCGGGCGGGCCCGTGAGGCGCTGACAGGCTCGGCGGCGCCTACCGATCGCTCCAAAATGGCGGCCGGCCCTGCCTGCCCGGAGCCGGCCGGGGGCGGGGCCTCTGGGGGCCGGGCCGGGCGGGGCCTGGGCAAAGGGCGGGGCTCCTGGCGCCAGGGGGTGGAGCCGCAGGCCCGCTGCCACGCCGCGGTGGGGCAGAGCGCTCTGGCTGGCCTGGCCTTGCCTTGTCCCGGGTCTGCGCAGCCCCGCTTCGGCAGGCAACGGAAGTCACCCAAATTCCACATTTCCCCGCGATCGAGATGAAACGTCGCTGATATCAATAGATACAGAGATAGATCTATTGACTGCCTGGCTTTTCACCGGTCACAGATGATAGCAATTTTACCAGAAAATTACTTCCATTTTGTAGTTTTCTTGGCAAACATTTGATTTTTTTTATTGGTTTTTGACCAGTCGAACATGATAGCAATTTTACCCCCAAATTATGCTTTTTGTAGTTTTGACAGAAATTTGATTTTTCTTTATTGGTTTTTAACTGCTCAAAGATTACAGCACTTTTACTGCAAAATTTACTTTTATTCTGTAGTTTTCTTGACAAAAATGTTTTGTTTTCTTTATAGTCAGACAAGGTTCCTCGGTGAATTTGTGTCTTTTCTTAGACTGACCCAAATACTTGGAGAATAGTCATTAAGCAAGCTTTCAGGTTCAAAAACCGGTCGTCAGGCTAAGGAAGTGTCAGCGGTTGGTGTGTGCTCTTATTGTTTTTGACCAAAGATGATAGCAATTTTACCCCCCAAAATTACATTTTTGGTAGTTTTCTTGACAGAAATTTGATTTTTTTAATTGCTTTTTGACCGTGCAAAGATGATAGCAATTTTACCCCAAAAATTACTTGTTTGTTTAGAGGGGTGGTTTTTTGTAGTTTTCTTAACAAAAATTTTTTTGGTTTTTTGACCAGTCAAAAAAACAATTAGCAATTCCCCCCCCCCCCCATTACATTTTTATTCATAGTTTCATCGTAGCTCGGGTCAGGAGGGACCTGAACAGCTCATCTCGCCTGTCCCCTGCCACAGGCAGGAATGGATGCTGATTCACGAGACCCCAGACAGGTGAGCGTC
>JAGPOW010001296.1:140139396-140201800 GCA_030014935.1 Caiman crocodilus
AGGGTCAGGTCCCTCGGTCTCTCCTCGTAGGGCCTGTCCTGTCCTGCTGCCCTCGCACCAAGCGGGCGGCCTCCTCTGACCCCTCTCCAGGCTGGCCACGTCCCTCCTGACGTGCAGTGCCCAGAACTGGACGCAGTACTCCAGCTGCGGCCTCACAAAAGTCACATAGCGAGGGAGGATCACTTCTCTGGACTGGGTCGAGATGCACCTTTGGATGTACGACAAGGTGCAGCTGGTCTTGCTGGCTGTGGTCTGGCATTGGCAGCTCATGTTCATCTTGGAGTCAATAATGACTCCGAGATCTCTTTCTGCCTCTGTGCTTTCAAGAGGGAACTCCCCAGCCTGTATGTGTGCTGTGGATGCCTTCTCCCCAGGGGCAGCACCCTGCATTTGTCTGCGCTGAACCCCATGCTGTTCTCATCTGCCCACTGTTGTAGTCTGTCTAAATCTAGTTGCAGTCTCTCTCTCCCTTCAAGTGTGTCCACCTCGCCTCGCATCTTAGTGTCATCAGCAAACTTGGGCAGCGTGCTTTCCACCCCATCGTCCAAGTCGCTGATGAAGATGTTAAAGAGTGCAGGCCCGAGGACCGAGCCCTGGGGGACCCCACTGCTCACGTCTTGCCAGGGTGAGTACAACCCGTCCACCACCACTCTCTGGGTGCGCCCCATCAGCCAGTTTCTTACCCATCCATCTGTGCAGGCATTAATGCCACAGTCGCCTAATTTATTGGTGAGAGCTTTGTGAACAGAAAAGAAAGCTGCCCCCCATTAATTCCTATTGGAGCAGCCGAGACCCAACTTATAGTCTTACTTGGAACAGAATTTAAATTACTCATGGCTCACATTGCACAAGGAGGAATAATTCAACAGTGTGTGCTGATATTAAAGTGCTAGGAATTGTGTCAGTAGACAGCTAGCCCTACAGACACCCATCGAAAACCCACCCTTTTTCACCACTACAGTTATATGTTATGGCAGTTTCTTTTTCCCTTTGTTATTCCTACCCACAGCCGCAGGCTGAATATGTTTCTAACACCTCTTCTTTCCAAAAGGACACAACATCAAACCTTTGTCGTCATTTGCTCACTCATGCACACATGTGAATGGTTCAGCTGTTTTAGGTTTGACGTCTTTTGGTGCTGTTATAATCAACAATGGAATAAAAATGCTGAGCGGTATTAATATGTTCTTCCTCTTTTTCTTCAGTTAAATCTAGCAAGTACTCTCCGAGTTTCAGAAACGGATGATAAAGTGTCTTTACTCCAATAACATTAGCATTTTCAGTGAGGTTGCTTATTAAGATTTATGCTATTAATGAGTCCTATACCTAGTCACTTGATATATGGCTTGATGAATAGGTTGGTCTTTTAATCACCTGGTTTTCAACAGCAGAAGGATGATGAGGAAAGGAGTCAGCCCTTGGTTCTGTCACCGCAGTGTTGTCATTTGCCCAAGAAATGTGATCATGTAGGCTAACTTCATCCACTAATTTCTGTGAGTTTCCCCAGCTTGTAATCTGACTTTTGGAAGTCAGTAAAAGGAGCTTCATCTTTAAGGTTTTCAGCTTTATCAAATGTATATGTGATATAACTCTTGGATTGGTAGCGGGCAGCAGCTTACACAAACAATCCACCTGACGTTGTTTTGCAAGAGTTAGCTGGAAAGAGAAGACAAGAAGGAGTAAGGCAAAGCGGTCAGTTCCCTCTCCATTAGGGTTAGGTATTTGCCTGGTCAAATAAAGTTCAGCCAATTGGCCAGTCAAATATCAGTCAAAAATTGTTATAAAATTGCCAATAGGTTTACAGAAAAAGCACAGAATTTCCTTTAAGAAATATGTCAAAAATACATTTAAAAAATCACATTTCTGTCAAGAAAACTACCAAAAAATGTAATTTTGGGGGTAAAATTGCTATAATCTTTGACCAGTGAAAAACCAGGCAGTAAATTGACTGTGTTTCTCAGGTCAATTGGCCACCTCGCCAACCAAATTTACCAGAATGCTCTCATTGATCTGACTACTGATCCCTGTTTTGTGTCTCAGAGGAAATCAAGAGATTTCAAGGACCCCGTCAGTAGGCTGTGGGGAAAAGGCTTACGGAATAATAGCTGGTGTGTAAGCCTTTTGAGGCACTAACGTTATCTTCTTATCTATTTGTAAAGAATTTGCCAAGTTGTTGATGCTACTCAAATAAAGAAAAATCAGTCTAAAAAAACAAAACATGCAAGCAACTGCAGCTGGGGGACTCGTGGCAGGAGATCAAACCTATTGAAAGAATCAATCAATAAGATTGATTTTTTTATATTGATGAAAGCTTAAAAAACGAGGCCCCATATGCAAAGACAGGAGCCAGGGGAAAGTAAGAACTTAACCAAAACTACTTTGTATAGACCTGACAGTGCCAAGATCAAATAATTAATGCAACGACTATCAATGACATAGGCCACAGGCTCTCTTTGCTAAGTATAGAACAAACGCACCTCATCTAAATCTATTATGTTAAATTAATTCACTTCTCATCGTTTTGACCTGACAATGAGCAACGCAAGCAACTGAACTGTAGGATGAATAGTGACTATATCAACGCTTGTGTTCTGTCGTGTGTCATGCCACAGTGTTAAGGGGTGGTTGTTTCCAAGGCTGTTCTCAATGTTTTTAGGATGATGTCTTGTGAAAATTAAATAAGCATAAAAAAACTAGCAACAACTGTAATAACATGCATCCAAAATGTCCCCCCAGACCAGGGGCGGGGAGCCAGGTACGGAGGATAGCCTGTGCTGTGGCATGTGCAGCTGGTCTTGCCACCCTCGGGCGCACAGCAGGGTTGGGGCGGCACGGCAGCTGGACTCCCATTTCACAGCAGCCCTGGCAGTGGTGGCTTCTTCCAGCTGCTGGCCCCACTACCTGGGTGTCCCAGCCCATCCATCCCACTCCCACGACTGGGGGCGAGACCCATGCGGGCAGGGCACAAGGCAGCCCGCAGGTGGGTGGGGAGCGGCCTCTGGGAGCAAGACAGGCAGGTGGGGCCAAGGAGACCCCGGGATCTTGGGGTGGTGACAGCACGGGGCCTGGGCCCTGGCAGAGCTGTGATCTGCAGCCTGCATGCCCCTGCAACAGGCATGGGTTCAGCGGGCAGGGGCATGGGTCTGCTTCGGCTCTAGCCCCACGTTGTCACCACCCCAAGATCCTGAGGTCTCCATCGAGACCGTCCAGAAGCCGCGTGGGTAGGGCATGTGGCCAGGCATAGGCGATGGGGCTGCAGGTGGGCGGGGAGAACCAAGAACCTGTGGCTGGATAGTTTTACTTGGTTTTGTTACAGAACAGACATAGATGTGAAATCTGGGTTGTTCTTTTGTTTAATATATGGGAGAATTAAGTTTCCTTGCTTCCTAAGGCAGGGAATAAAAGTGCTGAAATGCATACATAGGCAGACAAGGCTCTTTAGGTAAATGTGATATCTTTTATTTGACCAAGTAAATAGTTGGAAAAATTGTCTTTGTAAACTTTCAGGCACAATCTTGCAAAGAACAGAGAATATTTCCAACTATATAGTTGGTCTAATAAAAGATATCATATTTACTCAAAGAACCTTGTCTGCCTATGTCATTAGACCAACATAGCTATAACCAACACCTCACAGTTTATATAAGCTCTAATAGAGATGAAGGTTGACATCTGGCTCACAGTATATTGCCAAACTATAGCCCATGAGGTTATGGGAAGTGGTTTGTGGCTCACATCTTTCCCCTCTTCTCTACGGCTCACTTAGGAGCTTGATGAGAAGGGTGCGTGGTGGTCCATCAGAAATGTTACAAGTTGATCATCATTTCTTGGTCAAAAATGTTTGGAAATAGTTGTTCTGCAATATACGGAATTCACATCTCTCCTCCCTCTTTGCATCAGGGCTCTCGGAAGTACAACCCCACTCCATATTGTTGGATGTTTTACTTTCTAAGTGAATCTTGCTGCCTGTTACAAAATAGAGCACGTTCAGACATTTGAGAGACCTGATGCAAAAGATAATTAGAGGAGAAAAGCACCACTGTGGTTAAGGTTGCAAAGCATTCTACTTACTAAGCTTTCTTAGGACCGGTGCAGAAATGACATACTGTAGCTCCAGCAACGTCAGAATTCAGGAGAGCATCAGGTCTGTAAAGTTCTGCAGAATTAAAGGTGTGCATATGCAATCCTACTGAGCTTAGACACATTCAAGGATTGAAACTCTGGGACTGTGACACTCAGATGCCCTGTAGAAATGTATTGTTTCACTGTCAAAGCCTGGGCCTTTGGTATTTAAGACTTAAACTTCTTTGCAGGAAAAGATCCCTTTGCAGTTCTCTCCTGAAGCTTGCTTGTGTTCCAGGACACTACAGCTTTTATGAAGCTCCGGTCTATGTTGCTTGGAAGCTCTGGAGCCTGAAGATGATTTTTGTTAAGAGCCTCACACCCCCTCCTTTTCTTCACCTTCTAAAATAAAAACCTAAGAAAATAGATAATACCACTTTATGCCGATACAGTGGTAAGGGGCCCAACCACTACCAATAGCCCACCAAAGGTAAAGAAAGATCACTCTAAAGACTCAAGACCAAATCTTACCTCAAAGATCTGGTGTGTCGATGATTCACCCTTTAATCACACAGTTGCCTATTGTTTCTGAAACAATATAATATTATAATACAATAATGCAATGTTTAAGTTGCTGGTAAGCAAAGACCTCACCAACCAGGCTGACCAGTATTATCACATTGTCTCCTTGTGCTCCTCTGTCTGACTGCATTTCTCAATAGTTTCTTGTTGTATCCTTAGATATGAAGTTCTTTGAGATAGGTGCTGTACAAACACAGATCAATAAGAGAGTCTATCTCGGGGCGGGGCAGGAGAAAGGGAGATGCAGAGGCAAGAAGCTGGTCTGTCTGTAAGTAGGGGGTGTGTGATGATGCACATGATCTGAGCCCATTGGGCCAAGAAGGGGAACTTACTACTGCAACAGAAACAACTTGTACATTCTAGGAAGGAACTCGTACTATGCATCTACGGTTACAAAAAAATCATGTTACATTGCACTGTATTATCTGAGATGCAACATTATATGTAATCACAATAGATGCACACAAGGAAGCCAAGGTGAGAAACTTTATTTTCTGTATCGTTGAGAGCTTTCTTCTTCCACCCACTGCATTAACAAAAAAAGGTACATGTTGTGGATGAAATCACCCTTCTGCAGAGGTCCAACATAGGGCTGATGTGCTATTTAAGTCCCACTCAAAGCCTCAAAATAGCATTTAATAAGCGGTGCTGGTCATCCACACAGGCCTGAAGTTCTCGCTTGGTAAATATATAGAACAAGCTATCAGGAAGAGCCAATGAAGCAAGGATTAAAAAACCAGACTGGTAGACAACGAATATCTCTATTTCTTTATAGAAGGAGGCCTTGAGGGGTCACATCAAAATTTTAAAGTGGAAATAAGATGAACTGAACATGCCAGTTATTTGGGCCAAACAGATTCTTCCTGTTATTCAAATAATTTCTCATCTTATTTTCAAAGAAACTCGAGCTTATTTCAGTTACTGCCATGTGTACTTTGTTTCTGGCCTGCTGTTCACCAAAAATATTACAGTGAACAAGAAATGTAATTATGATACTTGTAACATTGGAGAAGCAAACAAACAATAATTAGAAGACATAATTCATAATGAAATCTGCACCTTCACTTCAAACAGGATCAATAGCCGGCATTAAGCCAGCCCAGATCCTGGGAGAGATCCATCAATCCTCTTGGTAGTCGCAGCTTTCAAGACTCAGGTAACAGGGCAGAAAAGCATTCAAGACCAGCTTTAGGGCTTGATAATGAATGTATCAGCTGGGTGCATCTACGTGTTCATTAATACACTTTAGGTAATGCACATTAAATCTAGTACCTCTATTGTGAGGTACTAGAAAAAAAGTGCATTAGTCTATTTTAATGTGCATTAGCTAAAGAGTACTTTTTGTGACGATGTAATGCACTTTAAAATAGACTAATGAGCATTAAAACACACATATAGATGTGCCCAAATATCTTGGATAAATACGCACCAAGGGAAAGGAGGACATTTCTACTCTATCGTTAAAGGGATTTCTCTGTTTGGAGAGACCAGTCTGTTTCGTTTTTGTTCCAGGCAGTTTCTAGTCAATGTTCCAGATTCTGCTCTGCTTTCCAATGGTGTGGGTCCGTGGGCTTCGATGGAATGACTCCCAAGTTTCACTTTTAGCTTCTCATATTAGCATTAGTCTATTAAAACAAACAACCCTCCCCCCAAGTCTTTCTTTTCATGAAAATAGTTAAAGGATTTATTTTAATTGTAAACCAAAATACTGACAGTGTTATCAAATTATAACTGTTGTTTGTTATCATCACTGCGGTCGGGACAAGAGACCACAATTCCACTGCATTATGCATGGAGCAAACGTACAACAAGCTGCCTCTGCTCCACAGAGCTTTCAAAACATCTATTCATGTTCTGGTCCCGTTGGAGGAATGATGTAGTCGTGTTGGTCCAGGAAATATGTGAGGGGCAAGGATTTTTGCCTCTTCTTCAGTCCTGAAGAACGCCTTGTGTTCGAAACTTCTCTACATCTGATCCAGCCAGGCAGTTGGTCTAAAAAAAGATATCAGCTACAAAGATCCTTGCCTCTCACATATTAATTCACTCTTATATCATTAAGTAGAACAAATATTAAATATCAAACAGGGATGTTCAAGTCACAGTAGACATATTGACACTGCCCTAAATGATACATGCAGAATTATAACAGGCGCCTAAAGCCCACCCCTGTCCCCTGCCTATATGCACGATCCAGCATAGCACCCCCTTACATCAGAAGAAAGTAGCAGGCAACATTGGCCGGCAGGTACAAGAGTCGGACGACTGCCACTTGCTGTATGGACATCAACCAGAGCGCTGTCATCTCTGTTTGAGAAATAGCTTTTTGTCCTCTATTGTACCATTGAATCAGCTAGAACTACTCTCTGGCAAAAAGTATGGGAGAAACTAGGTGACAAAGTTGTTGAATGGAGCCGGTGAGGAATTACCCGCAGTGAGGAGTTAGCATCCGGCTCCAACTACAAATGGCATACGTGGCGGAGCCTGAACAGATTGAGAGCAGGTCTCAGCAGATGCAATTTTCTTATGAAATCATGGGGCAACCGAGCAACGTGTTTGTCAAGAGAAGCAAACCGTGAATCACCTCTGGAGATGCCCTGTGGCACCACAATGCACCCCACAAAATGTAGCAACACCAGCACCAGAAGCGATGGCCCGTGCAGAATATGGGGAACAGACCATACAGAAAAGTTGGACTGGAGACACGATGACAACGACAAAGTAAAAGATCGAATGGGCGTTTCCCTTAGTTTTCCTGAACCACGTTGAACAAAATTCACCCTGGACCAAAGCCTACGCACTACTTGAGCCTCACTCAAGCCTTCAGAAAATGGTTGGAGACTACCACAAACTACGTGTTTGACTTCACCTGGATGCTGGACCCAATCACGTTAATTTTCTGTGCGTGGACAATGTTTTCTTCTCCTGCACATGCGCATACTGCAAGGGTTTCAACATAGAGTTGGTTAAAGGAGGGTGGATGTGTTGTGAAATACCAGGTGTAGTATTCAGATACTGCAGGGGTAATAGTCTAATCTCCATATGCCCCCCCCTTAATTCCTGTCCATTTTGCATAGATATAACAGCAGCTGGATGGAGAGAGGATCTTACCAGCTGCCACGTCTGCAGTTAAATCGATTCTAATTCACAGGCACTCAAGCTCTGGGCCAATGCTCGGCTGGTATTGTCCTTTTAATTAGCCAGCATCCTTGGGAAATGATCCCCTGAAATGATCATTTCCCACCTGATTTCATATTTAAATAGGAATGTAATAGGGTTCATTGTTATTTTTTAAAAGGTATTTATTTAACTGAAATGTGAGGCTTAAACTATGTATGGCCACATCAGTGCCATGCAAACTTCCTGAATTTCTACCACTTCTCAGTATAATGGTGCAATGGCAGTACTCCTACCGCAGACAAGGGATTTGTGGGCCAGTTCACACTCATCTTGACTAGACCTTTCCTGAGGTCCCTTCCAACCTTAATTTTCTATGATTCTGTATAATTTAGGTGGGGATGTTCCTGCTTTGAGCAGGGCCTTGGACTAGGCTTGACCTCCTGAGGCTCCTTCCAATCATTTTCTGTGATTCTATGATCTGCAGCTCCCCACCACGTTGGTCCCGTTCTGGACCCCCACCCAGGCGCTTGAACCACCTCCGGCAGCAGTCTATTCCAGGCCTTGGGGGCTCGAACAGTGAAGAAGGTCTTCCTTATGTCCAGCCTAAATTGGTTGCAGTGGAGTTTACAACCGTTAGACCTTGTCATCCCTTGGGGCACTCTGGTGAACAGACGTTCCCCCAGATCCTAGTGGACATTTTTAACAAATTTATAGGTGGCCATCAGATTGTCCCTGAGCCTGTGGTTTTCCAGGCTGAAGAGCCCCATGGCTCTCAGCCTCTCATCGTAAGGTCTGTTTTCCTGCCCTCTGATCATGCACGTGGCTCTCCTCTGCACGCTCTCAAGTTTCTCCACATCGTTTTTGAATTGTGGAGCCCAAAACAGGACGCAGTACTCCATCTGCGGCCTCACCAAGGCTGCGTACAATGGGAGAATGACGTCTTGGGATTTGCTTGAGAAGCATTTATGGATGCAAGCCAGTGTTTTGCTCACTTTGCTAGCTGCAGCATCACACTGCAGGCTCACGTTCATCTTGTGGTCAATGATGACCCCTAAGTCCCTCTTGTCCGTAGCGCTAGCCAGTGTAACACTGCTGAATCTATAAGGATGCTGCAGGCATTTCCTCCCAAGGTGGAGAACCTTGCATTTTTTGGTGTTAAACACCATCCAGTTCTCATCCACCCATTTCATGAGCCTGTCAAGATCTGCCTGGATCACCAGCCTATCCTCAGGTGTGGATGCTTTACCCCACAGTTTGGTGTCGTTGGCAAACTTGGCCAGTCTGCTTCTGACACCAATGTCCACATCATTGATGAAGATGTTGAATAGTAAAGGCCCTAGGACAGAGCCTCGATGGACCCCACTGGTCACAGGGCACCATGACGTTTGACTTCCATCAAGTGCCACCCTCTGGGTCCTGCCGCGGAGTCAATTCCCCAGCCAGTGCATCGTGGTAAGGTCAACGCTATAGTTAGCCAGTTTAGCCAAGAGGTGATCATGGGATACCAGACCACATCTACCCAAACAACTTTGCCTGCCTGTATCTATAGTAGGGATCCTCAACCAGAGCAAGGGGGTGTCCTGGGGTGCCTGAGATCCTTTGAAGGGTGATGCAGGATGTGTGAGGAGATAAGCAGATAAAGGCATGCTGAGGCTGGAGGTGTGAAGAGATAAGCAGGTAGCTCTTGCCCATCTCTTCTATAAGGAATCACAAACTCCTCGAGCAGCAGGGCTGGAAGGCACCTCTAGAGTCCTCTTCCTGGACCAACTATGTAGATCACCAGAAGAAATCCTTGCCACTTCATAGACTCTGCCGCCAAATGGAGCAGAAAGGGAGGGGATGTAGGAAGGTGCCGCCCCTAAGGGAGCAGGGGGCATTAAAACAAGGCATGCTACAGACTCTGTGCCTGCCCTGCCCTTGTGTGGCACCCCCTTTCATAGTAGCTAGGGTCAGAAGGGACCTAGAGCAGGCCTTTATATTGCAAAATGGTTCCTGGGTGCTTGTATGCCCATCTGTTCACAGGCTATTCAGGAAACCCAAATTGGTGCCTGACTCAACCTATTCATGGGCTATTCAAGGACATCTATTGCACGCCTTATATTCCCCCCACCCCCTAATACTGCACCCCTCCCACTACATTCCCCCCCCCTCCTAATAGTGCACCTCCCCTTATACTACCCCCTTTCTATTGCACCCCCTTAACGCTGCACTCCCCACACCGCTCATTGCCCCCCTTACACTGCGCCCCCCGCCGGGCGCACGTGGCCCGATGGGGGGCGGGGCGACCCCGCCCACAGCAGGGGCTTCCCAGCACGTGACCCTTCCCGCCCGACTCGCTGCTCCCCGCGGGGCAGAGCGGCCGCGGGCGCGCTAGGTGGCGGGCGGCGGGAAGCGGGGCGCGCAGGCGCGGAGCGGGGTGGGCGGGGCGCGGCCGCCATGGACGCGCTGTGCAGCGCCGAGCCCGGGCCCCGCGGGCGGAGAGGGGAGGCCGCGGCCGCCTCGGCGTTGCCGTGGGCCCGCTTCTCCGCCTGGCTCGACTGCGTCTGCGTCGTCACCTTCGACCTGGAGCTGGGCCAGGCCATGGAGGTCAGCGGGTGTCCTGGGATGGGGATGTATGGATTTGGGGGGGCTGTGGGGTGAGGATGGAAGTGGGGGTGTCCTGCGATGGGGGGTGTGGATTTGGGGGCCTGTGGGGTGGGGGTGTCCTGGGATGGAGAACTTGGGGGGGGGGCTGGATTGAGGTGGGGGTGGAAGTGGGGGTGTCCTAGGGTGAGGGTGTATGGATTTGGGGGCCTGTGGGGTGGGGGTGTCCTGGGATGGAGAACTTGGGGGGGCTGGATTGAGGTGGGGGTGGAAGTGGGGGTGTCCTGGGGTGAGGGTGTATGGATTTGGGGGGGTGGAAGTGGGGGTGACCTGGGGTGGGGGGCTGTGGTTGTGGATGTGGGAGGGCTCCAGGCTAGAGGGGTGCATGGGCTCTGGACTGGGGTCTGTGGATTTTGGGGGGGGTCTTAGGCAGGGTGTGTAGAGGTGGGTGGGGCTGGACTTGACATCACCCTCCCCTCCCCCCCAACTGTAAACAAGTGCCTCAGCACCTGGTGACCAGCCCCTCCCCCCATCTTTCCCTGGCTGGATTGTGCCCGTGCGCGGTGCTGGGTCTCAGGTAGTGACCGTCGGATCATGATGCTGACCCCCTGGGACCTAATTATTATTAATTTGT
Source organism: Caiman crocodilus (assembly GCA_030014935.1). NCBI lineage: Eukaryota > Metazoa > Chordata > Crocodylia > Alligatoridae > Caiman > Caiman crocodilus. The sequence goes on from JAGPOW010001296.1 coordinate 140,150,375, forward strand.
GACGCTTCTCTGGATCCCTGGGTAGGAGGGGCGAGAGATCACACTCGTCTGTCCCTGCCTGGGTTTGTGTTGTCTCGGTGCTCCAGTTCTTTTCTCTTTCCTTTCAAATGGGAAATAGTTGTGAAGAAAACCCTGCCGCTCCAGTCAGTCGGGTTGGATTCCCAGCAGGCCTCTTGCTAGCCAGATCTGCCATGTGCTGCAGAGGGAATGAATATCGTTTTAATGCTGAGGAAGTTGTTCTTTCCCCCATTCCTGTTGCTTGTCCATCTTTCGGAGATGGGACCGTCTTCCAGGGAGCTGATTTGTCAGCGCCTTGAGTTAACTCTCGGCATCAGACTTCTCATTCCTACAAGTCCCCTGGTACAGGGGAAGCAGTGCGGGGTTGTCAGAAAGGCTGGGGGCTGTGTTGGCCTCAGGACTGCAGCAATGCATTTGTACATCACATAGGATGCCCTCTGGTCCTGCTCACCATGGAAAGGGAACACCAGAGGACCCCCATTGGGTTGTGTGGGCAGAGAGACTTGGAAAGCAGGGAGATTTGAGCAAGAGGAGGAATATAATAATTTAAAGTGGGGCCTAACTGTTGGAGCAGTAGGACAGCGAAACAAGCTGCCTAGGTGAGCTGTAGTCTCCTTCCTTCCAGGTTTTGGGGAAGCGGCTGGGTTTTCCTCTGTTTAGGATCCAGCATCTGGATGGGGGTTGGGACTAAGCCTGTGATTGTCCATGAGAATACCACGGCACCCTGAGGGCCCTTGAGATCCTTGGTGCTGCGTAATGTCAGTACAGCTAGGTGTGCAAAGGTAAACCCAGAGATTTCAAATAGGAATCCAGTGTGTCAAAAGCATGCAGACCTATTGGTGGCCTTTTTGAGCTGTTTGTTACAAGAAGTGCTCCGTTATTTTTCGGCAGTGGGAAAACAAGTGAAAACTAAGAGCTGGCATTTTCTCAGGGTTATCTTGAGTTTCATGAGGGAACCTGGAGTCTAAGCAGGATGAGAACTACTGGACTAGACAATATGCAAAGCCCCTTCCAGGCTGACTTTGAGGCAGGGCAGCTGGTAGGGAGCTTCAAGCTGTTCTCAATTCTATGGGGAATTTTAAGAGTAGTTAAGGGGTGGAAAAAACCCTTAATTGATTTGTAACTCTTGTTTTACACTAGTTTATCTCTGTAATCACTGATCTTGTTTGTACCCTAATCTTCCCACATGTACCTCTTTCCTTCCTGTTGTGTTAAATTACACCCTGATCCTGCAGCTGATCCTATGCTGGCAGAGCCTTGTACCCCCTCACAGTCAGTTATGTGACTAGAGCCTCAGGCTGCAAGCACTGTGGGTCAGGGAACCTCTTATAGCATGTGCAGCAGCTGGCACAATGCGCCCCCAGCCTTGATTAAGTCCTTTGTGCACTACAGGAATATAAAACTTATCTCTCCTAACACAGTGCATTGAGCTGAAGCCTTGAAAGAGCTGTCTGTGTGTGTGTATAGGTCTCTAAGGGAGATATGTAGAGTTAGGGGATGGATATATAGACTGGGGTGGGCAGTTATTTTGGCTGGGAGAGCCACTTAATGAGTGTTTTGTGTCCTTTCAAGGGCCCTGGTTCCCCCTCTCTCCCTTCCCCAGAAACCTGTCCAGAGCTGTAGCACACCCTGATCCTCACCCTTACCTGGAACCTGCCCATTGTATATGCAGCTTATGCCATCACCCACCCAGCACAGCAGAGGCAGACATGGGCAGACACTGGCATCAGCTGTGGATGCGGCCAGCAGATTCCAGGTGCAGACTGGGGTGTCTGCCTGGGTTTACTGCTGATGCTGTTGTGTCATTGTTAGATGAAAGCAGTCCCGCCTGCTTGACTCCTCTTGGTAGCCAGAGCCAGGGCTGCCTGGAGACTGGATGCCATGGGTTGGCGGCTGCCTGCTCACAAGCCAGATACAGTCAGTTAGTGGACTGGATCCAGCCTGTGGGCCGTATTTTGCCCACCCCTGACATAGGGGTCAGTTACAGCGATACCTAGGTCTATCAAAATACTTTGTCTGTGTGCCAGTGACGTGTCGAAGTGGACGTGGGAGGGAGTAAGGTGTTTCCTTGTTGCATGCATGTATTGTATTGCTCTGGAGGAATCACTTATGCTACAATATGCTTCCTTTCTGCATGCTGGTGTGGTTCCCTGAAACACCCATGGTGCTTATCACTGAGGGATGGGTGCTTAAGCACTGTGTGCTTATCACACAGAATGTGGCTACCGCCCTTCTGTTAAAGGGATGATCTGGCATCCAGAGACTGGTAGTTCTCGCGTGCTGCCCTTATCTGAAGAAGCACCGTGCAGAGTCCATAGATATGAATGAGCTGGTGGCTGCTGGTTCCTGCCATGCTGGTAAAAGTGGTTGATGAGACAGTCTGAGCATCCTTAGTGTTGTATGCTCATCTACTGCCTTTCTGCCACACCCACCTGGCTGCTCAGTGCATAAATTCATACTGAGAGAGGAAAAGAGTACAAAATGGTTTCTCTTTTTGTCCCCTGTGGATGCTCTCCCATCCTGGACTCCTTCATTCTAAATGCTGGGGTTTCTTAATGGCTCTCAGGAGTCTAGTCTTTAGTTTGAGCCGTTTATTTTGCAAAGTGGCTAATAAAGTCTAAACGTAGTCACTAACTAAAACATAAAACACAAGCACTGCAGCCTCCTCCTTTGTGGAAGACCACTTTTCTAGGAGGTCTCAGATTAGTCGAAGCCTGCAAGGTCCATTCAGTCAGGTAATTTCTTCCCTCTTACTGCTGCCCCAGTTCTGTGTAAAAGCCGCTTCATCGGAGCCTTCTTGCTGTGTGCTGTCTGCCATTTAACAGTCCTCATGAAGGCAAACCCAACCAAGCCTGTTACCAGCTCAGGTGGGCCTTGTGAATACACCCTTGACACCAGACAGTTTAGTCTAGGTGTGCACTTTTTCAAACACTGTATTATTTGTGTGCTGTCTGTATGCAGCCATTAAATCAGTCCTAAATATAGGAAGTCCGTTGGCTGTGGTCAGGCCCCTTGGCAGTGCGTGAGCGTAGGCAAGGTGTTACAAAAAGAGACACCGGCTGATTCATGAACCCGGTATAATTACAAAGGTTGAGTCAGGCACCAATTTGGGTTTCCTCAAATAGCCTATGAACAGACAAAAATACCAAGGAAATATTAAAAAAATACTTCCCAGTATGTTTGTTTGACTGCCAACAGCAAATGTGGGAAATGGGTCTTCCCACCAGCCTTTTGTCATTTAACTTCCAGGGCCCTGGCTGCTTTGTAGTTGCTGTCATGGAAGCAGGCAGTGCGGTGCTGAGGATGGGCCCTGGGTATGCAAGCACCATCCCTGCCTCCCTAACCCTTCCAAACACGGGCACTTGGTGCAGGAGGGAGTTATTTTGGGACTGCTGGGTCCATTTTCAGGGATACAGTTTTGTTGCTATGACAGCAGCAAAGCACTCTGTGTCCTTGTAGAAATCAATGTGGAAAGGCCTGTTTCCCCCAGGACATGGAGCCCTCGCACTCTTTGCTCAGCCTGAAAGGAAGGGCCCTATCTCACAAGCATCCGGAGCGATCGAAGCAGACCCCTGTGGGCAGTTCTACACTGAAATCATTCCTCTTGCAGGTGGTCTTTATTGCAATTGAAGGGATGGAGTACTTGCTTCTTTTCATCCTTGTTAGCAATCATAGAAAATTAGGGTTGGAAGGGACCTACCTTCTAGGAGGTCACATCTAGTTCAACCTCCTGCTCAAAACAGGACCGGCCCCAACACACCTCTGCTTCAGTAGGGCATGTGCTGGAAATGAGAAGGCCAGGACCTAAGGTCCAGACTTCAGAAAACAGTTTCTGATTGATTAATTTTTTTGTGGGGGAACACCAATTTTTGAATGTCTCATTGTGAGACACTTTGGCTAGACTTCCCAAAATGTCGAGTGCCTGTAGACTCTCAGAACCCTAGGCAATGGGGGCTCAGTGCAAAAACAGAAATAAGCAGTTCAGTTCTTTACCAGACTTCAGTTTGAATGTGCATCGTCACACGCTGGTGTCTAAAAGTGCTGGTTCTTGAGGATTGTCTTTCCCCCAGCAGCCTCTTTGGCCTCTGCAATGTACTTGAAATAGCTCCTGCTGTTTCCTAGCCTGCTTTGTTCTGCAAAGCTCTGGCTGTTGGATTGCTAATCAGTATAGCTTTGGTCATTAACTTCACCCGTTGGCAGGCTAGTTCAGCCAGCCTCAGAGAGAAACTCTGAGGAATTGTTAGAAGTTGGCCAAGCTCGGTTCTGTGAACCTTCCACGCTCTGGCTTAGAGCCCGTCTCAGCTATTTATAGACTCGAAAGGGAAGCCAAGCTTTGAGGACAGCTTCTGATTTGAGTACCAGTTGGATCTTCGACTGGCCTGAAACAGAACCATCTCCTGGGAGATGCAGAAGAGGACTGATGAGGAAATCCCTGTTTTGCAGGTCATCCGGTGCTAGCTACTTCATCATTGTCCCTGGTTGGTTCATCTAAAATCTGCCTGTGGTTTCAGACTTTGGCATTATTCTTCATTCTCCATTGAGAAATGCTGCTCAGAGGCAGCTGCTGTATTGTTGAAGGTGCATATGAACTGTAGGCTCTATCGGGGTAGGGGAAAGGTGGAACCAACAGCTTGATGTTCACGTTGCTGCGTCACTTCTTGGTGTCTGTGATTGAGATTCCTGTTTGAAGAGCACCTTGCTGGCACACGTTGGTTGCTTACAGACTTCTCTAATTGCCACCAGCAGAGAAATGTTGAATGAACTGAATTTTGCTTTATTGGCAGTCTGTAGCTGCAGGCTGGTGTAGGCCCCGTCAGACTCTTTAGCTGTGACGTCTGTGAAAACTTGGCAGTGGTGAGGCTGCGGGGTGCTGAGACCACTGCTGATCCACTCTGCATCCTTTTGCTGGTTTCTTGTGCTCTTTAATTATAAGCTCTGTGGGGCAGGGCCTAACCTGTGTTTGCACTTAACTAGAACAGCAGAAGCCTGGTTCATGGTAAGGCTGGAATAAACATATTTCTGCCCTGCACAAAAGGACCTGGGGGTGACAGTGGACAGGAAGCTGAATAGGAGCCAGCAGTGTGTCCTTGTTGCCAAGAAGGCTAATGGCAGCTTGGGCTGCATTGGCAGGGGTGTTTCCAGTAGGTCAAGGGAAGTCATTCTTCCCCTCTATTCAGCACTGGGGAGGCCACATCTGGAGTCCTGTGTCCAGTTTTGGGCCTCCCACTACAGAAAGGGTGTGGATAAATTGGATATCGTCCATAAGAGGGCAGTGAAAATGGTTGGGGAGCTGGGGGCATGACGTGTGAGAAGAGGCCATGGGAACTGGGCTGTTTTAGTCTGGAGAAGAGAAAACTAAGTGGGGATTTGATAGCAGCTTTTGAGTCCTTGCAGGGGGGTTGCAAGGAGGATGGAGCTGGGCTGTTCTCAGTGGGGGCAGATGACAGGACAAGCAACACTGGGCTCAAGTTGCCGCAAGGGAAATTGAGGATGGATATTAAGGAAAACTTTTTGATGAGGAGGGCGGTGAAACCCTGGAACAGAGTCCCCAGAGAGGCGGTGGAGTCTCCATTCTTTGAGGTTTTGAAGACTCGGGTAGACAAAGCTTTGGCTGGGATGATGTAGTTGGGACTGGTCCTGCTTTGAAAAGGAGGTTGGGCCAGAAGTGATCTCCTGATGTCCCTTCCCATCCCGGATTTCTATAAGTTCCCATTTATACATAAATGAAGCTGGAGTCAAACATACAACATGCGTCTGTTGTACTGCTCCTCTGGCCACAGGGATGTTATTCTTCTGCAGCCTACAGCATGTTTGGACCATTTAAATAAAATCATGGGTGGCTTTTAGATAAGGTTCAAAACCAAACAAGAAATTGGCCCTTCTTCTGTTCATGCCTTAAGGTTGTGATTAAGTGCTGTCCTGAACAGAGATGCTTTCCTAACTGGGGGCATAAAAAGGGATGGGTGTTTGAACTGTGTCAGGCTGTGGGAGGGGAGCTGCATCTTGTGTTATTCAAAATGGTGGGGGGGCAACCTGTGGTGTGAGTGCCAGAAGTGGGACTGGCAGCCCCTGTGTGTGGCATGTGGCAGCCTGGGCAGCAGATATGGCAGAAAGCAGAGCAGGACAGGGAGAACAGAGTAGGGAGCAGAAGCAGAGCAGCAGACAGGGCAGAGGGAGGGGATCTAAGTGACATTTGGCAGTGATGTGGGGCTAATTTGTGGCTGACCTGCCAAAAAGGTTGCCCCCCCACTCCAATTTAGAGAACGCTGGAATCGCAGCAGCACTCCATGTTTTTCAGATTGAGCAGTGCCATCACCTAGCTCTTGTCTCTTCCTCCCTTCTCCATTAAACTGAGGTGAGGGGGGAAGGGGTAAAGTTAAAATCTGAACTGTTTTTTCCATCTACAAATCTCTTATCAAATAAATGTGGCTTCTCTTGTAGTCCGCCTTTCAGTAGTAGCCAGGAAACTCCTACTGTCCCAGGACATTGTAGATGGGGGACGCACCCGTCTTGATAGCGTGAGCTACAATTTGTGGATTATGCAGCCTGGTTTCTCACATAGCTGGGAAGTTCTTGGTGTTGTAGACTTTGACCTGTACAGGCAGGGAGGCAAGATGGGAGCACAGCAGGGCTGAAACCCACAGCTCATTGTCTCCGGTTTGTTTTGCAGTTGGTGTATCCTTATGACTTCAGGTTGACGGAAAAAGAGGTAAGACTCATTTCTTTTGGCTGAAGCATTCTGGGCAGACATGGCAGCCCGGAGGTCTTACCCTCTGTGTTCTGATTCTTGCAGAAAACCAGCATTTGCTACTTATCCTTCCCGGACTCCTACTCAGGTAGGTAGCTTCTGTGGGTTCTGCCTGGAGGGTGCGGATGGTTCTTGTCTCTCGTGACAGATGTAAAGGTTTGTGTTGGAAAAAGTGAGTCAGTGTCTAATGCAGCAGCGAGACTGATAGGCTGCATCCTCCAAAAAGTGACCTCAGAGAGCCTGTAGGCTGAGTGCTGTGCACAGAGGCTTCCTATTTTGCTCCTTATCTGAATACAGAACCTGTGATCTTGTGGGTGACCAGAGAGTTTCTCCATTAGCGTGTGTATGCTCGTGGCTTACTGGGGCCAATCAAATAGTAAAAATAGTCAGGAGGTCCACCAGCTCTCCGCTGTGTGTAGACATGAGAAAAATCTGCACACACAGGGCCAGGTATGTGCCTTTTCTGGGGAAAGGTGGTTGGATTGCAAAAGGAAGCATGATGAAAGGGTGTGTTTACAAACCAGAGCAGTGGCAAGAAGGTGGGAGGCCACAGCAGGCCATATCCAGTCAGTCCCTCGGGGACTGGTATCTCGGTGTTCCCTGCTGCCTGCTGTCTGTGCATGGTGCTTCCATCCCTTCTTTTATGAGCACTGTCTATACCGCCTAGATCTCTGATGCTCATCCTAAATTCTCTCTTTCTTGGTGTCGTCCTTTTACTTCTAGCTACGCTTCCTCATAACCCACAAACTAATCCCTTTCCTTCCTTGAGTGTTAAAGCAGCTACAAACTTGTGGAGGGTGTATCATGTCTCTTCTTTCTGCACCTCAGTTAGCTGGGTTTTTTCTTTTTAACTTCTGTTTTATGTATTTAGTTCTTTCTTTATAAGACAACTCCTCTCACTTCCTGCTGCTATTGGCTGTAGGTACCTGATCCAGCATGCCTGGATTCTAGGACTCTGAACCATGTTGTGCACATCCTTGGATTACTGGTTTGTTTTCCACAGTCCTGAACATTAGTGTCGGCTTAGCTTTCCTTTCATACACATGGTGATTTGGAGTCTGGAGGAGGTGACCTCATTTTTGCATATGTTCTCTCCAAGTCTCTGTCCATTCCGTCTGGTTTATCATAGCATCAAGAGCATGAAATTCTCTCCTACGTGCAGAGTATTCTTAGATGGTAAGGGGAAGGATTCCCAGCTGTGCAGCTCACCCACTCCATCCATTTGCCAGAAGCAGTATGTACCGGCTTTCGGGCTATGGTGCACAGCTTACGTTTTTCACACAAACATTTATGTGTTGTTTTGCCGTCTGGTGGGATAAAGGGGTGACGGTTGCAGCTGCTCTGTGTGGGTAGTACTAGCTGGTGTCTTTAATATACCCAGTAAGGGACATGGATTAAATGCATTATTAATATAAAAACTTCTCCACTCTGTTACATCTTCTTTCTAATGGATGTTGCCATTGCACGGATGTTGCTGTTGCATGCACTGTCAGTGTGAGTTTCTTATAACATGCCTCTTGATTCTGAAATCTCTTTGATTAACAGCAAACCCTCTGCCTATTCCATACTGAACCTGCTTTCTGAGTGTGTGTGGTCTTCTCTGTCTCAGGCGGCCTAGGGGATACCCAGTTTAGCTTCCGCCTTCGTCAGTCGGGGGGGCAGAGGACCACTCATTTTGGGGATGATGGCGAGTATAACAGAGAAGCCCCCCTAACACTACAGGTCAGTTATCTCTCAGCACACAGGTTTCACCCACAATATGGACATTATTATTTATGGGTTTAAAATGGGAAAATATGTATACAAATTTAGTTTTGCTAGAAATAACTCTTCTGCTCTTCCAGTGTTTGCCCCAGGCCCTAAGGGCAGTCATAGAGGGGTGAGCTTTCTTTTCAGCACGGGAACTCCTACTTGTGATCATTTTAGCAGTGGGATACACTACAAAGGACTTTAACCTCTTGGAGAGAATAAAGCCTTGAGTGTTGGAAGGAGCCAGGCTAGAGCGGTGGTGCCATCACGATATAAAGACTGATGTGCCACATGCTGCTCAGCCCATTTTTGCATGGAGAAGGCGGGCCTGTCCAAGTACTGACTTTCCTCCCGGGGCAGGATGCCATCACACTGGCTTTTGTCCTCTCCTTCCTTGCCGTCTTGAGTGGCAGAGTACCTTGTAAAAACCTCTTGAGTTTATAGAATCGTAGAAATGAGGGTTAGAAGGGAACTAAGGAAGTCACATCTAGTCCAACCCCCTGCTCAGAGCAGGATCAGCCCCAACTACATCCCAGACAAGGCTTTGTTGAGCCTGGCCTTAACCTCCAAGGATGGAGGAGACTGCACCATCTCTGTAGGTAACCTGTTCCAGTGCTTCATCACCCTCCTAGTGAGAGATTTTTTTTTCTAATATCCAACCAAAACTTCCCTTGCTGCAACTTGAGACCAGCCATGACATGCTTTGAGGAGTGGTTTGTAGTGATGCTAGTCCAAAAGGAAGTGATTGTCCCTCTTCCAGAATCCTGAGCTTTTCTCCACCCAGAAGTCTCACAACACACAACAGTTGTGTTGCTGTCCAGTCCTCAGGAGAAGGAGGCCTTTTCTCTCAGTGGCTGTCTCACCAGGTGCTATAGAAAGGGCAAAGCAAAGCAGCCAAAAAGCCAGATGTTGCTGCTGGAAAAAGGAGCAGCTGAAAAATGTGCTAAATACTTTTCTCACTGGGAGGGTCTCTAATGCCCCAAAAAAGAGGAAGGGTCTGGATTGTAGTGCAAGCAACTGGAGTCCATTGCTACCCTGGTGCAGTCTGGGGGAGTTTAGAGCTGCCAATCTGAAATGGCACATGGGGGTTTTCATCCAATACCCCCAAGGTTTCCTTGGATTACAAGCTCTGTCCTGTGTAGAGACTAAAAGGCATTGCTGTAAGGCTGTAAGTAGACATCTTATTTGATTCGGGCCTGATTGTCCCAGGCTTTGACCAGGGTCATAGGATCGTAGAAAATGAGGGTTGGAAGGGACCTCAGGAGGTCACGTCTAGTCCATCCCCTGTTCAAAAGCAGGACCAGTTGTAGCTAGATCATCCCAGACAAGGCTTTGTTGAGTCTGGCATTACAAACCTCCAAGGATGGAGACTCTCTGGGGAGCCTGTTCCAGTGCTTTACCACCCTCCTAGTGAGAGAGTTTTTCCTAATCTCCAGCCTGTACTTCCCTGGCTGCAACTGGAGCCCATTGCTCCTTGTCCTGTCATCTGTCACCACTAAGAACAGTCCAGCTCCATCCTCTTTCAAACCCCACTTCAGGTAGCTGAAGGTTGCTATTAAATCCCACCTCAGGCCTTTCTTCTCCAGACTAAATCAATCCAGTTCCCTCAGCCTCTCCTCACAAGTCATGTGCCTCTGCCCCTGAACTGTTTTCATTGCCCTCCATTGGACTGTCTCCAATTTGTCTGCATGCTTTCTGTAGTGGGGGGCCCACAAATGGATGCCGGACTCCAGATGTGGCCTCCCCAGTGCTGAATAGAGGGAAAGAGTCACTTCCCTCCATTTTCTGGCAGTTGCTCACTGCAGAAACAGAATAAACAGTTGGTCCACTGTAACCCCCCAGGTCCTTTTCTGCAGAGCTGCTGCCCAGCAGGTCAGGCCCTAGCCTGTACCAGCGCATGGGATTGTTCTGTCCCAAGCGCAGGACTTTGCACTTGTCCTTGTTGAACCTCATGAGATTTCTTTTGGCCCAATCCTCCAATTTGTCTAGGTCACTGAGTCTGTGCCCTACCTTCCACGTGACATGTTTACATATCACCCATTCAGGCTGTATTGTGGCTCCATCAGTAGGCGACCTGTGAGAGCACGCAGCCTGACTGCCTTGTCCCGGTAGTGACCATACAGACACACACAGCTGTCTAGGGAAACATCACACTTTATCCTGCATACTTCACAGAGGCTTACGGTGGGATGGTGGCCTACATCCTTCAGATCTCAGGACAAATGCAGTGTCTGTTTCCAACCTAAGAGCTTGTCTGGAGGAAGTGCTGCTGTTTGAGTAACAGAGTCTCACTGCCACAGCACTCCAAACCTGCGTCTGCACGGCGGATGCAACTGATGATATGATCAGGGTTTGTAGCACAAAGCACCAGGATTTGGTCACTAGATTGCCACAGCTGGTTTATTGAATGGAAACGGCAACTAACCCTTTAGACAAGGGTATTACTGATGGGGCAGTGCCAGGGGCTGGTGCTATGATGGAATGCAGATTGGATCCTGTTTCAGTTGATATGAGTTCAGTGAGTCTGGTCCCTTCCCTAGCCACCCATTTAAGGTAATGTGGCATTTGGTTTGACACTGGCTTCCACAAAACACAGACCAGATCAGGCATAGCAGCAGGTCCTGCCATCCAAGAGTTGAAGTGCATTGGCAGATCGGTGGCTGGTGGGGGGAGGCTGAGAACCTGGCAAGGGCGGTGATTGGATCCTTGATCATGATAGCATTGGCCTCTCTCTTTGCAGCGAGAGACAGCTCATTACTTTGGCTACGTGTACTTCAGGCAAGTCAAGGACAGCTCAATGAAGAGAGGTTATTTTCAGAAGGTGAGTACTGAAACCAGATAGTGTACTGCTTTAAAGCAGCATGTAGCTGTAAAAAAGGCATCTGTCCATAAAAAAGACATCTGCATTCTCACCAGTCCCTACATGACACCAGAAATGTTCCCATAGGAAACTCTAAGGATCCCAGGGAGAAAAGCTGCAACAGCTGGAATATGTAGAAAATGCAGGCCCAAACAAAACGGGAAGGGGTTGCCAGGCAGATGAATCACATGACTGATGGCTGGCAGCCTGCTGCCATAAGTTTGGACTCCTCCTTTCCTCACGTACTCCAGCTTCAGGGGCACAGTCAGAGGGACTGTCGTATAGTAGCGCCCACAGCATGCCGAGCCCTAGCCAAGCAGAGAGGAAGGTGCAGTCGGTACCTCTACGGCACTGGTCCTCAACCTTTTTTGTACCAGGACCCATTTGTAAACATTGATGGCCAGTCCTGACCCAGTAAATAGTTTAAGTAGAAAACAAGTCCCTGCCCCTCACTCCCAGCCCACAGCCCTGCTGGTGCCTCTCACTCCTGCCCCTAGCCTGCCAGTATGGGGGGGCATGAGGGGAGGACACATGCCCCCCCAGATTTGTGCATCCACAGCAGGCATGGGGCTGCAGCCTGGCTGGTCCAGCACAGGCAGGAGCTGCCTCTGCAGCTTGGCAGGTGGGACTCTGTGCAGGAGGACAGAGCGGAGCGGTGAGACTCATTGCTACCACTACCACTGCCACTGCAACCTCCGCACCAGCCGTGCATGAGGAGTAAGAGCTGGGGTGGAGGAGGCTTGGCGGCAGGCAGTGTCACTTGTGCTTCTCCCATCCCCCTGACGTGTTGTCTATGCTCCCTGCTCCTCTCCCCAAACCCCATAGACTTACCTGTGGGGAGCTGCTTTCCTGGCTGCTATGTGCATGTGTGTGCACGTACATGCACATGGCACCCGCTTCCTGATCACCTTCCTCTCGCTCCCTGCAGCCCCAAGCAGCCTGGAATTCTGCCAGCCTGTGAGGGGAAACCTGTCATTTCCCACCTTTTTCTTCTTTAAAAGAGAGTACAGTTTTTCAGTTTGTTTGAAACCCTTTCATATATTCTTGTGACCCACTTTTGGGTTGCAACCCACGCGTTGAGAATGATGCTGTAAAATCATGAAACTGCAGGCCTTGTAATAGGTCAATCTGAGAACATGACAGACATGGGGAGGCTGTTTTGTGCTCTTGCTCCCCTTGTGCTCTTCTTTGCTCGACCCCAGAGTATCTTCCAAAGAGCACTCCTAATGCACAAATCAGCCTCTCTCCAACCAGATCAGATACTGAGGAAAAGAGCACTTAAGGTCTGGAACATGTTGGAAGACCAGACCTTTTTGGGGGTTTGTGAAGAACAGATATTGCCTGGCTAATCTGCTTTTGTTTTTTTTGGCTAGAATAAATGGGGAAACACGAAGGGGTTGAGTGTGACTGACAGTCATGCTTGGATCAGAGTAAAATACAAGCACTTTGGGAAAGGTGCCAGTATGTACTCTAAGGATCTGCCCTGGCTCTTTGTATCATCAATAATTTGAAAAGGAAAGTGAGCTGCTCCCTTTTGAAATCTTCGGGGAGGGGGTGGCACTGAACTGGAAAGGGATGTATACATTGACAGAAAGAGTGTGAAGGGAAGGTTGGAATGTAGGCAGCAAAAGCAAAATGAAGCCAACCTGGAAGACTGGCCTGTTAACTCTCCTCTTTCTGTTCCCTTGTTGTAACCTTCCCTGACTCCTTGACCCACTGGCCTGCTCCTATGCACCTGTTCTCCAGCTTTTGTTGGTACCCCCCTTGCTCAGGGAGCTCCCTGTGTGGTTGCAATAGTACCTTTGGACATCTTGTGGCAGTTCCTTACCATCTTTCTACTGGCTGATTTATTTTTTTGGCTGGGCTACAGGGTCATTTCTTGTGCTTGCAGTGGCCTCTAGTGGAAGCTTGCAGCTGGAGTCTTTCATTTTTACAGCAGCTTCTGCAGGTATCCAGGCTCTTCTGTGAGCCTGGGCAGCCCAGTGGTAGACCCTTGCAAGGGCAGTAGCAAGACTGTTCCTTCTTCACTGTAAATAGTTTATATAAGGTCCTGTAAGGAAAGGTGCATGTGGGGTTCAAGTAAATGCAATAGATACTGCCTTTGGCTTCAAGGTAAACTTGCACTGTAGCCTTTGGGTAGACAGAATCTGGGCACCTCAGTGGTGATGGTGCTGCCCTGACTCATAAATGTGCCTGTTACAGTCTCTAGTGCTGGTGTCGCGCCTGCCCTACGTGAACCTGTTCCAGTCGCTGCTGCAGCTGATTGCTCCGGAGTACTTCGACAAGCTGGAGCCGTGTTTGGAGGCAGGTGAGAAGGCTGGGCAGAAGCAAGTGTTTGCATGTCTAAGTGCATTAAGGGTTTTTATATGGAGGTAGCTGAAAGATGCTCCTTGTCTAGGCTGTTTTGCCAAACCAGTCCCAGCTTCCCTTCTGCATCCAGCTGTTTGTCAGATCTGTTTCAGTTCATGCCCAAGTCCAGTCCCAGTTTCCCTTCTCTCACCCCTCCTCCTCAGTTTTCTGTCCTTAGCCAGATTAAAAAAAAAAAGGGATTGGACACATGCTTATAGGAAAGGGGCATTGGGAGCTCTGGAGCATAAGAGTGAGGGGCAAGACCTCTGCATCAGACCTGCCTGGACCTTTAGTACTGGATGCTGCAAGGGAGAGAGGAACAGGGGAAAACCCTGCTTGGACCCAGTCACTCTCCCTGCCAGCCTCCGATCTCTGCTGCTGTATGACACAGGAGACTGGGTAAGATGGACCTATGGTCTGCCCCAGTCAGTGGCAATTCTTAGTTGGCTTTGCATTTGAATCGGGGAGCTCTCTCCTGCCTGACCCAGTGCTGAGGGGAGCGTTGGGAGCACGTTCAGTTCCAGTGCCTGGGCCTGATCCAACCCACACGAGAGCTGCAGTGGCAGTACAATGGGCAGTCTTTCATTTGGCTTTATAGTGCTAACAAACCTCTACCGGACATGTGCGAGGTGTGATTACACTTGTCATTCAGCCAAGTGGTGGGCGGGGGCAGAAAGTGGGGTATTGGAGCAGTGGGTTTATGTAAACAGCTGGATGCCCACCTCTGCTTCACAAGTTCCTCTCTGAAAACTTTCTGGTCCCTTCTACATTTATTGCAGTCATGTCTGTAAGGAAAGGAGGCCAGGACTTTTATTTTTTTAATGTGGGGAAAAGTAGGTGTTATTTTAGAAACAGGTGGAACATTTGGGCTGAAATTTCCCCAAAGCAAAAAGGAATTCAGCCTGAAGGTTTGAAGAAGTTATCAAAACTGGAGGAAAAGGGATGTATAATGGGCAGTGTGCAGCAGCTGTAGTCAGTGGTGCCATCGGCCTCAGCTGAGATCTCTTTCTGAAAAGGAACGAGCGTGGGTGCTTTGTCGCTACCGGTGGCTTAATTCTCTGCTTGCCAACTGGATAGTCTTGATTCACTGCCAGTGCAGCTCTGCTGATTGGAGTGACAATTGCAATAGACAGACTCCAGTGTTACCGCTCTGATCTAATCTTGGCTTAAGCAGAGTCACATGCGCTGAGGGGTAGCAAAAACCAGCTAGCATCCTGCCACAGGTCAGCAGGGGCTCGTGGGGACCGGAGTCGGCCTTTGGATTAACCCCTTCTTTGCCTGTATTTTTGCAGTGTGCAATGAAATCGATCAGTGGCCTGGGCCAGCGCCAGGACAGACTTTGAACCTTCCAGTCATGGGAGTGGTCATTCAGGTGCTTACTGCTGCTTCTGCACTGAAATCCCCAAGCCCCAGCGCCCAGGCAGGATGGGAAGGTCTCCTGCATGTTTTTTGCCACTGGGTGGGGATGTTGCTGGTGCCTCAGTTTTTTCCTTTAGCCTGATCATACAATCATAGAAAATGAGGGTTGGAAGGGACCTCAGGAGGTCACATCTAGTTCAACCCGCTGCTCAAAGTAGGATGAGCCTCAACTACATCATCCCAGACAAGGCTTTGTCTAGCCAGGTCTTCAAAACCTCCAAGGATGGAGATTCCCCAACCTCTCTGGGTAACTTGTTCCAGTGCTTTACTGCCCTTTGAGTGAGAGCTTTTCCTCATAGCCAACTTAAACTCCCCTTGCTGCAGCTTGAGCCCGTTGCTCTTTGTCCTGTCATCTGCCACCACCAAGAACAGCCCAGCTCCGTTCTCTTTGCAGCCCCCTGCAGGGAGTTGAAGGCTTCTGTCAAATCCCACCTCAGTCTTCCCTTCTCCAGCCTCTGTAAGCCCAGTTCTCTCAGCCTCACAAGCCATGTCCCCCAGCCTGCAACCCTTTTCATTGCCCTCCACTGGATTCTCTCCAATGTGTCCACATCCTTTCTGTAGTGGGGGGCCCACAGCTGGACACAGGACTCCAGATGTGGCCTCCCCAGTGCTGAATAGAGGGGAAGAATCACTGCCCTTGATCTGCTGGCAGCGCTCCTACCCATGCAGCCAAGGATGCCTGTGGCTTTCTTGGCAACAAAAGTCACACTGTTGTTTCCTATTCGGTTTGTTGTACGCACATAGATTTGTTCCATGAGCAATTTGCTTGTCTCTTTCAGGTGCAGATGTCAGGGAAGGTAGGGTGTGCATGCCTGCCAGCTCAGCTTGTCTCCCTCAATAACTTCTCTTTCTTAATGTAATCCAGGTGAGAATCCCATCTCGGGTGGATAAACTTGGATCGAGCCCTGTGAAGCAGTTCAATCAGGAGGTAAGATGAAGGAAAGAGTGTGTTTAAATGAGAGAGATCCTGGAGCTTGTCAAATGCCCTGCCTGGACTGGTAGCTTCCTCTCCATTCCCCTCAAGTTGGTTCATTCACCAAACTCATCAGGCTCTCACCTAGGTGCACTGACACTGACTCCTTAGGGCGGAAACAGTGTGCGCAAGTTGAATCATGTTAAATCCCCTGTGTGAAGGTTGCCATATGGGAATCCCTTGTGTTGAACTACGTCCTGTTCAACACGGACAATAGGGTACTTCCACACGGGGACCTCCGCACAGGGTGTCAATCCACTGTAACCAGTGTGCTTTCCTGTCTGCCTCTCCTCTCCTCAGAGTTCCCAGATCAGCTGACCCCCCAAGTTGATGCTGCCCCAGTTTCGTGGCTCACTTTAGATTGTAGAACTTGTTCACCCCTTCCCTTTATTTCCTTCTGGGACCAGACTTGATGATCTTATAGGTCCTTTCTGGTCCTTCTTTCTGTGCTTCGTTATGATTCTCATGCAGTCTGGACTGTTGGCATCCATCCGGTTCCCTTACCTCTTTCCCATGTTCCAGTGGAAGCTCGAGGGAATAAAGCATCTTTGGGAAGTCCCCAGAGCTTGTAAGGCAGGGCTTTTGGCTGGCTTCTGAGGGGGAAATTCTGTGTGACCTTGGCTGGCTGAGTGGTTTGCCCCTGGTGCTGACCTCTGCAGGCATTATGCTTGTCTGAATTTTTGGGTGCTTTGGTACTCGCTTTAGAGGGGGCTACTTTGTAGGACTGACGCAGGCAGCTCAGAATGCTGCTTTCATTAACTCGCTTTCTTCTCTCTTCTGCTCAGAATCTGTTACCGGCCCCGTTAGTGCTGCCCACCGTTCACGAGCTAGATCTCTTCAGGTAAGAGTGAGCTTCTCTCAGCACAGTCCCCCCTTCCTGCCTCCTTCCTCTCTGCTCTCAGTGGTGCTAGCTGATTGGGAGGATTATCAAATGTGATCACAAAGTTGTTGCTGGCAAAGACCCTCCGTCTGGTGGATTGGTGGGGGCCATGCAGTGTTTGAGGGACCTTCACAGGATGGAGAGGAGCACCTGACTGTCACAACATGGTCGTCTTATTTTCTTTTAGGAGCGTCATCTCAAGCCTCCCCGTGTCTTGCTTTTTCTCACTAACAGATGCTTCCAGCCACTACTGATTCACATCCAGATGCTGTGGGAGCTCATGCTACTGGGGGAGCCAGTTGTTGTAATGGCACCATCTCCTACTGTTTCCTCAGAAATCGTTCTGGCCCTTACCAGGTACTTGGCGTAAATTCGGGTTTGCAAGTTACTAAACTGAATGAGATTGTTAATCCTCCTCCCTTGAGAATCCTCACCCTGTGAAAGGATTTTTTTATAATTAATGTGTACATGAAAGTACCATATTTTCTAGTGTACAGACACACTTTCCCCCAAAAACTGGCTGCTGAAAATGTTGGTGTGCATTAAATGCAAGAAATCTGGTATTAACAGTTTCTGCTGATTATCACAAAAAGTACAAGTAAAATCTGCAGGCTGCTAACAGGGTGCAGACCAATGACCAGACTCTGCTCGCTAGCTGCTGCTGCTGCTCGGCACTGTGGTAGCTTGTACTGCTACCACAGGGAAAGATCTCTCTTTCTTCATTCAGCCTTTTAAAAACAATGGGTGTGTTTCTATTCCAGGGCATGTTGTATATGAGAAAATAAAGTATGTTCATAAGATGGGAAACGGCATCATTATTTTTATCGAAAGAGACTTGTTTCTGTTTTCATAGAATTGTAGAAAATAAGGGTTGAAAGGATCTAGGAGGTCACATCTAGTCCAACCCCTGCTCAAAGCAGGACCAGCCCCAAGTACATCATCCCAATGTCAGAACTGGGAAGAGAGCAGTGGTTCAGTTTGCCTGTTGGTGGGAGAGGTGTTGGTTTTGAAACCAAATGCAGCTTCTCCTCTTGCCAGTTTTAGAGGCTGCCTCAGTTCGGAGAGCAAAGCATGTCCCAACTGTCTCCTTTGACAGTACACGTGACCTAGTTCCTCTTTAGGGTTGAGCTGCCTTAAAAGGGAGGGTTACCTGGTTCACCCCCTTTTCCTTCACTGTTGTTCTTGCAGCTGTCTGGCTCCTCTAAAATATTGCTGTGACTACCGTCCATATTTCACCATCCACGACAGTGAGTTTAGGGAGTACACCACCAGGACGCAAGCCCCGTGAGTACCCTAATGGTCCCCTGTGACAGACTGCTCATTTATCACAAATACGTTATGGGTCCCTTGGTAGTAGTGTTGCTCAAGCTTCCCCTTCTTCTCTGTACAGGCCAAACATCATTGTGGGAGTAACAAATCCTTTCTTTATCAAAACACTACAGCACTGGCCACACATCCTTCGGGTTGGAGAGCTCAAAATGTCAGGTAAGGGGCATCTCGCAAGGCTGTCTTGTTACTTTAGACATTTTTTTTTTTTTCCTATAGGGAAGTGGCTTTTATAGATTCAGGGCACTCCCAGTCAGGTGCAAATATCTCTATCCTTAAGAAGATCAGGGCACCAGAAAGGGTAGACCAGGCTTCTAGATCTCCCACTTGCTTGATGTGCTGAGTTTGAACAGTCAGAAACTCATTAGTAAATTGGAACAAGCTTAGTGTTTCTCTCCTTCCGCACCTTAAGGAAGTGAAAGGCTTTTCTTGGGAAAGAAGGTACAGGGGAGCAGGAGAGAAGGGCCTGGAAGGGAGGACCAGGTGTTATCACTTGGAAAGCTGAGTTTGGCTTTAGCATGGACTGAGGCATTCTTTTCCACAAGACCCCCTCATCCTTGGCTTCCTGTGAGCACCCTTGGCTTGTAGGATCAGGTCGGAGGGCTTCCTTGGCCCCTGGGATGCCAGCACTAGCTCAGGGCTCACATCACAGGAGGATGACGTCTAGATTCTGTAGTGCGAGCCCTCCCTTACATTCCCTGCTGAGGAGGAGGGCTCTGGAGCTTTTATAACCTGCTGCTCGCCGGCGTGTCTTTCCGCAGGCGACTTACCCAAGCAAGTCAAGGTGAAGAAACTAGCCAAACTGAAAACTCTGGACACTAAGCCGGGTAACTGCTGTTCTGTGTCAGATATGGTTTGACTGCATTTATGCTTGTTTTTGGTTGAGGTGTGGGTCTTGCAACGGTGTAGGCATCGTGTGTGTTACCCGCCATCCCTTAACGGATGGGAGCTCCAGGGAGTCTGGGCTGCTCCCAGTCGCGATGCAGTTACTCTGAGGAGCCTTGGCTTCCTCTTTCCCTCACTTGAGCCGGGTCTGCTTCCTAGCCTGGGCTCTCTTGAGCCCTCTGCTATTATAACTTAGCTCTCTAAAGGCTTCTGATGTAGAGAAAAGTCTCAGGAAATGGAAAAGCTTTTCCTGTCTTGGTTGGGAAATCCCATTAGGGTGATTAAGAAAAGAGAAGCCTTGGAGATGGTAGAAGCAGCTTCATAAGTTTCATAGTAAAGGTTTCAAGCTGTCATAGTAAACCAGTGATTTGAGTGGCTCTCCTTTATTTAGGGGTCTGTAGGTAGATTGAATCACCCACCTGCTTTCCTTTCCCTGGCATGCCTACTCTTGCTCCCCCTCTCTAGCAGTACAGCTGAGTTTTGGCTTCAGTTCTCCTTAGCTCACTCAGCCATGCTGCAGCATTGCCCCTCATGCTGTATGTGAGCTGGGAGCCTCAGGCTAAGGCAGGTCCTGGAAGTGGCAAAAAGCACCCGCTTCCATCTCCACCTGGCCAGAAGGCACTTGCTTGTCCTTCAGAGAGCCACGTGTAGGGGTCTGAAGCCAGTTATAGTTCCTGTGGTAGCAATGTAGAGCCTGGTTTGCGTAGCAGCAAAGATCACAGAAGTACGTCACACCGGTGTGCTCCTCCCTGCACTGCACTGCCTCTCCCTTGGTAGTGGAGCTCAGTCTCGCCTCATGCTCTGAGTGACCTTCATCCTCAGAGCCTGGCAGCCTCATCACGAGGACCTCCCAGCATAGCTTTATTCCACTGAAGAAATGAAACTAGGGCAGTATGGAAAGGCTCATGAATGTGGGAGACAGGACTTCTGGGGAGGTCAGGCCTGGAGTAGGGAAGTCCCTTGTGGAGGAGCCGAGACCATGGGTTGTGCCATGCTTCCAACTCATCCCCAGGACTTTTAACTAGGTCCCATGAGGTGCGCAGCACATCTCCTCCTCTGCAGACCATCACCAGTAGAGATGCAATGGATTTTCTGTCTGACAGGTTGAGGGGCAATTGAGAGAGTTTTATTTTTGTTTTGTGTATCTGGGGTGGGGGCATTATATTGTGATGAGAGCCAGTATTACCCAGCTGGGGAGATGCATCTGTGTGCCCATAAACTAGTCAGCATTGGTTACATGACAGGGGAGCCTCGGGGTGCTGAGAAATGCTCAAGTTTAATCCAGTCCTGAGTGTCACTTGTAGCAGCAGCTCTGGTGATCTCAGGAGTGTTTTCAGTTCGATTTCTCCTAACTGTTTATGACCCTTGCTGGAAAATTCTCCTTTGCCCACAACTGAAACCCTACTATATTGATTCATTCATTTACTAGCTGTCTATGCCACTCTCCCCAAAATAGGCCCGTGGGAGGGTCTTACAATATAAAACAAGATAAATTATAAAAATATTTTTATAAATTATGATTTTTACTTCCTTTAAAAATGGTGCATGATGGATGGTGATTTCTCTCTCTAGGAATCTACACGTCTTACAAGACTTTTCTGCACAAAGACAAAACTCTGATAAAGAGGCTGTTGAAAGTAGGTGCTTCCTGTCTGTCTCTTGTATCTCCTGATGGGGAAGTAGGGAACAAGAGGCTGTATTTAACTGCTGAAGTGCATGATTTCTGTGTCTTATGGGTCAGCCTATATTATACGACCATGGGTTTACATGGCCCCAGAACACTCTTCTTGTCCTGCCACACTAGGATTTTTCACCAAAATTAAATCCTGGTGCCTATTTAGCAGAAGAAGTGAGAGCTGATCATATTCTGAAGAGTTAAGCCATCTAATGTGAACGAGATCTCATGTTGACATCTCATGTGGGTGGATCTTTTGCTCTGGGCAGTATGTGGGAGCATGCACAAAACTGATTTATCCAGCTGGGTCCTCCACTGCCAGTAGTCGCAGCATTCAGGTTGAGAATGCTGCACGCGCTTGCATGACCTCCTTACCTAGCCGTCAAAGCCGCCGACTGAAAAATGTTGTCACCTTGAGCTCCCTGCTTTGCTGTAATGTCTCGCTGCCTGCAGGGGATTCAGAGGAAGCGCCCGTCGGAAGTCCAGAGCGCCCTCCTGAGGCGTCATCTCTTGGAGCTGACCCAAAGTTTCATCATCCCCCTGGTGAGTTCAGGGTGGTCTGTCAGATGGAGGAATGGGAGGGGATGAATGGGAAGGCTGCTGTATACCTTCCATAGTGTCTGAGCAGCCATCATGGATTCAGATATTTCACACCAGTGCACTCTTAGAGGGTCATAAAATCATCGTCCTGGAGAAGCTGGGCTGGCAGGGACCTCCAGCAGTCTCTTCTAGTCCAGTTCCCTGCCTGAGGCAGGATTATCTGTATCCAAACCATCCTATACAAACCATCATCTAATCTCTTAGTAAAACTACTGCCTGGCCTGTTACGATTTGAGATGCAACGTCCAGACCTGCCCCAGGTAAAGCAGGGAGACTGCAGCAGCCAATGTCCCTCTTTTATGAAAGGTTATTAATATAAACTTAAGAGATCCTAGGCAGAGGCTGTGCCCCTGCTGTAGAGGAGGGCAAAACCCCCTGCAATCTCTATCAATTTGACTAGGGGGTGAAATTCCTTCCTGCCCGTACTGCAGCATCAGTCTGACCCTATGCAGAAGAGCAAGACCCTCAAGCCAGGACTTTGCAGGATTGATCCCAGCAGGAGCATTGGCACAGCCCAGTCCCTATCCCCAGCCTGGGCTGCAGCCAGCACCTAATGCCTCTGAGGGAGGCTTAAAACCCCCTTGACAGAGCAAAAAGGGCGGGGGTAGCAATCGACACTGCCCAGAAGCCTGGGAAATTTGAATAGCAGAGCACAGACATCACTACTAGATCATCTCTGCTTGGTGGCTGTCCACCTTCTCCTTGAGCACCTCCAGGGATGAGGAGTCCACGACTTCTCTGTCTGTTGATAGGCAGGGTCTAGGGCAGACCTGTCCAGTCCCGAGTTGATGGGTGGTGTGGGGCTGGTCTGCAGGCCAGATCTTTGCAAGACTGGCACCCAAGGCTGATCTGCAGGTGCAATTGGGAATGCCAGCACAGCCCCATGATGCCTGGGGCTGCATCGTCCCAACCACAGGACAATCCGTCGGTCAGGAAATTTGCTGGTGAGGGACTGGTGGCAGCAATGATTGCTGCAGCTGTGGGTGTAATTAGCACTGCCATGTGTCCAGCCCTACGGGAAGCCCTATGGCCCAGATGACACATCTGTGCAGGCTAGATCCAGCCTGTGGGCCAGAGGCTAGTGTTCTAGTTCTAGTGGGTTTGACCATTACCGTGCCTGGCAAAAAGATCTGTGATCCTGCTCCTAACACATTGGGTACCAGTTAAAAACAAAAAAAAACCCTTTTCCCCCTGTACAGGTTTTCTTTCCAGTTGGCTTCTTGCACCTATTTGTGGTCTCAGTCAGTGTCCAAGACAAATGTTTACAGCGGTGGTTGGGGAGCTAGTCCCATGAAAACTAGGCTAGAGAAATTCCCCTGCCATCATCCTCTCTTGGAAACGTGGTTAAGATCGAGACATGAGTTTGAGAACTTCCAGATCCTGAAGGCCCCTGCTGTGGCCCTGAGCTTGTCGTGGGTGCCACCAGGGTGGCAGTACTTTCTCCTTTCCAGCCCCACCATCCTCTCCCATGCTGGAAAGCTGCTGACTTCCAATGCCAGGCCGTCCCGTTAGAAACACGGTGATTTTTCTCAGCCTTCCTTCCCTGGAGGGATGCCAGCAGTGTCTTAGAGTCCTAGTCCCTGGTGTGGATCTCAGCCTGTGTTACCCTCCAATGCTTCCACTGCAGCCAGTTCTGATGTCCTGGCTTTGGATGGGAAATCGGCCAGCAGGAACAACTGCGCGTGTGCAGACACACGCAGCAAAGTGAAAAGGGAGGGGAGGGAGTGGTACCCAGGGTGCCCTTCTAGCACTTGGAGCACAGTGTGGAAGTGAGTGGCCTTGCAGCAGGCTCCGGGTCTTCTAACTGGTGTTCACTGTTGATCCCCAGGAGCACTACATCGCCAGCCTGATGCCTCTGCAGAGGGCCATCACACCGTGGAAGGTAGGGGTGGCGTGGGCTGCAGGGACTTGATTTCCAGATGTGGGTTGGGAGTGGTTGCACATTTGTGCTGATTGTTTTCTTTGCAAATGGCACCAGTGGCCCAAATTGTAACAGACTGCTCATGTATGGGGAAAACAACTCCAGGTGCAGACCTGCCAAAATCTTGGCCTCGAAAGGCTAAAATTTAATCCCCCACCGAGCAGGTGGGACTGCTGTAGGAAGGATGTAGTGGTCTGTGGCCCACTGTGCACAAGAACAGGGTTGTTGTCCCTGGGAAAAGGAGTTTGGATAAATGTTGGAAATGGAGGCTTGCTGTCTGCAGTGATTTTTTTTTTCAGCTTAACAAGGTTGTTAACAGGTCTGCAGCTAGGACTGTCCTAGCAGAACTGCGGGAGATGTATGCTTTTGGGTATTGCTAGCTTTCATGGGTTTTGGATGCGTCCTGCATAGACTGCTCCTAGCAAGTCTGAACCCCATGCCTGACGCACCTCCTAGCTGCCTGGTGACATGTTCTCTCTGTTGCACAGAATCCTCCCCAGATCCGGCCGTTCCGACAGGAAGATTTCATGAAGACCCTTGAGCACGCTGGTCCCCAGCTCACCTGTGTCCTGAAGGGGGACTGGTTAGGTCTCTATCGGTAAGAACGTGGGGTCAGTTGCCTTTTTCCCCACAGTGGGGACTGGCTTATAATGCATGTACCTGCCAGATCCTGCTTTGGATGTAGTGAAAGGAGAGGGCAGCACAAGGACAAGCCTGGTCACTTGGGAAGCTTGATGCCGGGAAGAAATTGGCTAATACAGGCCAAGGGCAGCAGCAGAGTTTATTTCCTGTTACTGATTCAAAAATGCTGAAAAGAGTTGGCTCTGGCAGGCTTTCAGCCTGTAGAAACTCCTGCTTTGAGTCCTGTGTTAATTAGTGACTGATGGAACCGAGGAGAAACTTCCTCCATAGGCACGCTTACTCCATTGCTGCCCACCTGGCAGGACACTGCCCTATACAAGTCCTGGATCTGGTCCAGCGTGACATGACAGTCGTTGTGCCTTCGCTACCTGGTCCCAGCCCTGGCGTGACTGTAAGGTGCTACCAGATTTTTAGGAAATGGTGGGATGGGAGGGTCCCCCTCACTGTTGTAAGAAATTAGAGCTGTGAGCAGGGACGGGGAGCCTTCACCAGAACCAGGAGGGAGGAGAAAAGGATCTGAAACCTGGTACTCAGTGAAAAGGGAGGCTTGGTGCCGAAGGAGACCCAGAGAGCTAGACCGTGTGTTGGAAACACCCTTTTAGTAGGACGTGAGATCATAGTGCAGCAGAGAGACCCCCCTGCCATTTACCAGGGCCCCATGCCCTTTCCTCTGTCTCACCTCGGCTCCATCTCTCCCCTCAGGCGTTTCTTCAAGTCTCCCAACTTCGATGGCTGGTACCGTCAGAGGCACAAGGAGATGACCCAGAAGCTGGAGGCTCTGCACTTGGAGGCCATCTGCGAGGCGGTACGTTCCAGCGGCAAGAAAACGTGCTGGGTTTCTGGTGCTTAATACCTGCGGGGGGGGGGGGGTGCTGGCACGTCCAGGGCCAGGGCTTCCAGAGGTACCGTTGGGTTTGTGTCCGTGGGGAGCAACTTTGCCTCCAAGGGAGGAAGGAGGCCCCAGGAAACTACAGGCGCATTAGTCTTACCTCGGTTCTGGGGAAGCTCTTTGGGAAAATTATCCAGGAGCACGTCTGCGAGGGAGCACCAGACGGGATCATGCTCAGGGGCAGCCAACACGGGTTCATTTGAGGCAGGTCCTGTCAGACCAACCTGGTGGCCTTCTACGACTAGGTCACAAAATCCTTGGACACAGGTGTCGTGGTGGACATAGTCTTTTTGGACTTTAGGAAGGCCTTCGACACTGTCTCTCTCCCCATTCTCATTAAAAAAATTAGGTGACCGTGGTGTTATTGCCTACACAGTCAGATGGGTCGCAAATTGGCTGGAGGGCCGCACCCAGAGAGTGGTGGTAGACGGGTCATTTTGACCTGGAGGGATGTGGGCAGTGGGTCCCCCAGGGCTTGGTCCTCGGGCCCTCGCTGTTCAACGTTTTCATCAGCGACTTAGACGAGGGGGTGAAAAGCACCTTGTAAAAGTTTGCGGGTGACACTAAGATGCGGGGAGAAGTGGGCATGCTAGAAGGAAGGGATAGGCTACATCTAGATCTGGACAGGTTACAGGGGTGGGCGGATGAGAGTAGGATGGGATTCAACACTGGCAAGTGCAGGGTGCTGCACCTGGGGAGGAAGAGCCAGCAGCAGACCTACAGGCTGGGGAACTCCCTTCTCGTCAGCGCAGAGGCAGAAAGAGATCTTGGAGTCATTATTGATTCCAAGATGAACATGGGCCGCCAATGTGAGGACACGGTCAGTAGGGCCAACTGCATCCATAGATGCACCATGGGCAGGTCCAAGGAGGTGATATCCCCCTCCTTCCCCCCCAATGCAACACTGGTCAGGCCGCAGCTGGAGTTCTGTGTCCAGTTCTGGGTGCCGCACTTCAGGAGAGATGTGGACAGCATGGAGAGGGGTCAGAGAAGGGCCACTTGCATGATCCGGGGGTAGCAGGGCAGGCCCTACGAGGAGAGGCTACGGGACCTGAACCTGTTCTGCCTCCACAAGAGAAGACTGAAGGGTGATCTGGTGACCATCTATAAACTTACCAGGGAGGACCCCCCGAGCACTACCAGGAGTAACTAGGAGTAACAGCCATAAGTTGACAGAGAGTAGGTTCAGACTAGACATCAGGAAGCGTTACTTCACTGTCAGGGCGGCTAGGAGCTGGAACCAACTTCCAAGGGAAGTGGTGCTGGCCCCTACCCTGGGGGTCTTCAAAAGAAGGCTAGACAGACACCTAACTGGGTCGTTTGACCCCAGCATTCATTCCTGCCCATGGCAGGGGGTCAGACTTGAGGATCTGCTCAGGTCCCTTCCAACCCAACTACTAAGCCTGGCCACCACGGCATGACTTGGGGCCTGGACCGGCCCAGCCTTCCCAGCAGCCAGCATGCATCCTGTGCTGGCTCCTGTGGGCAGCTGCTGCTCATTTGTTGTAAGACTGGGGCAGACCCCAGGTTTGCCTTGCTCAGTCTCCTGTGTCACAGCTGCAGAGAAGGGCGGCTGGAAGAGAGAGTGACTGGGTCTGACCGGGGTTTTTTTCCCCCCTTGCAGCCTCCAGCATGTAAACCATGGGAAGCTCTGATGCAGAGGCCGTGCTGCTCACTGCCATGCTCCATAGCTCCTGCTGCCCCTTTCCAACAACCATATGTCTAATCCCTTTTTGAATCTGGCTAAACTGTCAGCTTCCACACCATCCCTTGGCAATGAGTTCCACACTTCAGTGAGTTTCCACGCTGTGTGAAAAAAACTTCCCTTAAAATGCGGCCTGCCCGGTCCATGCTGTGATTCATTGTCTTTGTCTCAGGAGAGGCAGGAATGATTGATCCCCAGGGACTTTCTCTTGGCCATTTTGTGTGTTGTGACCCCTTCTCCTGCCCCCGCCAGCATCTCTTCTGCCCTGCCCAGGCCTGGCCTCGTGAGTCTCCTCCTAGGGAAGCCCCTCCATAGTGCTTCTCGTCCTCGCTGCCCACCTCTGCACCTGCTGTAGCTCTTCTGTCCCCTCTTGGAGGTGCAGGGCCAGAACTGGGCACAGCATCCTTCAACAGCCCTGCCAGGGAGGGGCACATCCTGAGCAGAGCTCGGCTTAGTGTGCGAGTGTGACAGGACCCCGAGGCGGCCAAGGCCGCGAGGGTACAAACTCCCTTTGAGGCAAGATCCTTAATTACAGGACCGCTAAATTGAGAGATGTAAAAAAACCCCAAACCTGACTTCAGTAATTAGGGAAAACGCTACCACGGAACGCTTTCCCCAACCCCAGCATCTAAAGAGAGCCAGAGCACTCAGGATACGGCCCTTCCAGCACCATATGAGGTCACATTATTAGCCAGGCCCCCTCCAGCCCCCCTGCTTTCCAGCTATTAACCCTTTCCCTGTCAGAACAATCCCCCCCAAAAAACCCGTTCAGTGTATGCTCTTGGGCGCTGGTCGGCATAGCTCTGCCAGGACCTGCCCTGTTCTCCTCCCGTGACTTCCCTTCTCTTCCTGCAGAACATCGTGGCCTGGATGAAGGACAAGTCGGAGGTGGAAATTGTGGACCTGGTTCTGAAGCTGCGTGAGAAGCTGGTCAGTTTTTCCTACCTGTTTGGATTCCAAGTGGAGACCCCTGGATCACACCTTCCCTTTGGATGAGTGGGCTCCTGCTGCTTCTCCGGGCTGGAGGGACTGGATGGAGGGCAGAATCCACCAGGACTGGCCACGAGACCCCCTTACATAGGCTGAAGGGACCCTGTCGCTCTCCTCAGCCCTACAAAGGCAGCGGTTCCCAAGGCCTGTAGATCACACCCACATGAAGTGATAGCACGGGGCTTGCTTAGGTTAACCGCAGAAGTGGAACGGGTTGCTTGGACCCCGTGATATAGAACAGGTGACTGAGATGCAGCCCATGGTAGATCGTGTAAAGTACGGGCAGTGCAGTGGGAGATGGAGCAGAAAGCAGAGCAGCAAACTGGGCAAGTAGCACAAAGAAGGAAGCAGAGCAGCAGATCAGGCAGGGGAGGGTACGGGGCTAATTTGTCACACACCTGCCAAAAGTTGGCCCTTATTAATGACAACACCCAGACTGATTACTGTTACAGGTGTTTAGCATCCCGGAGCTGCCGTCCCC
Organism: Caiman crocodilus; assembly: GCA_030014935.1. Lineage (NCBI taxonomy): Eukaryota > Metazoa > Chordata > Crocodylia > Alligatoridae > Caiman > Caiman crocodilus. Next base: position 140,178,485 of record JAGPOW010001296.1, read on the forward strand.
CGGTCCAACCCTGCCTGAGCCCTGTGCAAACACCTTAACGAACCATTGTGTCAGCTCATTAGATCAAAATACTTATAACTGGCTTACTGAGGAAGATCACCTCGTGCTAGCCAAACATCCATCTTTCTTTCCTCTCTTTTATCGCCCTGCTTTTCTCATCGCGTTATATTCTTCTGAGTTCAGACCTAGCTGAAAATTGTTCTCAGTGAGGGCAGATGACAGAACGAGGAGCAATGGGCTTAAGCTGGGGCAAGGGAAGTTGAGGTTGGATATTAGGCAAAACTTTCTCATGAGGAGGGTGGTGAAGCACTGGACCAGGCTCCCCACAGAGGTTGCGAAGCCAGGGGGTCCCCCGTCTGTCTCATCACAAACCATGGATTCCTGCAATCGTCGTGCTTGTACCCGACCAAACAACCATCACCTCTGACTGCATTTCCTAATTGCTGCAGGCCCCCCACGGTTACAGACTCTCCCTCCTCTCCTTCCCCCTGCAGGTGAGAGCCAGGTGCCATCACCTCCCTGTGAAGGAGGAAACGCTGCAGCGGGTGGGCCTCTACATTGAGACCATCATTGGCTCCCTGCCCGAGGACCTCCAGACAGTGCTGCACCACCCCTAAGCCCGGGCATCAGGACTCTGCGGGGAGGAAAGGACCCTGCTCAGAGATGTGGGCAGCTGCCGCTGGGCTCGGTAAGCAAGCAGTTTTCGAAAGCCAGCTAGTGCCACACTGACCTGGACCCTGTCTGCTGGTGCGTGCGGGTTCAAGTGCAGAGTGCGAGGGCTGGGACTGACGGGACCGCACAAGCCTTATGAGTGCAGCATTTCCTGGCCACTCCTGCTCCCCCTGAGGAGCCAGAGTGGGGGCTTGGGGGGCCTCACAACGCGGCCAGGCCATCTGCATTGCAGCAGGGCTGAGGGAAGGCAGCCAGGCTCCCAGCACCCTTTGCTAGGCCATGTAGACCGTACATCTTGCTGACAACGCACCATCCTTGTGATCACACTACTGCATTACCGCTGTCGCCTCCATTGTGCCTGCCGCCCTCGGGACAGGACCTGCTGTGGGCGAGGACCCGCCGGACACACTAGCTCCAGCTCCCAGTGAGAGGCATTTCCAGTCCCCTGCTATGCCTGGTCCATGGCAGCCCGGCTCTTCTGTAGCTGTGTGGACCTGACTCAGTGTCTTGACGCATAACTGATGGCCTTGCTGCTGTCAAAAGCAGGACTGAAGGGACGTGGACAGACGTGCCTGGAGGGACAGGCTGCTCAGATCATCCCTCTCCTCCCTGCTCTTCTCACTGCTTCGGGCTGTGTTGCGAGACCTTGGCATCCAGCGATGTTTTGCTGTCGCCTAGTCGGGTGCAGTCCCTGGACCGTAGCTTGTCTGTGCAGCGGAGACCTTCAGCCAAGCCCTGGGGTTGTGCTCTGGGGAGGCAGGGGCAATCCCTGCCACCTTTCATGGTGCCCTGTCCATCTCTGCCCTCCATTGGACTGTTCCTGATGTGGGGTGGGGGAGCTGGCAAAGCACAAGCCTGCCTGCCCCACTCCTGGCAGCTTCCCCTTCTGAATCGGGACCTGGAGACACTAGAAGAAAGCAGAGCAGGGGAGTGGAGGCAGCTGCTTCTTCCTCTAGCCCTGTGCTCGCCTTCGGTTCTGCGGGGCTGCCTTCTCCGCAGCTGGGCCAGGACGGCGCTGTGTTGAAATGACTCCTGTATAGTAGTAAAGGGTAGTTAAAAACAACCCTGCCTCCTGTCTCAGGACCTTGCTGGGAAAGGGGGTCTGCGGCAGGGATGACTGGGACAGCCAGGGCCCTGGGTCCCTGGACAGTGGGGGCAGGTGTGCCACCCCCTGCGGTGCCACTCTGATCCCCTTCCCCTGCCCAGGCTGCTCCTCTGCTTTCTGCTCCCAGCCGGCAGCCATGTTCCTGGGCCAAAGGCCAGACTGTCCTGGTATTGCCTGCCACGCTGGGCACTCGCGGAGCAGGGGAGACATCAGTTGCTTTCCCCAGCAGGATGTGGACCAGCCTGGGCTGTGCTGCTGCTTGGCCTAGCAGTAGCGACACACACCACGCCTGGGCCCCATCCTGCCCTGGGAAGTAGGGGCTCACTTGAGTGGTGGGGCCACCAGCCAGGCGTAGGTCAGCACGGACCTAGGAGGTGAGTACAAGATGTGAGCTCACTCCTGTCCCGGGCAGCAGTGGGGAGCTCGGCCCGGCTGGGACAGCAGCTGGCAATGGAGCAGAGCAAGAGCCGGAGGGGATGCGTGTCCTGATGTCCCAAAGGGCTCATGTGCCAGTCCTTGAAGCAAAGCTGGTGCGTGCACCTCCCCATTACAGTGCAGCTCCCAGTTCACCCCAAGACACAACTAGGTGTTTTGCCTCATGCCCCCAGTGTGCCAGGCCAGAAGCCCCAGGCATGGGATGAAGGCCTGGGGATCGGGCCACACCTGGAGCATGGGCTGTGGTCCCTCTAAACCCATCCTGGCTGGGACTGTGGCTCTAGCCCATCCTGCTGGGACCATAGCAGGGATTTTGCTGCCTGGGAGGGAGAGGTGCATGCACTGCTCAATGCACTTTGGAGCTGCAAGGCAGGCAGGGGCCTCCTGCCCATCTGCCCTGGACGGGGCTCCAGCCAGGTGAGGGGAACAGGCCTGAAGGCACCCGGTGACCCAGGCTACCCACAGCGTGTACCTGGCTGTCAGGCAGTGCCACGGTGCTGGCCACTGGTCTTGCCATGGCTGTGGCCCCCACAACCTCCTCCAGAGTTGGGAGGCCAGCTCAGCTGGCTGCAGCCCTGGCCCCTCCATGGTGCCCAAGCAGTACCGGGATGGCGTGGGCATGCGTGGCTCTGCCACGTGCAGCTGGAGGAACTGGCCTGGTCAGATCCTGCTGGCTGTGGGAGGACAAGAGCTGGTGCTTCCCCGTGGTGCACAGCAGTTGCAAGTACTATGGCATGCATGGATGGGACCCAGGGTCCTTGCTGGAGGAATGAGCAAGACCCCTGCTTGGGGTCACTGCTGGCCCCCTGCATCTGGCCTGTGGGGGCTGGATGCTTCACCTCTGCTCTGCAGGGCCCTTTCCAGGGCCTGGCTCCCTCCTTCCAAGGTGCGAGTACAAGCAAGGCACAAGGGAAGGGCTGATCCTCCCTCCTCACTTCAGCAGACGTTTTGCTGCCCCTGGTCCAGCCCTGCTCTGGGCTTTCTACCCCTTTGGCCCCCACAGCTCTTGGCAAGGTAGGGGCAAGCATTATCACTGTTCCAGATGGGCAAACTGAGGCACAGACCTGCAGAGGGGTTTCCCCACCTGAATAAGGGATTCCAGGTCCCCACCTCGCTGCAGGGGTGATGGCCTGTGCATGGAGACAAGGCACGCGGGGAGGAGGGGGATCACAGTGCATGGAAGGAGGCCTGGGGCCAGGTGGCGACTGCAGCCCCACTGCTGGTGGGCGACGCACAGAAGGATGCTCGCTCGCTGGCTGACACCGGAAACACAATGCAACTTTAATGAGACCCCTGCACGACCACATGCGTGCCCAGCAAATCGGCCAGTCCAGACCTCCTGGTGCCGCTAGCAGAGACGTCTGAGGGAGGGCAGCTCTGCTGTTCGCTGGCCCAGACCTCGGCCTGTGGAAAGCTCAGCCTCAGCCCCGGTCCCGGGGCCAGCCGGCAGCCCTGGGAAAGGGGCCACGGGGATGGCTGGACACATTGCACCAAAAAGAGCAAAGGAAACCCATTGCAGGGCAGAGACCCTGGATAGGCCCTACTAATACTGCTCACCAGCAGCACCAGGATGCCCACCACGGTGCCCAAAAGCAGCACCTGATCCCCTCCTGATCAGAGAAATGAGGTGGCAGCACTCAGCAGGTCCCAGCATGGATACCCCACGCTGCCGAGGGATGGCAGAGCCAGTAGCGCCGTTCACCCCTGCTTCGTGTGCCCTGACCTGCTGCAGCAACACCACCCTGCCCTGGTGGCTCCTATGCAGCGCTCGAGGGGCCTTGTGCAACCATGGAGCAGGCGGTCCTGGCTTGGCAATGCTGGTCCTGGATGGGGAAGAGGGGCAGGGAGCAAGAACACTGCAGTGGCAGCAAATGGCAACGCTGCTGCTTTTGGGAGGGAGGTGGAAAAAAAAGGGAGACAAACTGAAGCACACGAGGGGCAGGGGCGCAAACACTGACTTCAGTGGGAAGGGACAATCCCAGCTTGGCTCGTTACCGAACCAGAGCGGAGGGGGCTCTTGTGGCCTGTGTGCCCCTCTGTGCTAGCCAAGCTGCATGGCTGGCACCATGGTCCTGCCCCAGAAAGGCAGCAGTGCCTGCTGGAAAGGGAGCAGGACTAACTGGAAGTCCTCGCTACTTTTGCTCCTGTTTCCTGGCAGGATCTTCCTTCCCACGACCCCGTGAGGAGGCAGCTGCAGCCCATCTCCCCAGGGACTCTGCTCCTGACCAGGCTGGTGCGTGGTCCCTTCACCCATGGCTTGCGGGATGACAGCAGTGAGGTCTGAAGCATGTGCAGGTGCTCCAGAGCTACAGGACTCCTTGGTCTTGGGAGAAAGCACTTCTCCTGTCTTCCCTGCTGCTTGCACTGGTTCTGGCCCCGTCCCAGCTGTCACAAAATAAATCAAGTAAAATTATGCTTAGAAGCACTCAGGACGTGGCACAAGTCTCAGCAGCCTGCGAATGGCTGCTAAGGGCCAGAGCATCCCCTTAGCTTTGTCCCCTTGGCCCTCCTTCCCGGGACAGTGCCCATCTCCTCCCAGAGGGCTGGGGCAGAGCAGTGCCTGACCTACCGCAGACATACAAGGGATGTGCCCAGATCCACCCCTCACTCCTCCGGTGTTATAAAGTGCCAGTCAGTGAAAGAGCTGGGAAAGCGTTCCCCCCCGTGAGCCCACGTCTGGCTCCGTGGACAATCCCTGCTGCAGAGGGGACTTCTTGCTGTTTCCCCAATCTTCCCCCACACACCTTGGCTGTCCCCGCTGAAAACAAGGAGCTGTTTCACTCTCGTGTGATTTTGGCCGTCCCGCAAAGCTGCCCAGGATTTCCCATGCCCGGACAGTGGGAATTACATTTCACCCATCACCATCACCCTGTTGCTTTTCCCCACACCAAGTGACACGAGCATCGCATCTCCCCATCTCCAAAGGGCTGCTTCATTCACTGCTAAGTGCAGGCCCAGCTGGAAGGCCCATGGACAAGCAAGTGATGGGGTCCCCCTATTCCTTGTGTGCACGGAGGGTTGGCACAACAGGGAAAGGAGATTTAACACAGCTGGTGCCCTCCGTCAGGGTCTCCTCCCCACCCTCCTGTGGATGCCCGTAGCAAAGAAATCTGTGGTCTTGGCAAGTAACCAGAGCAATTCTGCCATTAGAGTAGTGCTAAAGGCACTAGTGTAAAAGCTCAGCTCTCCGCTGAAGGCTGCCCAAGCCCCTCGGTGTTTGCCAGGACACACGTTGCACTGCAAGAAGGGGAAGGGCGGCTGGGTCTTTCGGGACAGGCAGAAACCAGGAATGTGTTATTAAAGGGGAGGAGTTCAAGTGAGAAGGAGGTCTCATCTCTTCCCAGGCAGCCACCAGCTGCTATAGGCCGAGTGTCTCATAACTACTTGCTTCTCTTCCGGACTAAAGTGCAGAATAGTCAATATGGCTTTTAGCGTCTGCTGACGGCCTAGGGAGTCCGTCAAGGTCAAGAACCGGTAGACTATGTTCTTGAGATACTCCAGGTTGGCTCCCTCCCTGCTCTGGTCCCGGACGGTCTTCTGGATACGGTCCTGAAGGGCAGACACCTCTTCCCTGTGCTTCTCCCCCTCGACCAGGATCTTCTCCTGCAGCTGGCGGACTTCCGTCTCCAGCTGGTGCTTCTGCTTCCGCAGGGCTGTGATCTCCACCTCCTTGCGAGCCAGCTGCTCTGCGTACAGGAAGAAGGTGGGCTCGCTGGCCGCGGCGATGTGCAGGGCCTGTGTGAGGTTCTCGGAGGAGATGTCACCTGCTAAGCTGTCATCGCCCACGTTACCTCCTGGTCCCAGGTAGCTCTTGGAGCCATGGAGCCCGTATGGCAAGGCCACGGCTCTTAGCTGCTCCAGCTCCTGATCCTTCTCCGCCAGCATGGCTAGCGCGCGGTCCCGCTGCTTGTGCATCTCCTCCTCCAGCATGAGGCTCCTCTCTCGGTACTCCAGCTGGCATCTCTCCAGCTCCTGCCGGTGACCCTGCTGCAGGTGGCACAGCTCCTGCTTCCTGGCTTCCAGCTCCTGCTGATGCTGCTTCTCCATCTCCTCGCAGGACAGCCGCAGCGCGACGTACTTCTCCTTCAGCTCTGCCAGTTGCTCCTGAGCCTCCTCCAGCTCCTTCGCCGTGCTGCCGTCTTTGGCCGACTTGTTTTTGAAGACCACTTGGGCCCTCATCTTGTACCGTTCAAACTCCTCCTTCAGCTGCTTTAGTTCCTGCTGGTAGTAAAGGGCAGTGGCCTTCTCCCCGTCCCCTGCCTCGTGGCCCCTCGGCAGCTCCAGTTCACACAGCTTCTCGATGTCCAGAGCTGGCTGGCTCTTCTTAGCCGCTGCCTGCAGAAGCCTCTTCAGCATCTCCATTTTGTCCTTCAGGACGTTGACGTCAAGGTTGGCCTCCTCCAGGTGCAGGTCCACAGGGGACCGGCTGGACGCCGCAATAGCCAGGGTCTTGTTCTCCAGGTCCAGCTGCACGATGCGGTCTTTCAACTTCTGAATCACCAACTGGTCTTTCTGCTTGGCTTTCTCGTAAGTGCCCAGCAGCTCCGATGCCTCGGAGACCTGCCCCTCCAAGCTGGCCACGCGCCGCTCCTCCATCTGGGCTTGCTGCCGGAGCTGCTCTTCTGCCTGGGCTGTCTGGAAAGAAGAGCACAGATGGGTTTCGTTACTGCCTCACAGTTTGCAGGGAGCCTCTATGTTCAAGTGCCGGAGCACCTCCCTCCTCTCTGCTACCACATCTGCTGTTTCAAGCCTTCTCCCCCCACACCCGCAGAAATGGGGAAACCACTTAACCCAGGGGTGCTCAACCCCTAGCCAGTGGGCCAAATCCCTGAGTGCACCATGACTCTCTCTTGTAGGGCACAGGACACATCGCTCCTGGGATGTTTCCACCAACGGAAGTGCAGTGTCTCTCACTGTGGCACGGCCACTGGCCCCCACAGCCAGATCTGCTCCTGCCACAGGAAGGCTGACACGCTCAAAGTGCATCTCACAAGCCATTCTGCACGGAGCCAGGGGAAAAGGGGAGCTGCTGAGGCCCAGAAGCCGGAGTGAGCAAAGCCCTAATCTTTTCCCCTTCTCTTCCGAGTTATTCATCTCGTCACTGATGGGGAATTCTGTCCATCTGCAGACAGCTACCTTAAAAGTAGCTTCCCCTTAATGGCGGTGCCCGCACTGAACTTTCTGCCCAAGGATTTTGGAACCTATTACAAAGGCAAGATGCGAGGTGCTGCCCCACGTCATCCGCACCAGGTGGGCAGCTAGAACCAGCGCCATGGGGAAGTGCCGAGACACTACGTTACAGCACAAGAATTGCTTTCCCACCGTCGTCTCCACCCGACCACTGGGGATTTGCCCACTCGCGCCTGGTGCTTTGGCTTGTGCAGGACTTGCTAGCCTCGCAGGACACCGGAGGTCCTTCTCACTTAGCACAGTGCGGGGCCAGCCTTTTCGGACACAAGTTAGCCGCACACCTTCCCCGAGCGCTGCTCTGATCCCCTTCCCAAGCCTGTTCTGCTGCTCTGCTTTCTGCTTCCCCCCTTGTGCTCCCTGACCAATCCAGTGCTCTAACAGCTGCATAGTTATTAGGGGCTGGAAGAGACCTTACAGCTCACTGGGTCCAAGCCCCTGCACGTAGGCAGGAAAGACCGCTGGGAGTGTGTTTGCTCCCAGCCCAATCCACTGCTCTGCTTTCTGCTTCCTTCAGCATCCTCCCTGCACAATTTGCTGCTTTGCTTTCTGCTCCCAGCCCTGCGCTTCCTGCCTGATCTGCTGCTCTGCCACCTTCTCCCTGTTCTGCCATGTACTACAGGGTGGCCACCGCTAACACAGAAAATGTTTTGTTTTTCTTCAAATCTCTTACTCATAGCATCATAGCACTCGGGGTTAGAAAGGACCTAACCAGATGTGGGCAGGAACAGGTGCTGGGATCATATTGCCCCATGCAAATATCTGCCTAGTCTCCTCTTGAAGACCCCCAAGGGGCTGGACTTGATGATCCTCCGGTGTCCCTTCCAGCCCAAATGTCTATGAAAGGTAGGAAAGAGCACCACCTCGCTTGGGAGGCGCGAGATGCAGGGTCTCTACCACCTGAACCGCACTGCAACCCCCCCGCCCTGGGGTCCCCGCTGCCGCCCCACTCCTACAAGCGGGCGGCCGAAGCACGAGCGACAGAGCCACCTTTCTCATCTCTTGCAGCAGCTGCGCTTGGAAGTGATGCTTGAGGCTGCCCATCTCCTCCCGCAGGGTCTGGAGCCGGGGGTCCGGCTTGCCGCTCTCGTCCCGCGCGGCCTGCAGCTCCCTCTGGAGCTCCTCCACCTCCTGCTGCAGCTGCCTGACGCGCAGCTCGTAGGTCTCGGCGCGGTCGGCCGCGCACGCCCGCCCGGCCAGCGCCTCCCGGGTCTCCTCCAGCTTCAGCTCCACCTCCTGGCGCGCAGCCCTCTCGCTCTGCAGCAGCCGCTGCAGCTCCCGCAGCATCACGGCGTGGTCGCCCTGCTCCTGCGCCCGGTCGTGCTGCTGGGCGACGAGGCGGGCTTTGACCTCGGCCAGCTGCTCCTGGGCGCCCACCACCTCCGCCTCCAGCCGGCTCCGCTCCTCCTCGGCCTTTTTAGCGGCGTCGTCCAGGTCCTGCTTCATCTTCTTCTTGTCCGCCTGGTAGGAGGCCTCCATGCGGGATTTCTCCTGCGCGACGGTGGCCAGGGAGCTGGTCAAGGTGGCCAGCTGCGCCTTCAGCTGCAGCACCCGCCTGTCGGCCTCCGGCGCCTCGGCGCTGCCGGTGCTGACGCCGCTCTCCGACCCGCTGGCCTCTTCCGATTTCAGCGGGGAGGCCCCCGCGGCGGTCCTCTCCTCCTCCGCGCCCAGCTCGCCCTTGGCACTGGGGAAACTGGCGGCCGTGTCCGCGCTGGCGGCCGTGCCCCCGCTGTCCTCGCTGTGCACCGAGCTCCCGTCGTCCGCCGCGTCGGCCGGGGCGGGGGGGCCGCCGTCGTGCGCCTCGTGGGCCGCCGACAGCGCCGTGACGCTGGCCTCCAGCGCGTCCTTCTCCTTCAGCAGGCTCTTGTAGGCCCGCACCACGTCCTTCAGGCGCGCCTGGTACTGCAGCAGCTGCTTCTTCTGCGACTCGATCGTCTCCACCAGGTCCCGCTTGCTCGGGCCGCCCCCGAAATTCATGCCGAACTTCTCCATCGCGCCGCGGCTCCGGCGCGTCACCGTTTGCACACCCAACTGCGCAGCATGCACCGCACTCAGGGGCCCGATCCCGGGGGGCAGGGCACGTGCCCCTCGGACAGGCCTGGTACCACCCCACAAGCAGGGGTCAAAGGTCAGGGGTCGCCCGACCCCGGAAGTGCCCTGACGAAACTAGCCCCGCCGGGGTCCGCTCCCTACCTGCAGACACGCATGTAGGCCCAGACACACTGCGCATGCGCGCCTCCCCCGCCGGGCCCGCCCGCGCTTGCGCAGAGTGCAAACTCGCGCGTTGGAGCGCATGCGCATCGCGGCCCACCGGTCGTATCTCGGACTACGCATGCGTTGAAGGCGCGGGAGCCTTTAATTGACGCGGCGTGCGCGTGCGCGCTCCAGGACCCGGAAGTGGGGTTGTGTTCGTGCTGATAAAGTGTCAACAAGGGAGAGGGGGGAGCCACGTGGCGGGGCCCGGGGCCATCGGGGTCGCTGGGGCCGGGGGTTTGGCCAATGGAGCTGCAGTGTAATAGGGGCTTTGAGGGGCACGAAGCCAGTGAGGCCTGGTGTATGGGGCGCTGGAGTGGGGGTCTGTGGCACACGGACACGGGGTACGCGCCGTGGGAGAGGGCGGGCAGTCACGCCTAGGCCCTGGGACTATTTGAATGTCCTTTTTGCAGCTTTAAAGCTTCATGCCTGTGGGCCGTCCTTGGTCCGACGGCTGGCGGTAAAACTCGGCGTCCGGTGCTGGTGGTCCGTGCCGCTCGGACAGTTGATATTCAGGTTTTGAGAAATAGAAAAAATCTGGGGCCGCCGCTCACGCTTGGGCAGCTGGGCGCCAAAGGACAATCAACTAATTACGTGGGACAGCTAAAAAGAAAACGGGGTGTGCACGTGAGGGTCAAAGGGCCGAAACAAGGGCTCCCCCGGGAGCAGTGAGCAGAGCACCCCGGGCTGCGGCAGCTGCCCAGCGGTACTCTGCTCCGAGACGGGCACGGAGGACACCGAGGAAGAGCGCCCCGGGGTGACCAGGAGCCTTTCTGGCCAGAGCCTCCCGCCTGGATAGCCAGATGGCAAGCTTGGCCAGAGCCAGGAAGAGGTTGACCAGGAGATCCCAGGCCTTGGTGGGGCGACGGATGGGGTGTGCGTAAATTAAAGGTGCGGGGAGCATTGCAGCCAGAACTTGAGCAGCGAGTCCTGGAGGAGGTGGTGCAAGGGCTGCAGCCTGGCGTGCTCGATGGCCAGGTGTGCCAGTGTCTTCCTCTGGTGGCAAAACGGACACTCATCAGAGACCGTGTTGATGCGTGCCAGATACACGCCCGTTGCGATGGCCCCATGAAGGAGCCGCCAGCCTAGGTCCCTGGTGGCTCTCAGGACAAGCTCCGAGTAGACGCTGAGCCACCAAGGACTGATGGCTACGCCCTCACCAAAATAGTCCCGCCATTTGGTGTCCTGGCAGGGCACTATAGTGGACAGTCCTGTGGACGAGTGTGTAGAGCTGGCACCAGTGGGCCGTTGAAAAGCGGACTGGTGGTGTGTCCCCCAGCCTGCAGCGGTGGTGCAGGCGGGAGTGCAGCGGGGCCTGCTGCTGTGCGAGCCTGACTAGGAACTCCACCAGGCTGGGGGACTCGGGAGGGCAGGGACCACCCTCTCACAGGATTCGCTCGATGTAGGCAAGAGCGTTTGCGGGCAGTGCGGCTTTCACCTCCCGGACTAAGCGCGAGCAAGTTGTGCAACCTATGGTCAGGCCCGTGCGCCGGGCCAGCGCAACTCCTAGGCCCTGGGATGGATCTGGACAGGATGATGGGGCCAAAAGGGGGTGCCAGGGTGGGCCAGAGGGTTAGTGTCGGCAACAATCATTTGGCATCAGCATGGCCGGACCAGCGGCGTCATCCAGGTGTCTGACTCCAGCCCCTGCAGAGCAAGTCTTAATTCCCCTTGCTCAGCCATGGCGCACATGCAAGAGAAAGCGCTTCAAAGACATCTTCGAGGCCAGCTTGGAACAAGGCAGCATAGACAGCAGCTTGTGGGAGACCATTGCCCAGGACTGCCCCAAGCGGAGCAGGAGTCGGCTGCAGGCCGCTCGGTGCTTTTCAAGCCTCGGTACAACAGCAGATGGAAAAGCAGGAGCGTCAGAAACAGCGCACCACGGACCGAGCCAAAAGCCCGGAGGCACCCGCCCCACACAGAAACACGTGTCTGAGCTGCAGCAGAGCTTTTCGATCCTGGATCAGCCTCATCGGCCATCTTCAGACCCACAGATGATGCCCTGCCCTTGATCCGGCGTCTGTACCGAGTCCAGTAGGACCCGCACTTCCCTGTCAAAGTGCCATAAAAGCCTTGGTGCCAAAGGAAACCCAGCTGTAGTTTGAACGTGGAATTAATAAACTGAGCAAAACCATTATGGGCCGTAGCTCTAGGACTGCCGCGCTGCTCGAGGAGGGACGACCGTGGCGCCCGCACGCAGAGCCCTCGTTGTCCCAGCCCAATCGGGGGGTTGGGGAGTGTGGTCAGCTCACAAGACTGCAGGCTTGTGCGCCAGGACGTTGTCCTCAGATGGGCTCTGAAAACCAAGAAGTGTTTGAAGAACCAGTTGCACCACATTAAACACTCTCTGCATACAAAGATGTACATCTTTAATAGCAAACTCAATCGCCAAAAGATATAAAAGCCCAAACTGCACAGCTAAGGCCTGGCAAGCGAAGAGTAGAAGTTACAAGGAGCATGTTTTTCTGGAGGCACAACAAGCTTATCAAGATTCAAAGGCAATTTAATCTTAACATGTCCAAGTCCTAAAGTCTTGGGTGCCTATTTTTGTTCCCTGTATTAGCTGGTCTGAAATTAGCCTGGAGACCTGCCTGCTGGATGCACCAATCATGTACCAGCCTGGGGGGCAAAATCAATTATCTGCTGTTTAGAACGGGGCTTTTGGTGGGAGCAAGAAGGAATCGGTGCTGGGACCTGCGCTGTTGCATGGACCTAGCAGGCGCCCTGGGAGGATCTGGCTTTCCAAAGCCTTTGCTCACTGTGGAGCATGAGTTGGAAGGACCCTGGGTGAGTTTCTGGGCCAGCAGTTGGGGGGGGGGGGGAGTGAAGTAGCTTACAGTTAGCAGCTAATGAGTGGGTAACTGTATTGTGGTACTTGGAATCAGTCCCAGAGCCGCGGGGCCGGCAGAGAGTGGCAGGGTCACATCTAGTCCAAGCGCTGCCTGAGGCAGGATCAGCCCTGTCCAACCCCACCCCAAACAAACCCTGTGTGCAAACTCGGAGCCACACGACACAGTCACCCCTGACACAGCCCCAGGCGTCATCCCCACCCCTGGGATACAGGGGGCCACAGCCACCAACATCCCGCTGCTGCTAGGCGGTCATGGGTGCTGCAGAGAGCCCAGGCCCAGGCCATGCCCCTGCTGCAGAGGAAGGCCCAGTGCCACCAGTCTGAGCAGGGGGGAAATCCCTTCCTGCCCCAGTGCAGCCTGAGCACAAGGGCAAGACCCTCCTGCCAGGACCCTGCGGGGTTGGTGCAGCAGGAGCATTGGCACAGCCCGGCCCAGCCCGGGCTGCACCCAGCGCCTCTCGGGGAACACATGGAACAGCTGAAAGGGGGAAAAAATCCTTCCTGGACCCATGTAGCAACTAGTAAAGGCCAGAAGCTGGGAAATCCCCATGATCATCCCTGATGTGGGGGAGATGGCCCTGTCCCTGCGTGTCCCAGCCCACCCCGAGGAATGCTGGGGGGGTGCCCCTGGAGGGGCCTCCTCAATGCAGCTCTGGGAAAGGGGGTGCATGGGGGAAAGGGGGGCCCAGCCCAGCTGCACCCTGCTCTGCCCCCTGCTTCATGCACAGGACCCGTCCTGGGGCCGAGCACCCCACAGGCAGGAGAGGATCCCCAGCATGACCCCAGCGACCCGAGGGTCTCACCCAGAGGCTGTGAGGGTTTTGCTCTCCCCTTTCCTTCCCCGTGCTCACAGAAGGCTGGTGGTTTCCTTCATTCTGCTTTTCAAAAACAAGGTGCCTCTTATGGGAGGGGGATGTATGCTACAGAATACAGTATTTTTCCCCGTAGTCAAGGAAGGAGTGAAAGCCAACGGCTCTCCAGGCGTTTTCCAAGGGCTCCTGGAATTAAACGAGGTGGAGAGCCCCGAGGTAACGGCCCCGACCCACAAAGCATGGTGGGAGCGTAGTCAACTGCTTGGCATAGCACCATGCAAACTACTTCCTACAGAGCCGGCGGGCTTGGGGGTGCTCTCCACTGGCACGACCACGGGCCAGGCCTCCTGCTGGGATGTGCGCTGGGGCTCCAGCAGGACGTGCCGCTGCTGTGGGGACCCTGGGGGCAGCGGAGGGGCTGGGTCACCTCCCCAACCTGCCCCTATCCCGGGCCCCCCAACCCAGCCCGGGTGGTGCAAGGGGCTGCTCATGCCCGGCCACTGCAAGGACGGGCCTAGGCGCTATACCGTAATTTCCAGCATACAACGCCCTGCGGTGAGAGCCACAGCTGGTTTTGGAGAGGCAGAAGGAAGCAGCCGCGCGGGCAGGGCTCCTCGTGCTTTCACCCAGCAGAAACTGCCATTACCATAGTCCCTAGCGTAGAGGGACTGTGCCCCTCTGTTTGCAGCAGTTGGGTTTTGGGGAAAGGGTGCATGCTGCCTATGTGAAAATGCATTATGTTGGCGGTGAGGCTTGGCCTCCGTGGGATTGCCAAGCCCGCACTTCCATGCCTGGGGGACAGCGACAAATACCACAGACAACATGCAGGGGACAGGCTGATAACCGGGGGTCCTGGGGGATGCAGAGCAGAGACCCCGAGCCAGCACCTCCTGCCCCTGAACGCAACCACGCAGGCAGAAGATGCCAGGGGCTTCCTCTGCTTGCAGAAAGGGCACGGGAACCAGCCTGTGCTTATGGCTCGGTATGGGAGACACCAACGTAGATCCCGGCGGGGCTCACGTGGTCCCCGGGGTCCTCACCATGGCCTGAGTGGGGCCCAGGGCGGTGGAGGCAGGCACAGGGGGCTCATACCAGGGACAGTGCCCTCCCTCCCTCACCGTGTATGTGCCTCAAGGGGTCGCAGGCAGGCTGGGCACGCGGTGCCCCCTCCCCAGGCATGTAAAACCCAACGCTACTGGCCTGAAAGTCCTTCCCCCGCCGCGATATATTTGTGATGCTCGGGATTCTCAGACAGGAGCTACAAGTCTTAGCTGCCGCTGCGTCGGCCCGGTCCTCGTGCTAACCCCAGCCGGGCTGCCCGGAGCCGAGGCCCGTCCACTATCGCTGGCCCACGGCGATGAGGCTGCTGAGCCGGGAGAGCGGCAGGAGCCCAGATGGAGTCTCCCGCTCCCAGAGCCCGTGGCGCGTGGTCTCACCCTTTGGTTTGGCCTCCTCGTCCACATAGCTCGGATCAGGCTCCGGGAGCTGCCCCAGGCACCTCTCACACACCATCAGCTTCCCTGGAAGGCATAATGTGAAGGCAAGACGTGAACTCCACGTGGCCCTCATCTCGGCCAATTCCTTTATAACTCTTGGGTTCTGGCTAGCTAGAGCTGCCGTGCTGGGAATGCTTGTCTTTATGGCTGTTGTCCAACACCTGACTAGCTACTACTGGAACAGCGGGGGCCTTCTGTTACGGGACATCCAGACTCTTGCCGGTGAGCAAAGAGAAAGATCTTTAACGAATATTTCTGCTGTTTCTCCCCCGCGACTGAAAACGTTACGATCCCTCAGACCTCAACAACGGCTGGGATTTGTTTTGCAGCACATCACGGAGAAGATTCTGCCTTATTTTCCTTAATATCACTGCCTGACTTCTCCCGTCCCTGCAAGAACGATCCCTTCAGCTTCCCTTATCAACGGCCTGCGCTGCACGAAGGTGACGCTCTCGCGGCTGCTGGCAGTGCTCCCCCTTTCTACCAGTCGCATCTCGTCTCTAATGACACACCAGGCTTTGTGGGGCCGTAACCGTGCCCTGCGCAGCCCTCGGCGTCCCCGCCTGGTCTGTCCGCCCCGGGGTTTCCCTGGCTCTCGGCGATTCATTGCACGGAGGCGAATATCCAGAACCAGCACCGAGACCTTTCCGTCAGCTCCAGCACCCGGGAGAGGTTGGTGCTGGGGGCCTGGCGCTGTCTGTGCATGCTGGGAAACACAGCCCAGAGATGCTCTACCCCCACCAGCCCCTTCCTCGCCCAGGAGAGGGGGCAATCGCCGGCCCTGCCAGTCTCCTACCTCCTGGGGGGCCGGGGGCACCCGGGGCCTCGTCCCTGGCTGGAGGCTTGGCCTTGGTGGCGAGAGTCCAGAAGGAGGAGAGCCTGTGGGAGGAAGGGAGAGGCAGGGCTTACAGACCTCGCTGCCCACCCCAGACAGGGGCAGGGGCTGTGGGGTGGAGCAGGCGGGAGTGCCCGGCTCCTCCTTGTCCAGGGGGGTGCTTCGAGGGATGGGGGATCCTGGGTCTCTGGCACTGAGGGGCAGCTGGCAGAGTGGGAAGGGATGGTACGAAGGGGTCTGGCTGGAGCTTCCCCCCACCTCCCCTTGCACTCCAGGGCATCTTGGCTCATCCAGCAGCTGTGGGGAGAGAGTCCTCATAGCAGCACGTCTCACTCGGGGATCCCAGGACAGCAGCTGGGATCATTGTCCCCATTTTGCGGATGGGCAAACTGAGGCACAGAGCGGGGAAGGAATTTACCCGGCATCCTCATGCCCAAGAAAGCCCTCCCATGGCCACGTGCCCTTCCTGGTGCAACCCTGGGCAGGGAGGACACCCCGCAGGGGGGTGGCTGGTCCCTACCCTGGGGACCCAAAAGCCCCTCTTTGCACAGTGGGGTTTGCTCCAATGCCCTCTCCTGCCTGGAGCCACCCAGGACCCCCCTACGCTGGGACGCTCCCAGGAACCAGGAGGAAAGACGGGAGGGGTCCAGGTGCCACGGGATCCTCTTTACCTTCTCCAGACCAAGCTGTCCTCTGCCGCTCGGCCCAGCGCCATCCTGGACAGCCGCGACAGCCTCCTGCCCAGGCGGGCACCGGCGGGCGTCTGAGGCTCAGGTGCCGGCTGCAGGGAAAGGCTGTGAGGATCCTTCCTGCCCCCGTAGCCAAGCGGGGGGCTCCATGGCGGCACCACGATGCTTGGGCTCGCGGGCCAGGCTTGACCCACCTGCCACCTCCCCGGCTCTGCCCGTGCCCTCTCCCCGCACTCAGGCAACGCACCTCGGAGCTGCTGGAGGAGCCGGCAGGGCTGGGCACGAGGCTGTGGGACAAGCGCACGGCGGGGTCCTTGCAGGTGATGGAGAGGCCGTGGCGCAGGATGGCGGCCAGGCGGCCCCAGAGCCGGAAGACGGCGTTGGGGTGCTCGGGCCGCAGGCACAGGTAGTACACGGGGCCCGTGGCCACCTGCAGCCGCAGCAGCCGCCGCGTCGCGTCCTGCACCGACAGCCGCACGTAGCGCAGGGGCAGCAGCCTGGACGGCGGGGGGGGGACACAGTCACGCGTGGTGCCCGGAGGGACCGGCGCAGGGGTCACCGGTGCCCGTTGCAGAGACCCCCGCCCCGGCCCCCGCCTCGCTCCGTACCTGCTGAGCGCCACGGGGGTCTCCTCCAGCGGCCCCTGGGGCGCATCCTCCCACCGGGCCATGAGCAGCACGTTGGGCAGCGGCAAGCAGGGGTCAGAGGACGTCACGCCCAGCGTCACAGCCGTGGGGCAGTTGTGGATGTCCACCCAGTTCCCCTGCTTGGTCACCTGCAGGCAGCGGCAGCATGTGGCTGGGGGGGCACGGCCCTCTCCCCCCCACCCCCACTGCACAGCTGTGCCCATTTGGAGGGGTGCCCAGCTCCCTGGTGACCCTAAGACAACCCCTTCCTCGACCCTGCCATGTCCCGCATTGCCCCCAACTCGGCTGGGGGGTCCCAACCCCTACCCCGACCCAGGCCTGAGGGAAGCAGGATGCTGGAGCTTGCCCCGGTCCCGATTCCTGGCTTCCCGCGAGGCTCACGGAGCTGCATGGGTGGGAGGTCTCCGAGCCCAGGCAGCACTTCGCCCCCCGGGGAAAGTACCTGGATGAAGTTGCTCTCGAACACGGCCGACCTGGGGAAGAGGTTGTAGTCCGGAGACCGCAGGAGCTGGCACAGCAGCCCCCCCTCCACCTCCAGGGCTGTCTCTCCCCCACGGGCAGCGTCGCCCTCTGCCCCGGCCACGTGGACCCTCATCGTGGCATCAGGCCGCCCCCGGCGGCCAGGGCCACGTCGCTCTCATCCCTCCGCTGCCAGCCTGCCATGCTTGGAGGCAGGCCTGGAGCTGTGGGGCGCCCTGCCCGGCCCTCTGCCCTGGCGCTGCGATGTCACAATGGCTGGCAGGTGACCGTCACCATGGTCAAGGCTGGGTGGCCTGGGGCAGCTGCGGACCCCCACCCTGCCCAACCCCTCTGGACTGCAGCGTGCAACACCCCCCCATGCAGCTCAGGCAGCCCAAGGGCCTTGCCAGGCCTGGGGCACCAGCAGGGTGGTCTGCGGTGCCTGGAGAAGGGGGACATCGGGGTGGGGCGCAACCCCCCTGGATACAGCAGGACCCTCACATCTGGGCTCTACCCACTTGCTCCAGAGACAGCAGCAGCATTGCACCCAGCTCCGCGTCCCCCCCCAAGCCCCGTCGCCCGCGTCCTGGCCCTTGCGGGCAGCAGAGGTGGGTCCGGCAGCCCCAGGACCCAAAGGAGCTCCTGGCACTCTCTCCAAGGAGCCCCCAGAGCCCATCCAGGGAAGGTGTTTACCCTCGTGTGCATGGCGCTGTACAGACTCTGGACCCAGCTCAAGACAGAGCTGTGCCAGGGCAGGGGGGACGGAGCCCCCCGCGCCCGGCTGAGACCCGGGGAGACCCAGAGCGGGTGCAAAGAGGCTCCGAGCCCTCCCCTCGCCCCTCCATTCGGACACCAGGTTCCCACTGGTGGCAGCTCAGGGCACCCCGGGCGCTGGCCACGCATGGCGGAGGCCTGTCTACACTACGGCACCCTCGCTGGGCAGCTGGGTAAATACAGGAGGATAGATGGGCTTGGGAGGGGGGCAGCCTGTCAAAAGCCAGGCCGGCCCCCCCATGCCTCCATAGCTGCCCCTGGTCCCGGCTTCTTCTCATGCCTGCATCGGCCCCTTGCTCCTTGACTGGCCCCGGCCCAGCTGTGGGGTGACTGCAGGGTGCTGGGGAGACGGGAGCATCTTGCAGGGGAGAAGGGGCTGGGGCACAAGCCCTTTAGCTGTGCGGGAGCCTGGCACCTCCCTTCCTCCTGGGGGGCGAGGTGCAGGACCACCGGGCACAAGGAGGGGACCAGAGGCAGATGAGGGGGGACTGGAGCCAGCGTGGGGTTAGCTCGGTGCCCCTCACCCTGGCCTGGAGCCTCCAGGGGCTGCTTGACCCCCAGCTCTGGCTGTGCCCCTACTGCACCGTGGGCCTTTGGGGTCCCTGGGGTCATGACGCCCTGGGAGAACTACCCCCCCGGGAGCACAGGGGCAGGGGTCCTGGCTAGGGGATGCCCCTCGCCCTGCTCCCCCCAACACCCCCTAACCCACAAGGGTGGGGGGCAGCTGGGTCTTAAAGGGCCAGCACTGAGTTTCCAGCAGATGCCTACTTGCTGGTAGGTGGCACCCTTGTGGGTCTGCAGGGGGGCAGTTGTGTAAGGAGTGGGCATGTCAGGGGCAGGTATGTGGAGGGGGCATACAGAGTGGGTGTGCAATGGGAGGTGTGCAAAGAGGAGGTGCCTGAAGGGGCGGGTGCACAAGAAATAGGTATGTGTAGGCATGGCTGTGCAAGGGGGAGATGCGTGCAAGTAGGTGTGTGCAGCGTGGGTGTGCAATGGGGAGTGTGAGGAGTAGGCATGCAAAGGGGTGTGCAAGAGGGAGGCATGTTGTGTGAGATGTGCATGGATGGGTGTGCAAGGGGGTGCAGAAGGGAGGTGTGTGCAGTGGCTGTGTGTGGGGGATATGTGTGCAGATTGGACGTGTAATGGGGTGTGTGTAGGGTGGAGTGTGTAGGTGCAGGCATGTACAATGTGGGTGTGCAAGAGGACAGCGTGTAGGGGTAGGTCTGCGAGAGTGGTACGTCCAGGGGTGGGTGTGCAAGGAGTTGGTGTGTATAGTGTGATTGTGCAATGGGGTGTGTGCAGTGTGCACATGCAAGGGGAAGGTGTGCAGGGGTGCCTGTGCAAGAGGGAAGGGCATGCGAGGGGGGCCTGTAGGAGTGCGTGTGCAAGGGGCGAGCCTGCGAGGAGCAGGCTGCAGCGTGTGGGCCCCGGCATGTTGCGTGCGTGTGTGTGCGCGCGTGCGCGCACACACACACACACACACACGCATGCATTCAGCTTGGATGCCCCTTCACTCCTGACGGCTGCACAGACAGATGCCGGATCCTGGCCCCGATCCTGCCCGGGGCGGGGGAGTCCAGGCTGCGCTCAAGGGCCCCCGCTCCCCTGTGCCTGCGGCACCCACCACCCCTTGCCCCAGGGCTGGGCATTGCCGGGGGGTCAATGCCTGGGGAGAAGAGAGCAGCGCAGCGGGTGCGGGGGCTGGCCCGGTGATGCCCGCGGTGCCAGAGCCGGGGCCGTGCCAGGCTGCGAGTGGCTGCAGCGCTCGGATGGCAGCTAAGAGGCTTGGCCTGGCAGCCGCCTCTTACGTCTAATCCCCGCTGCTGCTCCCTCCCCCGGGGGTGTCGCCCAGGCAGCGCGGCCCTGGGTGCCGTTACCAGGCTGCGGGTGCAGCAGGGGACCCGCTCCCCGGTAAACAGGCCGAGGGGGGCAGGAGCCGGGCCCTGTGGCTCTGGTGGAGCGTGCCGCCCGGGGAGGGGGCACAACAGGCCAGCCTGCAGCATCGTCCCCCAGTGCCACGCTGTTGATGGCCCCGGGCAGCAGAAATGCATTGCATCTGCCATGGCTCCGTGGGGAGGAGGCCTGGGGAGGGGGCACAGGATGGCTCCGGGCCCCCTGCCCCAAGCTGGGGCTTTGCTCCTGGGACGTGGTTGCAAAGGCAGTGACAGAGCTGGGTGACTGGCCCGGGCGTGGGGTGCTGGGACCAGGGGGCAGCTGGATGCCCCTCACCTGGACTGCTTGCCCCCCATGCTGTGCCACCTCCCGGCCCCTTGCTGCACCCTGGCAGCTTTGCACTGGGGCAACCCGTGCCCCGTTTCGGGGGGAGGCAGGGCCATGGCGGCCCCTCGAGACCCAGAGCCGAGGCTCCCGCCCGCGGGGCTAGGATATTCCTGCTAATCACTGCTCAGCACCGGCAGATGGAGAAGCCTCTAATACCCCACGACCTTGGCAGCTTGGCTCAGCCGGGGCTGGGGAGGTGTGGGTGGCTTCCGGGCTCCCCAGAGATCACCTCGTCCGGCCCCATGTGGCAACAGCTCCAGCCCAGGCCCCGCGGGCCAGGTCACGGCCTCCACGGCGGGGAACCCATGAACCTCCCAGCCCCCCCGTGCCCTGTGGCCTGGGGGGGCCCAGTCTGTCCAGCATCCCCCACCTTCAGCTCCTGCCCTGCAGTGCGTAACCCCCAGTTGTGTCACTGGAGGTGTCGCTGTCATTGGAGAAATGCCCCGTCTTGTCCCATCCCACCCCGCTGAGCTCCCCTGGCCAGGGCAGGGGGCAGGGGGGGCATTCCTGATGACCCCAGGCTGCTCCCAGGGGTGTCATGGGGCTGTGGGAGCAGGGCAGGACCCACTGGGCCCACTCGGCCCCTGGTGTGCGGCACAGCCCCGGCCCTGTGCACGGCCAGAGCCCTGCAAGCAAACTCCCAGAGCCTTGCGCACACCTGGAACCCCGCACACCAGCACCTAGAACCACGCACAGCAAACACTTGGAGCCCTGCACACCAACACACCCAGAGCCCTACCTAGCAAACACCTAGAGCCCTGCACACTGACACAGCCAGGCCCTGGCACAGCAGACACCCAGGGCCCCGCACAGCAAACGGACCTAGAGCCCTACCCGACAAATGCATCTTGAAGCCGGCACTGCCTCACCCCCCCGGCCCGGCACGGAGGCACCCGGGGCCCCACACAAGATGCACCCAGGGCCCCGTGCAAAGGGCATGCTCGGGCCGGCATACAGCACATGCGGGGCCTGTGGGGTCCAGCCTGGGTCCGGGACTCCTCTCGGTCGCGCCTAGACCCCCAGCTGCCTCCCCCAAAGCGCTGGGGCAGGCTCCGAGCCAGCTGTGGCCACCGCCGCCGCCAGCTGTTGTTGTGCACGCTCAAGGTCCCCGGGGCTCGTTCCCACGCGGCGCCGAGCCCAGGGCTGTGGGCTGCGCCGCGCAGCTGGGAGCTGGAAGCCAGGCAGGGCTGGGGCCTGGGGGAGCGGGGCCAGCTGCCTGCCCCTGCCCCCATGCCTCCTTCTGGGGGACACCCTGGCATCCCCCCCGCAGAGGCAGCCCCCACCCCTCGGTGCCTCAGTTTCCCCCCTTCAGGAAGGGGGCCCGGGGCAGGCTCAGCATTATCCCCGTCCCACCCCACGGACGGAGCAGACCCCGTGCCCGGGTCCTGGGCACGTCCAGCTCCGTGCCTCAGTTTCCCCGCTGCTCACCTGCCCACCACGGCGTGCGGGCAGCAAGAGCCGAGTCGGGCCCCGCCCCCTCCCGGCAGCATGAGCACGTGACCTCCCGCCCCGTGCCTCAGTTTCCCCCTGGCCGTGAGCCCGGCGGGGCGGGATCCGGCCACTCCCCGCCCCGCGCCCAGCACCTGCGCGTCCCGCCCAGCCCAGCCCAGCCCGCCCCGCTCATGGACGGGCCGCTGCAAGCCGGGGCCGAGCCCGAGCCCGAGCCCGAACCCCCCCGCCCCGCCGCGCCCGACCTGCGGGGCCCGGGATCGGGGCCGGGGCCGGCGGGCCCCGCGGGGCACGAGACGGCGGCGCAGAGGGGCAGCTCCCGCCGGCTGCGGGCAGGGCTGGAGCCCGGGAGGTCAGCGGCGCTGCGGTCCGGAGTGCGGAGCCCCGCGGGGCAGGGGTCGGGAGTGCGGGGCAGAGGGTCCGGGGTCGGGAGTGCGGGACCCCGCGGGGCAGGGGTCGGGAGTGCGGGGCAGAGGGTCCGGGGTCGGGAGTGCGGGGCCCCGCGGGGCAGGGGCTGCGGTCGGGGCCCCGATCCGGCGGAGAGCCGAGCTGAGGCCGGGCTGGGCGCTCCGCCACCTGTTGTCGGTCCCGCGGGCGCGGGGTCCTGGGGGAAGGAGCTGTTGTTGCCGGCGCCGCTTCCGCGTCATCCCGCTCCCCCGGGGGGCAGGGGCTGGGCAGGAAGGGGCTGCGGGTGGGGGTCCCACGAGGGCTGTGCCCCTCTCCGCCAGCTCAGCTGGGCAGGGGCCAAGGCACCGCCAGGAGCTGCACGGCGGGGAGTGGTGGGTCTGGGGCTCTAATGCGGGACAGGGGGAGGGGCAGAGCTGTGTGTGCAAGCATGTGTGTGTGTGTGTGTGTCTGTGTGCAGACGCCTGGGTTCTGCGTGCGGGGTGACACCGAGGAGCCGGCTCCTGCTTGTGGATCTGAGTCCTGGTTACTTTCTGTCTCCCCTGCACACGCAGGAAACCCAGGTGCCAGGGACATGGGCTCACACCCATGTGCATGTGTGCATGCCCACGGGACCCAGGTGTCCAGGACGCACGTGTGGCAGGCCAGCAGGGGGCGCTCCTGCGTTGAGCCGCCCACCTCCCTGCGCCCGACCCCCGTCCAGGCTCCGCGTGCCTCCCTTGGGTGCCTCTGTCCAGCCGACCCCTTCCCTGGAGCACACCCCACTAGCCTGGGGGTCCCGCTGCCACCATCCAAGGCTCTGGACTTATTTCTGGCCCTGTGCACCTTGGATAACACAGGCCTGATCGTCCGCTGGGTCCCAGACCCGATCCCAGCACTTGGGCTACTCTCCCCAAGTCAGGGGCTTATCAGGAGAGCATCCCTTAGTCCGCAGACCTAAGGGGCCTCCTCGGCATAATTTAGTCCC
>JAGPOW010001296.1:140213322-140233058 GCA_030014935.1 Caiman crocodilus
CCTGCTCCAAGGGCTCTGCTAAGAGCTCGCAGGTGGGGATCTTAAGCTGCACGCCTAACTCTGCTTCGCTGGCAGACCTTTGCAGTCTGGATCCAAGCCTTAGCTTTGAACAGGTCCTATATATAGCGCAACAAAACCCACCGGCAGAAACCACCCAGGCACAAAGACCCACAGGTTGGCAGTGCAGTGAACAGCACTTCGCTCCTTGATGGAAAACAGTCCCATACATTTTCACCGAAGTTAGTAGTCTCCTTGACTGGAAAAAAGTTTCCTTTATCCTCAGAGCTCCTGTCACTTAAATTCCAGTCTGTTTGCAGTGCGGCTAGGACCAAGGTCAGCAGCGAAGGATGAGGACAAGGCGAATGGAGAGGTTGCATTTCCCTAGTGACAGTCACGCTGCCTCCAGCCCCCAGCCTTGAACCTTCGTCGCCAACAGCCAGCATGGGAGAGGCAAGAGGTGAATATGGGCTAAACAGAGGGGTAGGAGTTGATGTAGGCTCCAGATGCAGCATTAGCACAGGGGCAGGAGCACACAGGGGCTGCAGGAGTGCAAGGCAGTGTGCCAGCACACGTGTGTGAGCAGTTAAGGAGGTGCCTGGAGTTGGCTCTACTGGACTACAGCAGGCAGGCTGTGGGGGCACCAGGAAAGGAGAAAGAGCCATTTACTCCAGTGGTTCTCAACCTTTTTGAGGCTCAAGACACCCCTCGGAAACGCCAACTCACTTTCACTCTTACTCTACCGCGGAAAAGTGACAGAGCGATTCTTCTGTTGCACAGAGCTGTGCAAGCTCGTGACGGGTCAGGAAGTTTGCGATGCTCTGCATTCCTGTTTGAAATCTCTGGGCTTATCCTGTGACCCACGAGTGGGTGCCTGACCACCTGACAGCGCTAATGCTGTTTGTGCAGCACCCCACAACACTCAGAGGGATCCTGGGGCACCCCAGCACCCTGGCTGAGAACCGCCGAGCCACCCACAAGCCCAGGCCAGCTGCCTCTGCAGCGGTAGGGTCTCCAGCCACCCCCACTGGACGCGTCCAGGACCTGCTCGGCGGGCACGCGCCCTGGCTCTTACAGCCAGACTCACCTCCTTCTGTCCGAAGTCGATGAGGTTCTGCAGGTCCAGGTCGTCCCGGTAATGCACGATGGCGTTGTTGATGATCTCGCTCACCTTCCCGCGGGCCTGCGGGGCCAACAAGGGCATGCTAGCGGGACCCTTCCTGACCTGGTACTCACATGGCAGCACCCAAGCTCTTTGCACACCCTGGTTGGTTCAAACCGTTCCCCCTCGCCCCCAGGAAACTAAGGCCTGCGGTCACACAGTGGTAGACCTCTGTATCCTGAATCCCGTTCCCTAACCTGCCCTGTACACCCCCCAACCCTGACGGGGGCACTCAGTACTCAGGGAGGCATCCCAGAAGCTGGCAGACCCACCCAGAGGTGGCTGGGGCTGGGACCAGGCCCTCAGGCAGGCACGGCTTGGACAGCAAGACCAGCTGGGCCGTCCTACTCTCCGGTCCCCTTGCTCTACATGGTCTGGGGGACTCGCGTCTTTGGCCCGAAGCAGTGTGGTCATCCAGATACTGTGAGAGATGGAAAAGCTCTTTCTGTCCGTGCCAGTTCAGGAGCCCAGACTGCGCACAGTGGTTTTCTGCTCAGTGCCATTAATCATCTGTCCCCAAGCAGAACACCTCCTGTCATGAAACCCACGCTCCAAAAAGGAAGGGGGCTATTGAATCAGCCAAGCCAGCTCCCAAGCGCTCCATGGCTCAGCTTTGCTGTTCCTGACGCCTCCTTTCCCCTGCCCCCAGCCCAGGGGACGGGCTAAGGTGCCCTGTGCCCCTGTGGTCTTGCTAAGCCTTCAGCACAACCTTGGCTCAACAAAGCCACCGCTTCTAGGAGGCCTCCTTTCCTCTTGGTTTGGCAGGATCTCCGCTTCTAAATCTCCCACCACCCCTCCTTCCTGCGCCTGGCTCCACCAGACTGCCAGAAACACAGCGAGCCGGGAGTTTCCAAGACTTTGCAGGTCACGCCTGGAAGATGTCAAGTGACAACGATGTCAAGTGACATCTTCCAGGAAAACACGGAGGTTTTGAAAAGAGGTTCAACAATAAGAGGACAAGTAATGCGTACGCATGCCAAGGCTGTGAAATTAGGGCGCTCGTGTGGTAGCTGGCCATTGGGGTTCCTTATGCGACTGTTAAAATCTAACTGTTTTCTATAGGTGTTCAATGAAAAGACCAGTGTTGTGCACACTTCAGACAGGTAACCCTTGCACACTTCCCTCCCCGCTCGTCAGTCTGATCAGCCGGCCAACAGGGATGAAAGGCTGTCTCGTTATATGCGCTATCGTTTCTTGATGCTTGAAAAGCGCTCAACCAGAGACAAAGACAAACCACGCGGGGCTGGGGCCCAGCCACTCAGCGCAGCCCCCAAAAGACAGCATGAACGCCACCCCCCAAATCTGTAACTACCTTATCAGAGAAGACGAAGCCCAGCACTCCAGCTGCCAGCTGCAGGAGGAAGACGATGGTCAGGCACACGGAGAACTGTGGGTGCAGGAAAGAGGAATCCCCATCAGCGGATCGCCGCAGAAGAGGAAGCAATGCAGTGTTTGTTAACGCAGTTAGGCTGGCGCTGCATGCAGGGGTGCGAGGAGCATGATGGAGAGGGTCCCTGGGCAGTCGCACCCCGCTCCTCCAGTGCTCTGTACTCTACAGATCCTTATCCCCCAGCCGTCCCGCCCTGCACGGAAATGCAGCCACCCCTGGGGTGGAACAGGGCAAAGGACTGGGACACAGTCACGTTTTGGAGCTGCAGGCAAGTACAGAGGCAGCAAGGGTGTCACAGGTGCTCAGGTAATACGCCACTCTCAGGAAAAGTACGGCAGAGCCTTTGCTCGCTGCAAGTGCTCTGAGCCTGCATCTTAGTCGGAAAAGGGAGCCTGGAACAGCACGGCATCCCATGCCCCGCCCTGGGCAGCATCTCAGGCCTCAGGCAGGAGCACCCCATCTCCTGCCCTGACAGGCTGATGAGCACCACCTGCACCTGCGCTATCACACGCACGCAGGTGACTGCCCCGTGAGGCTGGCAAAAGCTCCAGGGTCCAGACCATTCCTCTTGCAAAGGGAGCCACTACAAATACACCGATCTGTCTGTGAGCCCTTAACCTTCATCTGCAAGGAAGGAAGGATTCCCCTTCTCCCCCTCGCCAGTGCCCTTGGAGGCGCTTTCCTTGGGGAAAGAGGTACCACAGGCAGGGCACAGGGGCACGGCACCGGTACAACGGCATCGCTCTCCCAGTGCCGGCCGCTAGAGGGAGGCGCGCTCCTTCTTCCCAGACCTGGCCGCGCCAAACCCCGACGGTGGGCCAGCAAAGACGATACCCGCTGGGGTGGAAGGATGTAGGCAGCAGTGAGACCCCAGCCCTGCATCCCAGGGGGAGGTCACTTGCTGCAAGGGGAAAAGTTCAACTGAGTCCCAGGGGGCTGTGCGAGAGGGAGACCCCCGAGGTGTCCTTACTCCTCTCCCGGCTGTAGCCACCGGACAACCACCTCGCTGTCCAGGGGAAGGGGGTCTCACATCCCAGGTGCAGAGACCCTCGCCCGAGCAGCCCTAGACCGCCCCACGCCCGCGGGCCCTCACCGTCTGCAGCAGGCAGATGTTCTCTCGCAGGGAGCCGATGCAGCCACAGAAGGTGATGAGGAACATCAGGACGCCGACCACGATGAGCAGGATGGCGGGGTCCACGGCGAGGCAGGCCATGGCTGCCTCTAGCAGAGAGGAAGAGACATCGTGTGAGCATGTGGAGCCTTTGGTCCCTTCATACCGGGCCCCTTCCTGGTAGCCTCCCCTCTCCATCAGCTATGGGTCCAGAGAGGTGATCCCCACCACCTTACACTAATGGCATCCCCTTCTCTCCCCCTGCAGCAGAAGGGAGCAGGATGCTTGCCTGTGCCCACACAGCCAGCCAGACGCAGGTGCTACTGGGCTCCCCCCAAGCTTGCTGGCCTAAGGAAGGGGGATTAGCAGGGACCGGGCACCAGGAGTCCACACAGCCCCCGAGCGGCAGCTCCCTGGGTGATGCACAAGTCACCCAGGCCTGCTTTCCACGGCAGTGATTAAGGTGACCCCTGCCAGAGCCCCTTTACCCCGGACATGAACAGCAACGTATGGTGGCAGCACACGAAATGGGCCACGCTCCCCACCACTGAGGCTTGTGTCCCCACTGCTTCCCTCCAGCCCCAGAGCCAGAGACAAGGATTGCTCTTCCCACCCAGACCTTGACTTCGGGGCAGGGAAATTCCTCCGTCCTCTCCCCTCCCAGCAAGACAGAGTCCCTGCCTCAGCTTTTAAAGGCAGCTGGGACGGGGAGGAGAAACGGTGCCATTGCCTCACCTGCGTGCTTCATGAGCCGGGCGTAGACTCCCACCGCCACCATCACCATCGAGATCATCTGCAAAGGCACGAGCGAGTCAGGACAAGCAGCTGCTCAGCTCTTCCGTGCAGCCTCCTTGCGACAGCTGCGCGTGCCCCGGGACTGGGACAGCTCAGGGGCTGACAGTCGGGCAAGGAAACCTCTGCTTTGCTCGGGCACGGGTTCAAATCCCGCATGGCCCTGCCTGCCACGAAAGCAGCTTCCCTTTGAAGGGTGTGCAGGCAGCAGGACAGGGCACAGAAGTAGGAGCCCTGGCTCTGGATGCACAAGGCAGTCCCTATGTCCTGCATCAGTCTCATCCTCAGTTTCCCCTCCTGTTGCAGGAGGGGAGCAAACCCAAGTATTATAAATGGGGCTCAGCCCCTCAGGGATGCACTGCCCCCAACACCTCACCATGCCTGGAGAGAAAACAAGGGCCAAATAAGTTATGAAAGCTGCAGTGGTGCTTGGAGGAGACTGGGGGCCATCTACTGAGCAGAGGGATCATTTCCCATGACGTGGTTGTCAAGGCAAATCTGAGAGCACCCGCTGGAAATAAAACCCTCTCAATGCAACCGCAGCATTTTGGGCAGCCTTGCCCTTCAGGAGCTCTGATCCACTTGGTGCTGCTCATAACCACCCTGGAGCAGCAGACCCCACCTCTCCCCCCGGCCGGGGGCAGCCGTGATGGGCCCAGCCCGCACCCCTCCTGCGCTGCCCCATCGGTGCCAGCCAGGTTCCAAGGACCCCCGCCCACAGCCCGCGGCAAAGGGAGGCTCAGACCCCAGCCCCAACCAAGAAGATTCGTGTGGGCAATAATCACCCAGCTCTCTCCAAAAACCCTCTGCTTCTTGGGGGCTTTTGATGCTCAGATCCCGGTTTCTTCACTGTGGTCTCATGAAAGCGGGCACAGGCCTGCTGCCTTTGCAGCTGGGGCCAGGAGCGCACCCTACTCAGGGCACAAATCAGCTGTGCAATCCAACCGCAAGCTCCTCGCGCTCTTGGGAAAGTTGGTCTTCCCCTCCCCACGACCAGGAGTCCATCCTCGCAACCCTTCAGCATGAAGGGGACTCCGCTCCATTTCCAGTCTCCTTCCGACATGCGCTCCCATGGCCTCCCAACCTCTCTATAACCCTGATCCCCACACCTCAGCCCCTAAAGTCTACCAGCCCCTGCACCTGTTGGGGTCACCAGGGCAGTCCTGGCTTTGGGAGCTGGACGGGAGTGCGGAGAGAGGACTGGAGAAGGTGTCTCGCTAGGTGTATTCAGCGCTTTGGCTTCCAGCAGTACATCACTTGGGGCCAGGTCACAAAGACGTGCCAGGCAGGGATGCAGCACTTTAAAGTTAATTTAGTGCTACTGAAAGGTGCCTCGGAAGGTCTCTTTTAGCATGCACACAGCATTGGAGCATGCAGGATGGGCCACAAAGCAACGGATGTTGCTGACCCAACGCAAGAGCTGTCCCCTGGACGAGGTGTCTTCAAGCCCCCGCCCCAGCCAAGCCCAACAGTGGGACCCTGTTAATGCTGGGCAATGCCGTAGATCTTGCAACAGCTCCTCATAGAGGCAGACCCTAGTGCAACCGTGTCCCGGCCACCGGATGGACGAGCAGCGCGGGGTTACCTGTACGGCCGCGGGAATCAGGCTGACCCCAGGTCCCTTTCCCTGCAAACTCTCCTCCCCCCGGCACTGGCTGCAAGCTTTCCTGCCAGCAATGCAGACGTGTCAGGAGGACAGACATTACACAGTCGCACAAGACTCTCGTTGCAGAAAGCCCACGCAGACTGGGGCCCTCGGAGAAGGACGCCGCGCTTTGCTCAGCTCTTCCTGTTGGAAAAGGAACGTTTGGCTTGTCCGTGCTCCGCATGCCCGATTGCGCTTACTCGGTTATCGCTGTTGCTTGTTGGTATTTTACCCGATTGAGTTCGTCATATTAATTAGACCTGAAGTAGCTCAGTTCCTCCCTCTCCACACTCTTCGCCACGACGCGTACGCAGAAGCGGAGGCAAAACAGGGAGGAGAGGCTCATGGATGCGACCCACGTCTTTCCCTGAATTTCATGTTGTGGAAAGTGTCCGAGTATTTTTGCTCTGCGTTAGAAGTGCGGCGTTTTCGATGGCAGGAGATCCGGTCCCCATCCGTCCTGCCCAGTCCTAATGCACCCGACAAGGGAGCGGAGAGTCTCATGCCCCGAGTCGCATCGACTCTTTTGCAACTCTACGAACCTGGGGAGGGTGCGAAACCGTAACTCCCCCCACGAGAAAGTTTCCTTTCCCTATTCTTCATAGAGCAAAACATGTAGGAAGATCTGGAGTCTTCCCTCCTGTGACATTACTCCGGTCACTGTTGTCACCACGTCTCATAAACTTCAAGGGCTGCGGGTATCTCAAGGGCCATCTAGTCCAGTCCCCTGCAGGAAGACCATAAATCACCCCGACCGCTGCCTATCCGGGCCTCCGCGGCTATCTCCAAAAGGAGATTGCACTGCTTCCCCCTGCGGCTTGTTTCCTGTGGATACTCAGGGAGTTTGGCTTAAAGTTTTAACCAAATTTGCCTTCTTGCAGTTTAAACCCACAGCTTCTCATCCTACCTCGATGGACAGGGAGACCCACCAGCCACCGAGAGGATGCTCACGCGGCTTCCTCCTCAGAACAGCCCACCCTAATCCACCCTCGCCTCCTGCCAGTGCCTTCTCCCAAGGCTATCGGAGCTACAGACCTGCCAACCAGCCTCTTCCACGCTGCCCTGGGGCCTCTGGACCTCAAGCTTAGAGCTGGCGGCATTTCTTTCTATAGCCCCCACTGCACCCCCTCCACGGGCCAGCCACGTGCAGCAGCAGTTTGGTTGCATAGGAGCTCCTCAGAGTGGCAAGCATGGGGATGAACTGGCAACCATGCACAGCAAGGGGGACGTCTCTAAATTACACCCATGAAGCAAAAATCAAGAGATGGGAACGAGACCCTCCTGTGCTACCAAAGTACCCGGCCCTGGCACCCCCCGCTCATCGCCAGCTGTAATCCCCTCCGTGCCATGTGGCCTTGCTCACTCAGCTGACAGACGAGCTGTGCCCAAAGGGATCACGGGACGCAGAGAACAGCCCAAGAATGGGGCAGCATCAGGGTCTGCTCTTCACCCCCCGGGAGAAAGGGCATCAGCAGAAGTGACAGCGACCACGACGGGGACAGGGGATGAACTGAGGACGTGCACCCCCGAACGGGGCCTGGACTAAAGGGGCTGCGCGTGGGCTGGGGGGGGCAGAGGGTGGGTGCGCAGGGGACTGAGCGGGAACGCAGGCTTCATAATGCAGTTTAAGAGGTGTGATGGAAAGTTTATGATAGAGGATATTATATATCTGTAGATACAGATATAGATATATATAGATAGATTATATATATAGATATCTATATACAGATATCTATAGATATAGTTAGATAGATAGATAGATAAAACTCACTCTCTCTCTATAGAAATATATTTTATTAAAAAAAAAATAACCGTGGGCATGAGGAGGGTGGAAGATGCCTTTCACCCTCCCAGCCCCAGACGCTGAGGAGAGCCCAGAGGGTGTAGCAGGGCACTGGGCTGTGCCAGCTCCTTTGCAGGGGGCAAAGGGGGGCTCATCTGAAGGGAAGAGAGCTCAGGTTTGAGCTTTACAAGCCCAGAGCCTGCACAGGCCCGAAAGCGAGACTGGGGGAGCCCAGAGAAAGGGGCCAAGTGTGTGAACCGAACGACACAGTGATAACGTGATCTCCCAAGCTTCTCCTAGGGGTATTTTTTTAAATATAATATACACCCCCCCCTTTATCTATCATAAGGTGCTGGCAGGCAGGAGCAGCTGACTCTGACATGCAATTGGCTCGTTGGTCTAGGGGTATGATTCTCGCTTCGGGTGCGAGAGGTCCCGGGTTCAAATCCCGGACGAGCCCAAGTTTTCCCAATTGGCTTATGAGACTCGCCCAGAGAACGGTGGTGGACTGGTTGGTCTCTACCTGGAGAAATGTGGGCAGTGGAGTCTGCCCCGGGACCAGAACTGTTCAATGACTTTATCAGGGACTTGGACAAGGGAGCAGAAGGCAGATGACATTGGAGGAGGTACGCAAACTAGACAGCAAGGCAGATTTAGACAGAAGTGGGCTGAACAGAACAGGATGCAGTTTAACAAGGATGAGTGCCATGTGTTGCACCTGGGGAGGAAGAATCAATGCTCCTCCAGTGCGGGAGGGCCCCGGGTCCTGAATAGCACAACTGAGGAGAGGGATCTGGGAGCTGTAGTCAACTCCAGGATGAACGTGAATCACCAGCGTGAGGAGGTAATAAGCAAAGCTAACCACGCTCTTTCTTGCAGAAGTAGGTGCATCACAAAGCGGTCCAGGGAGGTGACCCTTCCCTCTCAGGCTGCAGCTGGAGTGCTGCGTCCAGACGTGGGCAGCACGCTTCAGGAGGGACGTGCACGGCCTGGAGTTGGTTCAGAGGAGGGCCAAAGGCCTGCTATGTGGGCTGATTGAGTGACTTGAGTCTCTTCACGCTCCGCAAGAGGAGGCTGAGAGGAGATCTGGTGGCCATCGACACACTCATGGGGGGGGGGGGGGGCAGCAGGAAATGGGGGACCCGATGTTTACCAGGGCACCCCCCACTGGGGTCACCAGAAACAATGGCCACAAAATGAAGGAGAGCAAATGTAGACCAGACGTCAGGAAAAAATCCTGTATGGCGAGGGTTGCCAAAACATGGAACAAGCTTCCAGGGGAGGTGGTGCTGTCCCCTTCCTTGGAGGCGTTTAAGAGGGGATTGGACGCACACCTGGCTGGGTCATCCGAACCCAGCACTCATTCCTGCCCAGGGCAGGGGTCGGACACGATGATCTAACAGGTCCCTTCCGACCCTAACATCTAGGACATCCATGATGCTTGAGGCGTGGTGTAGGGAAGGAAGGGAGCCGCGCAATCTGTCCTTAAGGCTACGGGCACCCTACGGGGATAGTCAGTTAGCCTTGCCCCAGTAGCTATGGAGTGAGGAGCTCCTGGGAGCACAGCAGCAGGACTCCCGCGCTGGCAGTGGCTCTGAATAAGAAACCCTGCAATGCAGGGAACAAGGGAAGGTACCTGGGGCAGAGAACGGCTTGGCTATACAGGCAGCTGGCCCTGTTTTACGTTAAGCCTAGGGAAGGCTTGAGTGCATGCCAGAGGGCAGATGTGCATTATTAAGTAGTCCTGGCAGTTTAGCCTGGCGTCCTGCAAGGGCAGGCAAGGCTTACTGAGAGGGGAAGCAGCCCAGCCGGGGCTGAGAGGAGGGCCCAGCTGGGGATGCAAAGGGGCTGGGGCTGGACTGAGACTAGTGGGGGTCCAGGAGATACTTGGGGGGAATTGTTAGGATGGAGGCTCACTCTAAGGCCTGCGGGCAGCCTCCCTTAATCAACCTTTAAGAAGAGGAGCAAGGAGCAGTGAGCGAGCAATGTAGGGGGAGCAACTGTAGGGTCTGAGCCCGGCAGGAACTGCAAGGTCACCAGGAGGTGTCACGGCCGCCCCTTGGCCACGAGACTGCCACGGAGCGCATCTGCTACACGGGATTCACGCGGGGGAAGGAGGACAACATGAGAGCGTTGTGAAACCGGCGAGTCCCCTCGCTGTACCCGGCTGTACGTGGGCGGCTGCGAGGCCGACACCGAGCTGACCAAACGCGGGGCACGGGCCGTCGAGACGGGGGCCGCCCCGAGGTGGCGGACAGCGAGCCGTGAGCGGCGAGGAGGAAGGGACAGCGCCGTAGCACGCAGACTCCCTCACCACCAGCTTGGACGTTGTGCCGAGCAGGGCAGACAGCCCAAGTGACGACGAGCAATGATGTCCGAATCCCAAGGGCCCCGTTCTCCCAGGTTTGGGGAGAAGACGGCCTCCTTTCCCCCTCCCAGGCGCACTGTCCCAGCAGCTCAGTGCTCAACGCAGCCGTGCAAGAGCCCGGGCTCAGCTCGCGGCACCGTCGCGGGCCGAGAAGCAGCGCCCCGCTCCAGCCAGGAGCTGACCTGCCCCGCGCCGCCTTCATCTCCCAGCCAGCGCCTGCTTGTCGCCGCCGTAATTGCAGGGATGCAGGGCAGCCTTTCTAAAAGCAGAGCAGAGCTTATTAGCAAAAAGGCTGATGGTAGGGTTTGGAGGCTACTGCGGCCAAGCCCAACCCACCTCCAGTCTCCTGCTTCCTCCTCCATGGATATGCACGAGTCCTTTCTCTTGGTTCAGGAGCTCTGGGGTCTCCAAAGGGTGCTCTGCCTTCCCGCTGAGGAATTGCCGCTCTCTGCTCCTTGCTGGGAAGCCGAGACCTTGCTGTTCCCGGCCCGAGTCAAGCCACTGTCCTTCAAGTGTTTCCACCCGAACAAGCAGCTACTGCCTCTTGGAGAAGGCTGCACTCAGACGTGCAGTGCTTAATGGTGCGCTCACACCCAGCCAGACAGGCTAATAGGGCTAAAACCTATATGCCAATTCCCCTGGACCCGGGGCAGAAGTTAACCCTTCCCACTCAGCGAGTAGCAGCACTATTACTTGTAAAAATAGCACAAAGCTTCTCATAGAAACCCGCTTCAGGCCATATCTGGGGAATGGGGGCAAGATGTGAACTGCAACCCACTCCCCACCATGCTGCTTACACAGAGACCTTCCCTTCCCTGGCAGACAGAAGTGATCCACGGGGAGGACTGGCTCTCTGCCTGGCTCAGCCCAACCTGTTGCAAAACACCTCTTACCCCTAAAAAGAGACTCATGCCAACATCCCCATCACCTCTGACAAAGTAAGGCAACAAAACTCAATGCTGGATGCACCAGCACCTTCCTCTTTACAAGCACCCTCGGGACTGGCACAGCATCGCCAGCGCTTACTGGGGCTGTATTCCTCCAGGGAGGCAGAGTTAGCACGAGTCCCTCCAAGAGAGCCCTAAGCACAGGGAGAGATGCAAGAGAGGAGCAGGTCACAGCCCTACAAACATGCAGAGGGGCTCAGGGTCCCGGTCTGCGCCCACCGGCACTGCCAAGTTTATTCCCTGGATCATGCGCCCTTGTCCATGTTTAGCCAGATGATGAGCCGCTCCCTACGTGGCTCAGCCCAGCAGCCTGATGCAAGGAGGGGGCGAGCCAGCCTTTGCACCCAGAGGCACCTGCCTTTGGTTTATGGGCTCATTGAACCGGCTTGCGCGGAAACAACTGCAGCTTCTAGCCCCGGAGCTCGGCGGGGCTGGTCAAGGGAGAGCTCAGTACCCCAAAGCTCAGCTTGGAGGTCTCAGGAGGGTAATGGGCGGAGGGTTTCATGCCACCTTGGTGCTTCAAGCTGGGCACTGCTCCTTATGCAACAGGGAAACGGTCCTGAACTTTTACAGAGGAAAATAAAAGTCTTCTTCGATCTCTTTCATGGTTTTGGTCCCACCTGCACGCTCAGCTCTGCCAAGCGCAGGAGAGAGATGAGGGTCCTCCTCGGAGAAGTTTGCAATCTGAATTCAAGATGCCCCAGAGATGTACGCTGTACAAGGCTCACAGCCTCCTCACAACCGCGTGAGCCTGAGGGGGCGGGGGTGATGGGCGTTACGAGAGCTGCTCTGGCAGAAGCTGCCCCACTCTGGGCTCGCGCCAGACGCTGGCCTCAGTCCACCCAAGGGGTCAATGGGTACATGGTCATTCTGGCTGGGGACTCAAAGGCAGACAGATGCAATGCAGCCACATGACTCCCTCGTGTGCCCACCAGTGAAGAAACTGGTGTCTTCGTCACACTAATCCTACGGGCCTGTCTTCCTTGACAACATTTCCATGGAGGTGTTTGGACCATGCAAGCGAGGTCAATTGTGAGCCAGGATCTGAACAAGAAGGTGGATCTGGAGGGCATTTAAAGAAAGGCTCTAGTCCATTTGTCCAACCAGCAGTTGCAGGTGGCCGTTTTGCAGAAGTCGAAATGCCTCAAGGAAACTCTTTAAAGCAAATCAAACTATAAAAGTTCTTGGTGCTGCACTCAGCTGGTGAAGACACCGGGGACATAGGAAGTCCTCCAGTCACTGCAAGGTCTTGGATGCGGGAGGGAACGTGGGATCAGAACAGCCGCCGGGAGCCTGGGCACTCACTCGAGACATGGGAGACCTGGGTCGAAAGTCTCTGCTTTGAATCAAAAAGGAGCAAGACCGTCCCCTGCCCCCCAGGCCAGTGCCCTGAGCGGTCCCCAGGCTAGGGAGGATGGCAGCAGAGACACGTTTCTCATGCGAGGTTGCAACCACTCTTGGTTTTGTTCCTATACCGAGTGAAAATAACACTGCACCTCTTCGAGGCTTCAATGATTCGATTTGGCAGCCGGTCCCAGCCCGGGGTTTGTACCCTGCTGCACACTGCAGGGCCGTGCACGGAGGAATCCAGCCTCTCTCACGCCCTCGCCCCTGTTCAGCCAGGCACCCGGCCGCACCCCAAACCTACCGCACACGAGGACTGTGTGCAGCTTCTCCCCACAGCTCGCCGCGTGCGCACCGAGATGCAGCGCGCACCCTCTCGGCCCAGCGGTCTCCTTTGGCAGCGGCTGATCCACTGGAGAGTCTGAAAAGCCTGCTACAGCCTCAGTCTCCAAGCTGGGCTTTATAGCTCGGACACAAAATACTTGTGCCTTGACAGCGGGCGATTCCAGGTTTGACACCAGCTCCCAACCACCATTCACAGGGGTCGTGTCCTAGCACAGGGGTGGGCAATTACTGGGGCTGGAGGGCCACTGAAGGGGTTTTAGTGAGCTGCTCCAGGCTGGGGGGAAGGTAGTTTCATAGACATTACATAGATTTCATAGACATCAGGGCTGGAAGGGACCTCGGAAGATCCCGGGGGGGGAGGAAGTGAGCCGGGGTCAAAGGATCCCAGCAACATAAATGTCCAAATGCCTCTTAAAGGAGCCCAGAGGAGGTGCTCGCACCACATCTGGGGGAGTCTGTTCCAGGCCTTGGGGGCTTGGACAGTAAAGAAGTTTTCCCTTATGTCCAACCTAAAATGGTCTTGGAGGAGTTTGTGACCATTGGACCTTGTCTTGCCTTGGGGTGCCCTGGTGAACAGGCGTTCCCCCAGGTCTTACAGGCTGCCACCAGATCGCCCCTGAGCCCGCGCTTCTCCAGGCTGAAGAGTCCCATGGCTCGCAGCCTCTCTTCATAAGGCCTGCTCTCCTGCCCTCTGATCACGCGCGTGGCTCTCTCGAGCTTCTCCACAATTTAAAAAGGATGCGAAGCCCAGAACTGGATGCAGTACTCCAGCTGCGGCCTCACCACGGCCAAGCGCAGTGGGAGGATGACATCCTGGGATTTGCTTGAGAAGCATCTATGGCTGCAAGCCAGCGTTTTGCTCGCTTTGCCAGCTGCACCATCACACTGAAGGCCCAGGCTCATCTTGCGGTCAATCCTGACCCCCAAGCCCCTTTCATCCGTAGTGCTAACCAGCGTAGCACTGCCAAGCCTATAAGCGTGCTGCAGGTTTTTCTTCCCCAGGTGGAGTGCCTTGCATTTCTCAGTGTTGAACGCCATCAGGTTTTTGTCTGCCCATTTTGAGAGCACGTCCCGGTCGGGCTGGATCGCCACCCTGTCCTCAGGTGTGGATGCTTTACCTCTAAGTTTGGTGTTGTCGGTGAACTTGGCCAGTTCACTTCCGACTCGTGTCCACATCATTCATGAAGATGTTGAACAGTACAGGTCCAAGGACAGAGCCTTGGGGGACCCCAGTGGCCACAGCACACCAGGACGACTGACTTCCATCAACCACCATTCTCCGGGGCCGACCTCGGAGCCAATTCCCCAGCCAGCGCGCTGTGACGTAGCCGAGTCCGCAGGTGGCCATTTTTTCCATGACATGATCCTGGAATACCCAATCAGAAGCTGTTTTAAAATCTAGATAGATGACATCAATCTCTTGGTGATAGGGCACCTGGCCGTAGAAGGAGATGAGATGGGTCAGACAAGACCTACCCGTAGCAAACCCGTGCTGGCCGTCCCTCAGGATGTCGCCGTCAGCCAGTTAGTCAAGAATGGTCTCTTTGATCATTTTCTGATCGTGTCCAGCCCTGGGCCCATCTGCTCTGCACCCACTGCTGCGGGCGCCGGATGCAGCGGGCGAGCGGCGTCTCCCTGGAGAGCAGCCCGGGTAGCGGGGCCGGTCTGGCAGCGGTGGTGCTGGCAGAGACCGTGGCAGCAGCAGCCAGGCAGAGTGAGCCACCGCCGTGGGAAGCCGAGTCCGGCTGTTGCACCATCCCCACCCCACCGAGTGCCCGGGGGCAGCAGGCCTGGCCACATGTGCCATGGGCCAAGCTATCCCATGGCTGGGCCAAGCGAGGCCAAGGGCCCTGCTGCGGGCTGGATAAAATCCCTTGGCAAGTTGGACGTGGCCCACAGGCCGTATTTTGCCCAACCCTGCTCTAATAGGGGTGCAGGCGGACCGCTATGACAGCAAGCAAAGCACGGACCTCCCTAGCACAGGCACGGCCTGGGAAGCACGTGAACGTGGTCCCGAAAGACGGACACATAGGAGGAGGGATGAAGAAGTCAGTCCCAGGGCGGACAGCAGGGCCTCGTTTACAAGCGACTGCGTCGGAGGCAGGAGAGGGGAAATCATCCACTGAAGGGAGTCACTTGGGAGCCCACCGAGAGGCGAGATCCACCCGCACGGTGCCGTTTCATGGCTGCCCTGAGTAGACGGAGAGCGATCCCCTCACCTCGACAGGCCTGCACGAGACAGGCGGTGGGCGCCGACCTGCACCTGCCTCTTTGCCCTCCAGCTCCCCACGCTCCCCCATTTGCAACCATCGGCTCAAATGCACCAGCAGCCGCAAGCACATCGCAGCCTTCTCGCCCAGCCCCGCACTGCGCAGGCATGCAGTGCCCAGACATCAGCATGGCAGACACTGCCCGAGGCATGCCACTGCGCCCGCTCTGAGCCAGGGGCAATCACGAGAAGAGTCCCAGAGACCCCTGGGCAGTGGATCTCTACTGACTCATTGAGAGGGGATTAATAGCCCTCAGTGCCAGATTCACTACCAGTCCGCAGTGCTAGTCTGCATTAGGGGGAGCAGGGATAAATCGCAGACAATGAGGGTTGGGAGGGAGCTCAGGAAGTCACGTCCAGTCCAACCCCCTGCTCCAAGCAGGACCGGCCCCGACTACAGCACCCCAGCCAGGGCTTTGTCTGCTCAGGTCTTCAAAACCTCCAAGGATGGAGATCCCACCACCTGTCCAGGTAACCTGTTCCAGTGCTGCACCACTCTCCTACTGAGAAGGTTTTTCCTAATGTCCAACCCAAACCTCCCTTGCTGCAGCTTGAACCCATTGCTCCTTGTCCCGTCATCTGCCCCCACTGAGGCCAGCCCAGCTCCATCCTCTTTGCAGCCCCCCCGGCAGGGAGCTGAAGGCTGCTATTCAATCCCCCTCGGTCTGCTCTTCTGCAGACTCAATCAGTCCAGTTCCCGCAGCCCCTCCCCACCAGTCCTGTCCCCCAGCCCCCCAACCAATTTCATGACCCTCCGCTGGACTCTCTCCAACGCGTCCGCATCCTTTCTGCAGTGGACAAAGGGAGTCGTAAGGGAACTCTGGCCTCGCCAGATCACAGCAAAGCTACGGCTGGGATAAGAGGTGGCATTTATACACATGCAGACCGCCAAGCAAGCCCGTGCAGGCCAGCTGCCCTGTTCCCACACAGCTCTGGATAGCTGCACCCAGGCCTCACTTTCATGCTATAGTACAATATATGGTAAAAAATGGCTAATCATGCACTAGAGCACCAACGCCAACCAGGCAAAGGGCTTCGGCCGGCCTCTACTGCCGGGGCCGCAGTGCCAGCTGCACACTCGGCTTCCCCTCCCCTCCACCTGCCCCTCAGCTGGGAAGATGCCTTCATCCA
Source organism: Caiman crocodilus (assembly GCA_030014935.1). Taxonomy (NCBI): domain Eukaryota; kingdom Metazoa; phylum Chordata; order Crocodylia; family Alligatoridae; genus Caiman; species Caiman crocodilus. The sequence continues at coordinate 140,229,607 of JAGPOW010001296.1, forward strand.
AAGCCACATATGGGACTCAAACGTGGCTGCAGAAAGACGGAGGAAGGTGAATGGTACCTCTGGCTAAAGACAAGTTAGCAGCTATCCAACACGTGGAGCCAGGCCAAGCTGGTCCAGGGAAATGACTGGATTTCACAGCAGCTGCTGAGGGGCCTTTCATAGTCACCCCCCCCACTTGCCGCATCCTCCTGGAAGATCAGCAGAGGTGCTGGGCATCCAGGGGCCTCACCCCCTGCAGTAAGCTGCTCCTAAACCATCCCTGCCCGATGCTCTCCAGGGATGCATCCCCACGGATGAAGGCTGCTCAGAGTCCCCAGCTGCCTCCCAGCTCCAAGAGGACAGAAGTTTTCCAAGAGCTCTCACCTAAGTCAGCCCGGCTGCAATTTCAAGCTGCACCATTGCACCCTGCTTTATGCAGGACACACCGGTCTCTGTCCCCTCCCTTCAGCGTGCCAATCCAAACACGTCCCGGGAAGAAATAGGACCCCAGTTCCTTTGGGAGGTGACTGCAGTATCACTATGTCTCCCACAAGGCACAGATCCCCCAGGCTGCAAACCCTCCCCTGCTCCCACCCACGTAGAGAAAACATCCGCCTTGGAGCAAAACGAGCCAAATTATGAGCTGTCTGAAGACAGCAGAAGGCAGGGTAAAGACGTACCTTACAGACTAACCAAAAAACTCAGAAATGCATAAGCTTTCATGAGCAAAAAGCCTACTTCCCCAGGCAGCCCGAGTGCACAGAGGAGAATTTATAACACGAGAGAGTCCAGGAGAAAAAAAAAATACAGATACAAGGAAACTAGGCTGGCAGGAGGTTGGAGGTGGCAGGGAGAACACAAACAGGCACGTCAGGGCTTCTCAAGAGGAAGGCAGAGAGATTTCGGCAGTATAATAGCCCTCGGAAGAGGACAAGATGTGTGTGGGGAGAGGCAGGGGGTCGGGAGAGACCGATTTAGTCACAGCCTTGACACAACAGGAAGAAGAGGAACACTGTGATATGCATACGAGTGCCTGGGAAATGCAGAGTCTCTGGCTTTTATTTTAAAAGGAAACCAATTAGAATAAAATTGAAGAGTTTCAGCATCTTCCCTTCCGGCAGTCAGAGTCCACGACCCCACGCAGCATCCTGGGGAAGTCAGATTTGCTTTGCTACACGCATTTTAGGCTGTTTCAAGCCAGACTAGGCTAGCCAGGGTCTGCAGGAGCAGCCAACCTGGACTCACCAACGCAAGTCGTGCCTGGCCAGCCCGATTTCCTTCTACCATACAGTGATGGGCTCCGCGGATGGGGTCAGGGTAGCAGATGGGAGGAGGCATGCCGTTTTGCCACGGTCTCATTAACAAGCTACAGAAACACAGTCGTTTTAGTAGGACCCGTAAGGTCCCGCAAGGTGGATACACAACTGGTTGAACCATTGCCCTCAACGGCTCACATCCAGCTTTGGGGAGGTAAAGAGCGTGGTTTTCCAGGGGCCTGGCATTGCTCAACATCTCCGTTAATGGTCTGGATGACGGGATGCAGCGCGTGCTACACAAATCTGCGGGTGGCACCAAGCTGGGTGGACCTTCAGATGCTCTGGAGGGCAGGAAATGACGAGGACAGACTAGAGGAACGGTCCAAAACCATTTTTCAAGGACAGGCTGCACAGACCCTTGGCCGGGATGATCCTGCCTTGACGGGAGGCTCGTTGAAGACAAGGTCCCTTCCAGCTCTACGAGCCTATGATCTGTGGGCAGTAGCAAATTAGTCCCTTGCTGCTGGGCGCAAGTTCAGATGTTCATGAGCAGTTCGCCTTCCCCACTTCTAATTTTTTTTCCACAAAAGCGCATCTACTCCTAGAAGAAGTCTGTCCCTATGGGGAATCAGCCCGTGGTCCGGAGGCCGCTGAAACTCCCCTGCTCCGCAGGGATTTAAGGAGGGAACAGGTGTCAGGTGCTGGTCTGCAGCTTGGAGGAGTGAAAGTCAGCTCATCTGGCTGGAGAGGGGAGGAACTTTATACCTTTCAGTCCTCTAGGAGACATGCTCTCTGGCCAAAGACAGCCCTGCTTTCTAAGCCATTTCTTTAGGGGTCTGGGGGCTTGGGAACTGTTTAAAGCCGACTGGCAGGGTGGGCCGCTGGAGACCCGCTCCCCTCCATCTGCGGTAAATCCATCTCATAAATATGGCTGGATCCGGCCCAAACCGACTCTCCCTGCCCTGGGTCGGGGAGCCATGGCGTCGGCAGCTGTTCTGGGACTTAAACACGCCAGCATCACGGAGAAGCTCGAGGGATGAAGAAGCCGGAGGTCAAGATGCCGCAGAGGCCCGATGATTTTGGACAACCCCCTTCAGATGCCAGCGGCATTCGGCTTTGCGAAGAGCGGGTCCCAGGCACTTTCGGAGAGTGGGGTCCCTTCGAGGCCCTCCCACAGACCAGAGGAGCTTCAGAAGCATTTGGCCAAATGGTGACCACAGCCAGCTGTGATTTCACCCCCTTCCCCCGCCGAGGGTCTTTGTAGGAGGGTCAAGGGAACAGAGAAGCCAAAAACCCCTCAATCCCAACCCCCCTCCAGCTGGACATCTACTCAATACTGGACATAGCACCATGCTTGGAAGCAGCACGCTTGCTTCGGCAAGTCTGTCTACACCAGGGGTGTCAAACGTGGCCCGCGGGGCAGATCCAGCCTATGGAGCCGTGCCATCCAGCCCGCAGGGCTCCTAGAGGGACACAAACCAGGGGACGCGGCCTTGTTGAAGACGCACGTCAGTGGCAGGGAGCAAACAATGGTTGTGGCGACTCCAACGTTTCCCAGCGCCGCTCAGCCCGCCGCTGGAGGTGCTTCCGGGGCGAGCCGGAAAGGAGCCCCTTTCTCCTCCAAGTCCAAATCCAGCCGGGGGCCAAACCAGTGCGACACCCCGATCCAGAGGATAACACCTTCAGGGCAGGGATGGCACTTTTCAAGCTCTTCACACAGTGCCCAGCACTTAGTGAAGCCAACACCATGCAAAAATATAACCCAGGAGCTGGAAATACAGCAGAAAATAATCAATAAGGCATTTGTGGGGGGTTACGAAGCCACGGATGGGGGGAGAGAGCGATGTCCACACCAGCCCACAGCCTCCGGATCGGGGAGCTCATTCCCAGCCTCCCCCATCCCGGTGCACAAATACAAGAGTCTGAAGCCTGCCGAGGTGGGAAGATTGGAGGGGCCGTCAAGGCAGGTCTCCGTGTGCATCTGGGTTAGTCCCTCCAAGCTCCTAACCACCCACCGCAGGAGCTCAGCTTCTCACTGAGTGCACAGCCCCTTTGCAGAAGGGCCTCCGTGTCAGCGTGGCATGCACGAGAGCAGCTGGGCACTTGGCACGGACCTACAGGCTGTGGCAGAAATGCCACCATGGGTGCCCCTCTCCAGAAACCTCTCCCTGTGCCAGCCTGAGAGGCTGCTGGTGAATCCCTCAGGGCAGGGATCTC
>JAGPOW010001296.1:140233158-140258141 GCA_030014935.1 Caiman crocodilus
AGTCCAGAGCCTTGGATGGTGGCAGCGGGACCCCAGGCTAGCGGGGGTGCTCCAGGGAAGGGGTCGGCCGGACGCGAGGCACCCCAGGGAGGCACTCGGGGCCTGGACAGTGGTCGGGCGCAGGGAGGTGGACGGCTCAGCGCGGGAGCGCCCCCTGCTGGCCCGCCACACGGGCAACCCCCAGCACACGGAAAAACCCAGGCAGGCTCTGTCCTGCAGCCACTTCCCTCTCCTGCATCTCAAAATACATCCCCTCTCGGTGCTTCCTGCCAAGGGCTTGCAGGAAACCCCTTCTCCGAGGCACACGATTGCCCCCCCATGCAGAACAGGAGCCTTGTGCAGGCCCATGCTCCATGCTGCCGGGATCAGGCCCTGGCTGCACAGCTCAGGTTTGCAGAGCTCACTTTCCCGGGAGCGGATCTCATTACCCGGCTGGCGGAGAAGCAGCTGCACCTGCGGGGCTCCTTGGGAGAGTCCTCCGAGGGCCCCAGGGAGGGCAATGCCGCCGCCGCGCCGAGCTCATTACCAAGTTCAGCTGGGAGCCCTGCTTAGCAGCTATAAAGGGCCATAATCAGTGCCCTGAGACTGGGGCAAACCCCCGTCCTCCAGGGACTACAATTCAATTAGCTGCACAAGCAAGGAGGGATTCACCGGCTCAGCGATCGCTCCACTGCCCCTTCCCCTGCCCCTGCTGAGAACAGAGAAATCATCACACGCCACAGCCCTACTACACCAGCCTCCGTTAGCCCCTGGCCAGCATGGCCTTGCCTCTCCGGGGAAATGAGTGCCACATCCACTGGCAGGACCTCCGAACCTGCCTGGGATTTAACCCTTTAACCCTTGTCTGTGGTGTCTGATGTGGAGCAGGGAAGGGCAGCCGTCGGAGCCATACCCTCCCCGCGGCTCTGCCTATCTGGGAAGGAGGTAATAATAATCAAGCCTTCGACTCCGCAGATCCGACCGGCTGCAGCAGGGAGTGCCCAACAGGTAACGAGATAATGCATCCCGCAGTAATTACTGTGCACACGGGCAGCTCAGCATGACCTGGCACACGGAGCTCGGCCGGGCACCAAGAGCCAGACAGGTCTTGGCTTGGATGTGCCAGTGGCATTTCCCATGGGAGGTAGGAGTTAGGTAGAAGCTTTTTCTCCTCCATACTCTCCTTTGCAGCATCTCCCACATGGAAAAAAGTGCACGCACATGCTCACACGCTCTGAATTTTGGTAGGGTTCCCGAGCCAGTTCCCAGGCAGAGGCCAGGAGCAGACCGGGCAAACTCCAGAGACTTGGAAGGGAGGTGAGAAGGTCAGGCAGACTCACCATAGCAAACGGGACCCTCTAGGCTGCTGCATGCCCCAAATCTGTCTGCAGCTTCGCTGGGGGCAGACGGAGAACTTGGACATCATAGCTGGGGCTCACATGCACCACTGAATCATTAGTTGGAGGACACTTCCAAAAGTTATCTAGTCTTACCCAGAACTGCAGAACTAGGATGGGCCAAACTCAGGACTGCTCACGCCCTAAGTGAGAATCCTGCCCCTCGGCTGCAAACTTGCGAGGGTACACTACGTCCCCACATCTGCGACTGGGAGGATGCGATGAGGTACACCCTCAGCAAGTCTGCGGATGACACCCAGCTCGGGGGAGTAGTAGATACGCTGGAGGGCAGGGCTAGGATTTAGTGACCTAAACACACTGGAGGATTGGACCAAAAGCAATGTTGTGAGGCTCAGCAAGGACAAGTGCAAAGCCCTGCACTTAGGAGGGAGCAATCCCATGCACTGGTGCAGACTGGGGCCGACGGGCTGGGCAGCAGCTCTGCAGACAAGGACCTGGGGGGACAGGGGACAAAAAGCCAAACAGGAGCCAGCAGTGTGCGCTTGGTGCGCTGCCAGCAGGTCAAGGGCAGCGATTCTTCCCCTCTATGCAGCACTGGGGAGGCCACATCTGGAGCCCTGTGTCGTTTTGGGCCCCCACTGCAGAAAGGATGTGGACAGACTGGAGAGAGTCCAGTGGAGCACAACAAAAATGGTTTGGGAGCTGCAGGATGTGACCCATGAGGAAAGGCTGAGGGAACTGGACCGATTTAGACTGGAGAAGAGGAGACTAAGGACGGATTTAATAGCAGCCTTCAAAAGCAGATCCAAAGAGGACGGAGCTGGACTGCTCTCAGCGGGGGCAGATTGCAGAACAAGGAGCAGCGGGCTCAAGTTGCAGTAAGAGAAGTTGAGGTTAGATACAAGGAAATAACCCTCACAAAGGGGGTAGTAAAGCACTGGACCGGAGAAGCTGTGGGATCTCCATCCTTGGAGGTTGTTAAGATGCAGCTAGACCAGAGCCCCAGCTGGGATGATGTAGCTGGGGCTGGTTCTCCTTTGAGCAGGGGGGTCGGACTAGATGCAATCTCCTGAGCTCCCTTCACACCCTCATTGTCCGTGATTCTGTGACCGGTAGGAACCAATTTTTGGCAGATGTACTAAGCGCCCCCCCCGTCCCCCAACTTGATTTGCTGCTTTGCCGTCTGCTTCCTGCCCTTCTGCCACGCGCTGCCTGACCCTCTCCCTGATCCGGTGCATGCCACACGCAGTCGCTGCACATGCCCCTCATGCCATGCATGCTGCAAGTTGGCCAACTCTAAGCCAATAAGCTAGCTAAGGAGGAACTCCTGCCAGCTGATGGGTGGGAAAGGGAGCAGGTTAGGAGGGGAGTGCCTCAGCCCAGGCATGTTTCATGGAGGGCTCGTTCCCTTTGGGAGGAGAAGCAGCATGGGCTCCATGCTACCCCTGCACTGCTGGATGGCCACCAGCCTTGCCAAAGAGGGGCTGGATTGAAATGAGTAGAGCTATCAAAGCAGAGCCAGCACCGAACCCGGGCTCAGTGACAGCAAGATCAGCCCATGGAAAAGCATCAGGGAGAGGGGCCCAAGGGGGCCCAACGTGGGCTGAGAAATAAACACGGCAAAGGGACCTGCCTTCAATCCAGAGACAGGAGCCTGCCCGCGCCGGCCCCCTCCTCCTGGTTGTATCAGCAGCGCATCCTCAAGGTGATGGCCCACGGCAGCCAGCGCACATCCCTCTCTCCAATAACCCAGCTCCAAGACAATACTTGCATCCAACAGAGCCCCTCTGTAGCAGAAGGGCACCATGATCTGGGCAGGGGCTGGTTACTCACCTCCTCTCCCCCATTTTGCAGGCAGGGAAAGCAAGGCAGTGAGCAGGGAAAGGATTTAGGGGGCTTCATCCCTGCTTAAACGTTTTGCTAGATGGAAGCATGGAAAAAACCACAGCATGACCTGGCAGAGATTGGAAAGATTATCGAAGAGGCCATCCTTAACAGACTAGCTGACGGCAATATCCCGAGGGATACCCAGCACGGGTTTGTTGCGGGTAGGTCTTGCTTGACTAATGTCATTTCCTTTTACGACCAGGTGACCAATTACCTGGACAAGGGGGAAGAGATCGATGTTGTATACCTTGGCTTCAAAAAAGTCTTCGGTCTCGTGTCCCATGATCACCTCTTGGCTAAACTAGCTAACTGTGGCCTTGACCACACTGCGATCCGCTGCCTGGGGAACTGGCTCCGCGGCAGGACCCAGAGCGTGGGGGTCGATGGGAGCCAATCGTCGTGGCGTGCGGGGACCAGTGGAGTCTCCCAAGGCTCTGTCCTTGGACCTGTACTGTTCAACATCTTCATTAATGATGTGGACACTGGTGTCAGAAGCAGACTGGCCAAGTTTGCTGATGACACCAAACTCTGGGGTAAAGCATCCACACCAGGAGACAGGCGGGTGATCCAGGCTGCCCTGGACAGGCTCAGCAAATGGGCGGATGAGAACCTGATGGTGTTTAACACTGAAAAATGCAATGTTCTCCACCTTGGGAAGAAAAACCTGCAGCATCCTTATAGGCTCGGCAGGTTAGCACCGTGGATGAAAGGGACTTGGGGGTCATGATTGACCACAAGATGAACACGAGCCTGCAGTGCAATGCTGCACCTAGTAAAGCGAGCAAAACGCTGGCTTGCATCTGTAGATGCTTCTCAAGCAAATCCCGGGACGTCATTCTCCTGTTGTACTCGGCCTTGGTGAGGCTGCAGCTGGAGTACTGCATCCAGTTTTGGGCTCCACGACCCAAAAACGATGTGGAGAAGTTTGAGAGAGTGCAGAGAAGAGCCACGCGCATGATCAGAGGTTAAGAAAACAGACCGTATGATGAGAGGCTGAGAGCCAGGGGACTCTTCAGCCTGGAAAAGCGCAGGCTCAGGGATGATCTGGTAGACAACTATAAGTTTATCAGGGTCTTCACCAGGATCTGGGGGCACGCCTGTTCACCAGAGCACCTCAAGGGATGACAAGGTGGAACGGCCACAAACTCCGCCGCGACCGATTCAGGCTGGACGTAAGGAAGAACTTCTTTACTGTCCGAGCCCCCAAGGTCTGGAACAGCCTGCCGCCAGAGGTGATCAAGCACCCACTTTGAACGCCTTCAAGATGCATTTGGATGCTCATCTTGCTGGGATCCCATGACCTCAGCTGACTTCCTGCCCCTGGGGCAAGGGGCTGGACTCGATGATCCTCCGGGGTCCCTTCCAGCCCAAATGTCTATGAAATCTATGAGAGCTGTGCTGGCCACAGCTGCGTCTAGATGCCTAGCCCATTGCCAAAGCAGCTTGGTGTGTTGGGGGTCACTGGTACAAACTTAGCCAGCCTCTTCACTGCAGTCAGTGAAAGAGGATTGCCACAAACCCTCCCTGGGGCAGAGGAGGGGCAGGATCAAAGCAGCGGAGCCCCATGATAGCCCCCTCCACCTCCTGCCTCACAAGTCCCCCAAGCTCCAACTGCTAGATCATGACCTGAAGAGCACAGGGCCCAGGAATGGGGTCCTGGCAGGTCCCAGGCAGAGGGGAGCAGTCCAAGTGGGGCAGGAGGCAATGCAAAGAGGTGAAGCACCCCAATTCTTTTGGGTGGTGTGGCTCCCTTCCACCAGGGTCAGTCACAGAAGGGGCCAGTACAGGCCAGACCAGACCACAGCAAGGACTACAGCTCTGCAGAGGGCTCGAGGAGACCCCAGCGCGGCTCCCTGGATGCTCTGGGCGAGAAGTCCCTGCATGCCAGGTGGACAACGAGGCCACGGTTCCCATCCCCATCTTTGCTCCTGTTCTACACAGGTTCAATGTCACTGTCACCATGAGAGACAATCACACACAGACCAACCACGCAACCGCTGCGGTTCGGGCTGCTTCTTGTCAGCATTTTACTGGGATAAACAGCCCCAGCGAGGTCCCTTTTGGAGGGGTAGGGACAGCAGCTAACTGCAGGGGGGCAGGGAAAAACTAGTTTACTCCAGTTTTCCCAGTTACCAGCAATTGCTTTGGTAGAGGAGGGGGGAAGGGGGTCTCAGCCTGATTTCCAGTGAGCAGAGGCCCACCCCAGAGCCACTTTCTGACCAGTACTGTCAGTGGAGACGAGGGCTCCCCAGCACCTCTCCCTCATCGGCGGGCGAGAGGGCCCAGGCGGATGGCAGCACGCCTCCCCACTCCCATACTGGCAGCAGGCAGAGTCACCTGCATCCCGGCACACCTGCATCTGCACGCGCTGGGAGAGCGCTGCGCAGAGCTGCCCGCAGAGCCGGGAGCCTCTCTGCTTCTCCAGAGCTTTGCTGCTTCCAGCCACAACTTAATCACAGCTGCTCTTTTCCCTTCGGCAAGCTGAGACTCTGGTGAGCTGTGCTAAGAATAACTGCAGAGAAGCCCTCCCTGTGCCCAGGCACGCGTTGGGCAGGGAGAGGAGAGCCACAAGTTCGCTGGGAGTTTGGAGGGGTGGGGAAGGGGCGGCACAGACACGGGGACCATTTGGCAGTCAGGCCAGGTAGGAAGAGCTGCAGGCCTGCTGCCCCCTGGGACACTGTGCTGTGCGGTCACCTAGCAAAAGCACTCCACGGTGAGGCAGCACCAACGCCAGTGAACGTGTCTACAAAGAGCCTACAACAGCGATTCTCAACCAGGGAGGTGGGCCGCCCTGCGGTGTCCTGAGATCCTTTCAGGGGTGCCCTGCAATATTAGCACTGTTAGGCGTGCAAACGTGACTCACGGGACAGACCCAGAGGTTTCCTGTAGGAATCCAGAGTGTCAAAAGCACCCTGAGCTCTTTGAGTCAGAACAACTGCTCTATTACTGTTCTGTAGTCAGGAATCATGTGAAAGCTAAGTTTTCCAAGGGGTAACTTGAGTCTAGCCAGGGTGTTTGACGCTAAAAAGGCTGAGAAGCCTAGAAGGACAGGCCAAAGCATTAAGCTCCCCTGGCAGGATGGACTGCCCGCCCAGCCCCATGACCGTGCCTGTGGGGTGGGTCGCAGGGAGCCCGTTGGCTACCTCCACCACCACAGATCGCAGCCTCACTCCCAGCGGAGTCATCCCCACGTTAAACAGGCCCCCAAGGTGGGGACCCAGTTGGGTTAAGAGGAAGGAGCGGGCTCGAGCGTCACGCTGGTTTGGACGACCACATCTTCCTTCCACCGTAACGGGTCTCCGTCTCTCCTGCCAGCCTCAAAAACAAGAGGAAGCTGCCTGTGCGCGAGGGGAACGGGGACACGCAGTGCAGACAGAGCGGCCTTGTCACTGCAGGAAGGGGATGACAGTAGGGGAGAATACAGGAAAACCGCAGGTTATCTAAGCCGTCCTGGGTAAACGCACAGCGTGATTGCCAACACGGAAAATGACTCCTAAGCAGCTGTCCCCAAACAGGAACAGGGCTGGGGTGGGAAAGAGAGGGTTTTTCTTCATTTATTTTTAACTCTAAAGACACCCACAGCTCAGACAAGTGCAGCAGGTCCCTGCTGACTGCCCATCCCCAGCTGCAGTCTCCAGGGATGCAGCACGGCTTAGATAACCCAAGAAAAAGAGGTGCCGAGGCTCTTTCGCCCACAAAGGACATCCTCTACCCTTAACACTGACGCTTCCTTCACGAGGTTCATACGAGCCCTTCCAGCTACTAAATGCAACAGCCATTTCCTTCCTTTCTTTGTGCCTCTCTTTTCACTGGAATCAAAACCCAAGTCTGAACCGCCACAAAGATGCAGCAAACCCTTTAGACAGAGCGCTGTTTGTTGCTCCCCAGTCCCAGCTGCGCTCGCACCATGGCCAGACTGCCGCCTTTGTTATGGCCCCACACGAGGAGACGGCGGATTGACTAGGGAACGGCCCGAGGGCGTTTGCACGCGACACGAGATTTCCCGTTTACGCCGACGCAGCTACATTTGTGATTGCACCATCGGGATTTCTTGCCGCTCTCCCAGGCTCTTCAGCGCGTTAAACTAGCGCTGCTGGGACGTGTTGTATGCAGGCTCGGATACCGGAGAAAACGAGGGTTGGAAGAGACCATGGGAGTCGCATCTAGTCCAACTCCCTGCAGGACCAGCCCCAACTACGTCGCCCCGGCCAAAGCTGTGTCTACCCAGGTCTTCAACACCTCCAAGGCTGGAGACTGCACCACCTCCCTTCCGGGTGTTATTCTGAGACCCCCCCATTGCAGCGAGGCGCGGCGCTGCGCCCACAGCACCTCCCGCACGCGTTTTCTCGGTCACTCGGGGGCACGGCACGAGCCCTGCTGACCCCAGACCCGACGCAGATTAGAAGCAAAGCACAATCCCGGCTGGGATGGAAGCGCGCACATCGCCAACGCGGGGAAGAGTGAGCAGGGAGCCGAGCCACCCACCCAGGCGCAGGCGAGCGTGGGAAGCCGAGGGCACGGGGGGCAGGGGGCACATCTCCCCAGTGGGGCAGCCCCCCCAGCTCCTGGAGCGGGAGAAACAACCCCGCTCCCGTGGCAACAGGTGCCCGAGGGGAGCAGGCGGCACGCAGGCACCCCCGCCCGGCGCGGCGCGGCGCGGCCCGGCCCGGCCCGGCTCACCCAGAAGAGCATGTTGAAGAAGAAGAGCAGGTACTTGACCACGGGGCTGACGAAGGAGAAATCCTCCCCGTGCGGCGGCGCCGCCCGCCGGGCCCCCCGCCGCCCCATGGTCGCTCCGGCCCGCCGCGCCCGCACCCCGGCCCCGTCGGGGCACCGCAGCCAGGCCCCGCCCGCTCCCCCGCGCCGCGCGCCCATTGGCCCGCCCCGCGCCGCCCGCCTCCCCATTGGCCGCCGCTCCGTTCCACTCCGAGCGTTGTGTATCAGCTCGGCTCTCACCTGTTCGCTCGCGAAAGGGCCGGTTCTTAAAGAGACAGCGCCTCTTTTCCGCCCGGCCGCTGAGAGGGTGCCACGTCCGGGGGCGGTGAAAGCAGCAGCGCCGGGAGTGCGGTGATTGCGTGGGGACTGCAGCTGTCCTGGCCGCCCATTCCCAGCCACGGGCTTGCAAACGCGACAGCCCCCCCCCCCCCAACACGTGTCATGTGCCCGGACCGCAGGCGGCACCGCTCGAGGTCACCTCGTGCGACCCCTCCTCGAGGGGCAGCGCCCCCACGCCTCCGGCACAGCCCGGCGGCATCGTGGGCGGGGGCTGCAGTGGGCGAGACGCTGGGCCGCAGGAGTCAGCGCTGCCCGGGGCTCGTGGCACCCCCCGGGCACTGCCGGGCCGGGCACCTGCCTGTCACCGGCCGAGCTCTCACGGCGGCTCCGCAATACCCCGCAGCCAGCGTAGCAGAGTCGCGGGAGGGCCGGAGGGGAGGTCGCGTCCAGTCCAACCCCTGCTCCGAGCAGCACCAGCCTCAGCTGCATCATCCCAGCCAGGGCTTTGTAAGGCTGGGGCTTAAACGCCTCCAAGGATGGAGGCTCCGCCACCTCTCTGGGTCACCGGCTCCAGTGCTTTACTGCCTTCCCAGTGAGAAAATCCTTCCTAATATCCAACCTCAACTTGAGCCATTGCTCCTTGTCCTGTCGCCTGCCCCCACTGAGACCAGTCCAGCTCCAGCCTCTTTGCAACCCCCTGCCGGGAGCTGAAGGTTGTTATGAAATCCCGGCCCGGTCTTCTCTTCTGCAAACCAAATAAGCCCAGTTCCCTCCGCCTCGCCTCACCAGTCCCGTCCCCCGGCCCTCAAACCATTTCGTCGCCCTCCGCTGGACTCTCTCCCGTGGGTCCACATCCCGTCTGTAGTGGACACAGGCTGCCCAGAGAGGTGGTGGGATCTCCCTCCTTAGAGGTTTTGAAGACCTGAGCAGACAAAACCTTGCCTGGGTTATGACAGCTGGCGATGGTCCTGCTTTGAGCAAGGAGTTGCACTGGATGAGCTCCCGTACTCCACAGCTGTAGTGCAGCACCCAACACTGGACACTGGACTCCAGATGTGGCCTCCCCAGTGCCGAAGAGAGGGGAGGAATGATCTGCTGGAACGCTCCTACCGATGCAGCCCTGGATGCCCGCAGCCTTCTTGGCACAAGGTCGCACTGCTGGCTCCTGTCCCCCCAGGTCCTTTGCTGCAGAGCTGCTGCCCAGCCCGTCAGCCTTGAGTTTAGATGCTAGATTTCTATGGGATGGTTTGGATAGGGATGATCCTCCCTCAAGGAGGGGGTTGGCCTAGATAACCTATGGAGGTCCCGTCTGGCCCTCCTTCTCTCTGATTCTATTAAAATGGCACCTTTGGGGTTGTTACGACAGCCTTCGTGTTTTCAAGGCCATGAGGGCTGGAAATATATTTCCAGGAAAGCTGCAATCCTCATGCAATCACAGGACTTCTGGAGCTAAAGCTTTAACAACAACCTTGGATGTAGTGAGGCTTGCAATAAAATGATATAGGAAAAAAGGACAGGAGACGCTAGCTTAGTCATTTATACATCGTGTTGTGCCAGCTATCAGAGGACTTCCGGCTTCGGAACAATTTATTCTCTATTTTTCTACATGAGGGGATTAACTATTCCGTCATCAAATTGATCTTGTCAAAAGCTACAACGCAGCCCAAACTAGGGCTGGCTACAAAGTAAGAAGGCTGTTCCAGTATCAAGTGGAGGGTTTCAAACCTGTTTTGCTTCTTTATGGGAGCCAAATGGAGACCTTTCAACATGAATGTGAAAGAAACTGTGTGCAAATGAGACGGAGACCCAGGCCCAGGCTTGCCGTGCTCGATTTGGCCGCTCTCTCCTCCAGTCCTGACTTGGTGTTCTGGGTTTTTCTCTCAAACACCTATGTACTTCTCCATCTGATGAGGATGTTTTAGTTGCAGTCTGCTCCATTTGATGCCCTTCCCATGCCTGTCTTCATCCTCCTGTGAAGGATCAGGAGACATTCTCCTTTTCACCTGTACTAATGGAGTACAAGACCCCATTTGATGCCTGTTAGCAACCATAAACATCCTTGTGATCACGGTGCGTGGAGGTTGACAGCCATGAAGTTTGCTGTGACCACTGATTATTACAATTCCTCTGTGTCCTTTCTACTTCCTTCTTAGGGAAGGACACAGACGGACCCACCCAGCATAAATCAGAGTCATTCCAGTACAGTTCAAGGGGTAACACGGGAGTAAAACTAGTGGAACTAAGTGGAGAATCAGGCGCTGGCTCATCACTTGCCCTGGACCAGGTACCTCTCAAATTTCCAAAGCTGGGGAAAGAGTTGCTGCCACGGGGAATATTGTGCTTTGGAGAACCAGCAAAGAATCAAAAAGAGCCATGACATCCTTTTCAGGGTGCTGCTAGCAGTTTGGGGTGCCTGCGTCTCAGCTCCTGAGTGCAGGAAGTAGCAGAAGGATTTATTCTACAAAACTACCATAAACAAGGGTGTGATCTTCGTCTGGCTTCAAGGGCAGCAGCCGCAAACATGGCAGAGGAATTCAGGAAGTCATGGTTCATTCAAATATTCCAATTACAAATAAACTCTGCAGGGCTGGGAGCCAGGTGAGTTAATCAGTGTTGATGCTTGAGCCACTAAGATAAAGTAATCTAAGGGTTTCTAAAGCGTTCCAGACCATTTCCCAGGGAACCTATAAAACACGGTGAATGCTGTGCTCCCTGCACCTCCCTTCTCTCATTCTTCATTATGGAAATAGTGTGACAGCCCTGATCCAACTGTGTGGCAATGGCCTGGCCCTGATCCATCCCCACAGCAATGCCCCTGGCCAAGGCAGTGATTCCCAACGGGGGGTTGCAGTGCACTGGGGTGCCATGAGAGCCTTTTAAGGATGCTGCCAGGTGCAAAAGCCTATATACAATTTACTGGATAAACCCAGATATTTCCAACAGGAATCCCAAATATCAAACCCATTTGCCCTGTTATGGGCTGCCTGAGTTCTTTCCAACAGAAGAATTGCTCTGTTACTTTTTCAAGGTCAAAAACTGGGTGAAAGCTCAGAGCTGGCATTTTGCAGGGGGAGGGGAGGCTTGTGTCTGCGGGGTAAATTTGAGTCTTAAAGAGTTGAGAAGCACTGGCCTAGGGCTTAACAGTTGTCACCGTGCTGTCCAGCCTGGCCACCTGAACTCTCACAGCAGCCGTTAGGACAGAAATCAAATCTTCGTCCTCTAACTATTCACCTGGCCCTGGAGCTAAGGAAAATCTTGTCCCCTTGTTAACAGCATGGGGCCTATGAGAGGCCTATCAGGGAGCAGTGGTGGGCCACACACCCATCAGGTCATTCACGTGGGATCCTTGCTGCTCTTCTTAGATTGGAGTTGCCACACGTAGCATACCTGGTTTGCAGCTAGATAACACAGCCAGCAACACGGGGGTGACCACGGGAGGAGGTGGGGAGTTTGCATATGGGATAAAGGGGAGGGGATAGTGGGTGGATATAGTAAAATGGAAAGGTTCGCATCATTTTCTGACACTTCTTTGAGTTTGTAGGTGGGAGCCGGAGTAACAGAAAGCACCCTGGCCCTGAAGGCAGTGATGTCTGGTGTCTTTCCATTCCTACCAGCTGGAAGGGGGAGCTGGTGCTCTCTCCAAAGCAGCTTGGTACCGAGAGAGCAAGCACACTGTGCTCTCTTGCCTCACAGAGGCTTTGCACTTGTCCTTTCCTCTTTTGTTGCTTTCCCCAATTAATGTAATGCACAGCACTTAGCTGTTCACCCATCTCTCTAGGCTATATTTTTTCTACTGCCTCACCCTGGCCAGATGCCATGTTCACACATTACAGGTGTAAGGACAGCAGCGGACAAACAACTCAAACCCCGAACCTGGGATAAGGTCAGCCAGTTTGGTCCAGAATTACCCCTGGAGGAGTAAAAACCCATTCCTGAAAGTGACCCTGGATTTAGTGTCATTTGTCTGCATCCATCCAAGGGTGACTATTTGCTGAAGACAAATCCGCTCCCCTGCTGACTCTGGGTGAGATGGGGTAGTAGCTACCTAGTGCATGTAGCCACCCCAGGATAGCTGCCCGTCTGTCTGTGACCAGTCTTGGTGCCATGTCCACTGGTGTGCAAAGCAGATGTAAATTATCCAGGGGTGTATGTTTGTCTGGGAAGTCTGCTGTCATTCTCACGGATGCACCACGCTGAAATCTCCATTCTCAATCATCGGTGGGAGCATTTTGTATGCATATAAATAATACCCCAAGGCAATGAAAAGCCAGGTTCCCTTGCCCTGGAGTACCTGATCTGCCACGGCAATTGCTGTTGCTATCACCATCAGCTATAGCAAGGATACTGGCATTCGTCCCGGCAGGGGAAGGCCTGAATCCTGAACTCAGGTCTCGGTGAGCCGGACGCTTTCAGCCATCTGCACCCCTGAGCTCTGTCTGAGCAGCTCTGGGGTGGACAAAATCTGCCACGGGACCCTAGACCCAGGAGACGAGCGACGTCTCTCCCATGCCGTGTGTAATGAATGCCGGGCTCATCATCTCAAATGACTGTGAAGCCTGGAATATGGAAAATCTGCAGCCATTAATCATGGATTTATGGCCCCAAATGTAACGGAAAAGATCAAAGCAGGAGCGATCATTTTGTCCGAGACAGGAGCCGTCAGCCATGCTTGGAGACTGCCTTTTGCTGATTCATTTCTGTTCGGCCTCACACCTCATCTTCCCCTCTCCTCTCCCTGCGCACCAGGCAAATCAGCCTAATGAATTCATCCCCGGCTCTCTGGCCCTGCTTGAGAAGAGAGCGGGCTGAATGCAAGGGAGGGATCCCGTGCTCTTAAGTGCTTCAAAAGTTAATGAAAGAAAACCAGTTATGGCAGGGTTTAATTTCACTCCAGATAATGGGAATGACTCAGCCCTGGCCTCACGTGGGCATGGTTTGGTGCAGCACTATAAAACGATGAGGTAACAAACCCAGCGGTCGGGAGACTTTGCACGCAGGTGTGCGGAGCAGCCCAGAGCGCCCCTTGGAGCGTGTCTCAATCAGAAGGTTCAAGGTTTCGCTGTTCCCACCACCATTTCCTTCTCCTGCGATGCTTTCCAAGTCAGGACCCCAGCCTAAAAACCCCAGCTCTTCCTTTGCTAGGAATAGCATCGCTATGCGAACTCTGAAAAAATCTGCAGGTCTCTGCATCGCGGCGAGCCCCTGCTCTGTAGCCAAAGCTGTGAGAGCAGCTTAACGCTCCTAAGATTTCAGGGGGCGGGGAGGAAAAAAGCGCGAGAAAGGCAGAGCTCTTTTTAAAACCCTTCAGTGCTAGAGACATCAAGGATCCAGTTTCCTGGTTTTCGTCTGCAGCCAACAGGGTTAGGACTTCATGTTTTAAAAAGAGAGGCGAGCTGCTGGCATAATAACGTGACTTTTTCAGGGCTTTCAAAAATGTTTCGCCCCCTCCAACACACATGAGTGACGTCACAAAGCTTGTGGTGACGCTGCTAGGACTGGCATCCCCGCGGCTGCCTCTGCTTTGAGGGCCAGCGTGGGCGCTGCATCCTAGTCGGTCAGTTCGGTGTCTTTTCCCAGGCCAGTTCTGCTTCCTGTTGCCCAGGGGCTGACGCAAAGCGGGACCGTTTGGGTTCCCGTGGCGGTAGGGAGCTGCGTACATACTAATGCACCCTTCACTGAAAGGAACTGAAACCCCGTGGCTCTTCCTTCGCAGCTCTGTGCAAACACGCCGGGTGACGCTGGCATCTTGGGCAGCCTTCCCTTCACTGTTCTTTTATTACATTTGAAGAAAAGGCTAAGCAGGAACTCAAATGCCAACCAGGCCGAAGTTCGCTCAGTCATTTAGCCCTGAAACGGCAAAAAAACCCTTGGAAAAAAAAATTGTTCCTCTCATGCGGTTTCTAGACCACATGTGCAGGCCAGGGGCTTTTAGTGAAGAATTTACACTGGTGCTGCTGGATTGGTAGAAACATCCCTGGGAATTGTGTGCTAAAATCCCCAACTTTAATATGACTGCCCTTAGCCAAGTGACCTCTTATACCCTGATCCTGCATGAAGCAGAGGACATTTGAAGTCAAGCTAATGCAGCTGCCATAATTGCTCACATACCACATGGGCCCAAAAAGTCACGTGTGCCTTGTTTTTTGGAAGGCAGGATGTAAAAGATGCTTTTAAAGCCATGGCTCAGAGCTGGCTTTTTCATGGGCAGCCTGTGTTGCAAAACAGCTACCAGCTTCTCTCTCCGCCTCGGCTTCTTTCAGATGAGAGCGGCTGTGAAAGGATTAACACCGGTCTCTGCCCCCCTTCTTGCTGGGTGGGAGACCAAGGGGCAGCCATGCTTCAACACAGTGTCTCCAGGCTTCTATTCCGGTGGAGAAAACCAGATTCCCCTCTTAAGACACGCACCTCAGTTTTGGAGGGCACGGGGATACTAGCAAACAGGGTATTTGAACACTCAGTCCTCCCACCTCTGCTCTTGCTGTGGGGAACTGCCTGCTCTCTCGTGCTCCCACCAGCTTGCCATGCAAGGCAGGGGAAAATCCACAGAAATCAGAGAAAGATTGGGCTGCAAGGGATCTCCAGCGTTCACGTCTAGTCTAACCCCTGCCCGAGGCAGGATCACGTCTGTCCAAACCATCCCCTACCAATCTAACCTCTTAATAAAACCACCATAAACCCTGACATGACACACGACATCACACCCGAACCTGCCGCAGGTGAAGCAGTGTCTGGGCAACTGTCCAGGGCAGGTTGATTTTAAAGCATCAGGGCAGGGGCTTGGACCCAATGACCCTGGAGAAGCCTCCATGTTACTGGCCTCACACGTTCCCCATGGGGTCAAGGACATGGGGCCAGACTCTGCCCTCCGTTACATCAGAGGAACTTGGGGAAATGCCCCTGTCTAGCTTGGCACTCTCCATTTCTACGCCCAGGGACCGGCTGCTGCCCTGCGTGCATCCAAGCCGAGGGCTCCCGACTACAAAAGCAGCGGGCCTCGTGGTGTCCTGGGAATAGAGGGAGGTGCTGGGAGGCCTGTGGCTGGCCGGCACGGCAGGGTGCTTGATAGACTGGGCCTGCACTACAGGAGCTGCTTGGAGCCAGATGTGGGCAGAGGTGATGGCAGGAGGTGGGCTCTGCATGGGGGCAGGGGTCCTGTGCACAGCTGGCTGCTGGCTTTACCGCCCCTTTGCTTTCTCCTCCCGCGAGCTGTGTCCCTGGGTCAGGCTCGCACTACCTGCAGCCCCACGGCACGTGTTTGCTCACAGGACCACATTGCAGCTGCTGGCGACATGCGGCTACATACGGAGAGGAGCATTGACCTTAAATGCCTCCTTACCAGGGCAGGAGCCTGGGGTCCTCCAAGGCGCCTGCCTGGAGTCTCACCCCATGGATACTTAGGTTGCATGCCCCACTTTGCTGCTTCTCTGGGAAAAATCAGGCAGAGAAGGTCCCTTCAGCTAGGATGGGAGCCAGGTTATTGGCAGCAGTCCCCTGCTCAGAAGTCAGGAAGCAGAGCCAAAATCAAACCAGGCCCTGCTTCCTCCCACAGTGAAAAACGCCTTGACCTGACATGAGCCCTTCAAAGCCAGATTTCTTTTCATCCAAGGGAGACTTATTTTAAATGCTCTGATTCAGGCTGTCGCCCTTGATACGGAGCAGCAGTGCAGCATCCCGGGTCTTTTGGCACTGCCAGGCCAGGCCAACCAACTAGACGGGCAATAGCCACCAGCTCTCACCCCATCGTGCCTTTGTCAGGGCGTCTGCACGTCAGCAGCAACCCTCTCTGCCTCTTCTCCATTAGCAGGAGGCATTTGCAGAATTTGGGCCTGAAAGGGACTTTCCTGTCCCAGCTGCAGAAAGCACAGGGCAGTGATGGGGTCACGCATCTGGCTGTGACTCCCTCAAGCTCCTGCTGGTCTCCAGCTGTGCATGCCCGCCCACCGTCATCTCCTCCTCCCTGCTGCTCCCTGGTTTCGCCTCCCCCACGGCACGCACCAGAAACCTCCATTGCTAGGGTTGCCAGCAGAAAGCGATGTGGCCACCATGGAGGAGGAGCGTCGCCCTCACGAAGAGAAATCGGCCACTTGCCCCGTCTGCCACCTGCTGCGGGGCTCTTCCCCCCCATGGCAGCCCCAAGGGAAGGGCATCACTGTCTCCATCCCCCTCCCAGAGGTGGTGAGGGACTTTGCCACCTTGCATCCAGGCTTGGGGTCTGCGGCGTGGCTGTGGGGGCAGGAGCTCGTGGATGCCATGCAGGCTAGAAGTGACCTGCAGGGAGCCCTGTCCTGCTCATTATCCTGATAGGGGTGGTCCCATCTAGGTCCTGGCAGCCTCTGGGGTGCCTGGGGGCAAGTGAAGCCACCAGACCCCAGACCAGGTGGGCTGGACTGCTGAGAGGGCAGGGGATCGTGGGTATAAAACACTGGCGCCAACCAGCAAAGCAGGGGCCCGAAGGTAGGTGTTGTGGGGGTGCTGCTCCGTGGTCACATACACCCCTGGCGCTTGCATGGGAGCTGGACTTGATGCCTCTTCAGGCCCCTTCCAGATCTAGGTTGCAATGAGACGGACACTGGGGGCTGCACACGGGTCCCTTTCAGTCATGCCTGTTCATATGTCCACAGCCGTGGGTACCCGTGTGCGGCTCCTGGGATGGGCGTGTTGTCTCCTTTCCGTGGCTGCCTCGGGGAAGAGGGGCCGGGCTGTGTCTGAACCCGGCGAGGGGCCCGTTTCATCCAACGGCTTGACACGGCGTCCAGCCTCGAACGCGAACAGCTGCTGGACTGTTACAGATGGGTGTCGTTAGCTTTGTTAGCCTGAAGTCCAGCAAAAGGCAGGGAAGAGCTGCACCTTGTAGACTAACCAAAGGGCTGCATCAAACCGGTTGTCTGGTTTTAGCCTTAAATCCCAGGACAAAAGGTTTTGTCCAGCGGGGAGAAATGCAAGGTCTGGTTTTCGCACAGAGCTCAGCCTGGCAGGGGCAGGCCTGGCACCGACACACGCATCCCTGCAGCTGGGGCCGCGGCGACAATCCTTCCATCCAAGGATAATCTCTACCCCGGCCCGTGGATGGGACCGGAGGTGACTTAAAGAGTCCGATTCTTGAGCCACAAAGTTGCAAATCCTGTCGGCCAGTATGTCTCTCCTTTTCCTCCCTCCTCTCTCTCGTCTCTGTTTTGAGGGCAAGACACTTTCCCTCGAAGCGGGCTGCCACTTGGTCGAGGTTGCGGTGCCACTGGAGTCCGTCGGCAGCCAGCTTTTGACGTCACCATCTGTTTTCTTGAGGTCTGCCTTCAGGGTGTCCCTATCGCATTTCCTCTGGCCACCGCAAGATCTCAGGCCGCTCCTGAACTGTAAAAAGAGCGCTTCTTGTGGGAGCTGAGAGTCAGACATCCACACGCGCCGTCCGGTCCAGCGAAGCTGGGGCTCGAGGATCACCGACTGCACGCTGGTAACACTGGCTTTAGCAAGGATGCTGGTGTTTGTGCAGTGATCTTCCCGTTGAACCTGGAGGATTTTCCGGAGGCATCATTGGTGATACTTCTCCGAGCTCTCGAGATGAGGATAAGACACCCACGTTTCACGTCCGTAGAGGGGAATGGGGAGGTCGGCTGCGTTGTAGACCTGGACTTTGGTGTCTTTCTGGAGATCGCGATGAATAGAGACATGCCAAAGCAACTTTCCAAAGGAGGCACTCTCACCCACGCTGGATCCTGTCACACATGCACGCCTGCGCACGTGCAGCGCCTGGGGCATCGGATAAATGGATCACTTAATCCAGTCCCAGTCACCCTGGGCACCCCAGGACGTGGCTTGGGAAGGCAGATTTGGCCTGGTGTTATCTCGTTACTACCGAGAGGATCTATCTCCATCTGGCGACGGGATCGTGGGTCACCAGGGAGCGAAGGTTTAACCCCTTCCCTGCCCCCCCAACAACCCACCAGGTCAGGTGAGGGGCTCCCAGGGGACCACTGGCTGGCGCGTGTAGGTCAATGACTTGGCACCTTCTCCACCACGTCGAGCCCAGCACGGTCCCCCATGGGCTGCCCTGATGCTGGAGGTGCCTGCTCACTCAGATCGTGGTTTGGGGTAGGATGTGGCCTCTGGGCAGCTCTGCAAGACAGAGGGGGCAGTGGGGGCATCGGAGAGTGCACAGGGCAGCAGGCAGGTGCTGCATCCTGGGCTCTGCAGGCAGGGTCGGGTGTATTTGTGCAGCACCGTGCACATGTCACCTGATCCTGAGGAAAGCCTCTGGGTGTTTTGCTCAGGGCCTGCCTGAAAAAACCCCATTCAATCAGCTGCACAAGTACCTGGACCAGGGGTGGCCTGTGTCCCTTTGCCACAACCCGTGATGCCTGCTGGAGGGGAAGGGGATTCAATCCTGGCTCAAGCCCTTATCACCCCCAGGGCACAACCAGTTAGCCCACCAGATACCAATAGAAGAGCACACTGCTTGCAAAATCCCCACGTGTGCACGCATGTCTGGGACTGTGAGGGGCCCTGCCAGCTTTGGGAGGCAGATGGCAGAGCAGGGAAGTGGTGGCAGGCAGCACAGGAGCAGATAGGGCAAGGGAAAAAAAGAGCAACAGATTGGGTAGGCAGTACAGTGTGGGGAGCAGAAAGCAGGGATCAGAAAGAGCAGCTGCTTGGGTAGGGGGTAGAGGGCAGGAAGCAGAAAGCAGAGCCGCAGACAAGGCAGGGAGCAGAAAGAGTAGCAGATGGGACAGGGAGCAGAAAGCGGAGTGGCAGATCAGGTGGAGAACATGGGGCAAGAAGCAGAACGGCAGACTGGACAGGGAGCAGAAAGCAGGTGGGGAGCACGGAGCAGGGAGCAGGAAGCGGAGTAGCGGATCGGGCAGGGAGCAGCAGGTCAGGTGGGAAGGGAACTGGAGTGGCACTTGGGAAGGACACGGAGCTAATTTTGTGACACCTGGCAAAAAGACGGGCCTCCCACTGGCTGGGACCCTTGCTGCGCTCATCTCGCCGAGCAACGCGCCTTCCCCAGCTCCGGCTCCGGCTCCGGCTCCGGCTCCGGCTCCGGCTCCGGCTCCGGTGCCTGCTGCAGGGGAAGGGGATTCAATCCTGGCTCAAGCCCTTGTCACCCCCCCGGGGCACAGACCAGTCCCCCCAGCAGATACCAGCAGAAGAGCACACTGCTTGCAAAACCCCCATGTGTGCATGCATGTCTGGGACAGTGAGGGGTCCTCCAAGCTTTGTACAGTGCTGACTGGCCCCTGGAAAGGACTGTTCCCTCCATCGGGGACCTGGGGGCACCTGAGCCAGGGCTCGAGCCAGCAGGGTCTCCGGGGCCTGGCGCCTCCGACTGGGCTCCAAGGGACGGGCGTGGGCAGAGGCACTAGCACCCAGGTGCTCACTGCAGACTGGGCGACATCCTGGGTGTAACAGTAGGCTCAGAGACGCAGGGCGGAGAAAGCAACCCCCTGATCTACCTTCTTAACCTGACCGCAGGTCTTTTTGGAGACATGCAGCATGCCTGTTTACAACGTGGATTTGGCATGGGAAGACGTATTGGAGGATCTGATCTGCCTGCATGCTGCTCGGAGGTTGCACCCCTTTAGAGAAACAGGGGTGCAGCCACCAGAGAATAATATGTCCATGCCTCTTATTTCTATTTAAAGGGCGCAGGCTATGTTGGGGGCGGCAGCCTCACAAGCCTGAGGCAAGGACACAGGAACCCCTTGATACCACAGCACATCAGTGCCGGGTACCAGGGAGCAGAAACTGGCCCCGGACGCCCTGTGCTACACCACACAGACGGTCCAGCAAGGCTGGAAAATTGAGCTCCTGCGCCCTCTAGTAGCCAAAGGGGACAAGTGCAAGTCACCCATAGGACAGCGTTGGCATCTACAGGCCTTCTTCCACTACCCAGAGCCCCTTTGGAAAGCACCCGCTGGGGGTGTCTACACATGCATTTATGCCAGCTTCAATTTACTGCACAGTGTCGCAAGTTACTGCACAGTAAGCAGGAATAGGCCAGCATCTACATGTGCGGGCAGTGAAGTACATTAATGCCGTGTGTGACCACACACACAGTGCTACTGCGCAGTAAGGTGTCTACACGTGCATTGCTGTGCAGTAGCTAATCATTTGAACCACCCAGAAGCGTTGGGTTGCCAAAAGGGCCATTTGTGCTCAGGATGTGAGGGGCGAGGTTTCTGCTGGGGGTTAGAGCCTAAAGGGTCGGGAGTTGTATAGACAGAGGCTTGAGGGCAGGAGGAGCAATCTGATTCAAACGGGAGATGAGAACAGTATCAAAACTACTCGAAGTGCCCCCAGCCTGGCTTTGAACCTCTGCAGGGCCAGCACTTGGGCTCTTGTCCCTCTGGGACCTGCTTCCCAGGGTACAGTTGAAATGTCTCTACTGAGCTCAGGTCAGCTCATCCCTGCGGGATCCAGAAGACACCCTCACGAGTGCTGGTTATGGGCACAGTCCTGGACAGAGCCAGGGCTCTGAAGGAGGGGGGCGGGTATAGATAGCCTGGTGTATCATCATCACGCCGAATACAACACCTACTTCTCTCCAGTTAAAGAGAAACTAGAAGCTTTCCTAGTATGTTAAGGGGGCAGCACTCTATTTTTAACTTTACGATAAAAGCAAAAGCAAGTATAACTGTATTGGGATGAGTTTGCTAGATTAAAATATTAAGTTAAGAAATGCAAGAAACTAGACAGAAATGGTCACAATAGTCAAAAGATGTTGGGTCATTAGTCCTGGGGATGGCACAGTTAGATATACATCTCTTTTCCAAACTGGTAAAAAGAAATCTAGCCTTCCTGAGTGTCTTGACAGTGCCGCCAATACTTCACTGTCAGCCGTTTCTACACCCGAGTCAATGTTGCTGAACCTGAGTTACGGTAGAAGAGAAGGGCTAATGGAGAGCACAAGTGCTGAAGAAAGGATAGCTTGAATAGTGGAGCATCAAGACCATTAAAAGGAGCGAGATTAGCAGGAACCAGGGAGATGACAAGGAGTCATGAAGTCAACTGACTCGCCCACTGCTGCCCTGAGTAGAAATGACCAGTTGTAAACTTTGGGTGAAGCGGGAATAGGGGCGGAGGGACTACACCACTGCACCCCCCTGGATCCATCCCTGCACGCCCTTACTCCCAGGCTGGCCCTGGGCTCCGTGCCCCGCTACCACAGCTGATGGGCGCAGCAAATGCCAGACTCACCTTCCCTTCCCGCAGCGGCAGGTACCTGCAGGAGGTGACAAAGCAGACCCCCTGTCACCGAGCGCCGCTTCCAGAGCAGCCCTGCAGAGCTGGAGACCCAGCAGCGCCGGTGGCCCCAGGTCTGCCCTGCACTCGCTCAGGGGTCTCAGGACCCACTTGCGCGAGGAGCTCCATGGGAGCACGTCCACAAGCAGGGGCCAGGTGGGGCAAGTATAAATTGCAGAATGGGGTCCTGGCATAGCAGCGGGGTCTGATCTGCACGTAGGCCCCGATCCCGGGCTTGCGGCTGGGCTCTTTTTATTCCAGAGCTGTGCTCTGGGCTGGAGAAAGAGGCCACGGAGCAGAGCAACATTGCAAAGTCCCATGCCCCGGCCCGCGTTGAATTCCACCAGCACGGCCCAAGCTCCCCAGCCCCTGAGGCGGCCGGCAGCAGCTCTGACCAGCTGCCGTGCATGTGAGAGGTCCAGCCAGGGTCTCTGGGAGCAGTGGGACCAAGAAGTGCAGGAAGCTGGGGACCCCTTGGGAGCTTTTCCAGGGGACCCGATCCCTGCATCCAGCTCAGTTCTGCCCAGAGGGAAGCAACTTGCCATCGCCACCCACAATCCCGTTTCCAACCAGGGACTGGCGGCAGAGGCAGGGGGTCTGCCTCCCACTGTAGGTGACCCCAGCCTCCCCCAGCACGGTCTGTGAACATGGGGCACAGGGCTTGAAGGCCAGAAAGGACCACGGCACTCCTCTGCAGCCCGGCTTCCCGCATGGCATGGGGTGGCCCCTGGGCTGAAGGCCTTTGTCAGCTGCCGGCACAAATGTCCCCATCCCTGGGCACTTACTTTTCCTGAAGCAGCCTAGCAGGAAGATAAGGCACAAGATGACAAGGCCACTGATGAGGAATCTGTTGATGAGGACCGGCATAGATAGCACTGCTGAGAAAGCAGGGAGAAGAGAAACTCATTTATGCACGGCTGTGGATCTCTGTCATCCCCAACCTCTTAGGGTCCTAGGAAAGCACCCGAGGTCCCATCCAGCCCAGCCCCCTGCTCAAGGCAGGATCAGTCCTGACTAAACCATGCCGGGCAAGGCTCTGTCCGACTTCCCGGGGTGGAGCGTCCACAACGTCTCCAGTGCCCAGCCTCCCTCAGGCTCATTAAGGCCCTTTTAATGTCCATCCTAATTTTCCCTGCTGCAGCTTGAGGCCACTGCTCCTAGCCCTGCCCTCTGCAGCCACGGAGGAAAGCCCGGCTCCATCCTCTCTGTCATCACTCCTCAGGTCTTTGAAGACTGTTATCAAAGCTCCCTTCAGGTTTCTCTTCTCCAGATGAAGTGACCCGAGTGCTTTCAGCCGTTCCTCACCGGTCCTGTTCCCCAGCCCCATCATCGCTTCTGCTGCTCTGCGCTGGACCCTTTCCAAACTGCCCCCGTCCCTCTTGAAGTGTGGGGCCCAACCCTGGGCACAGCACCCCACGTGAGGGAGGCCTCGCCAGTGCAGACCCCTGCTGCGATACGGGCTGGAAATGCAGCGGGCGTTTCAAACCCATTGACCGGGCACAGGTCGGATCCTAGAAGCCATCTAGTCCTGGCTCCTGCTCAGGACAGGACCAGCCTGGTCTAAATCAGTTCAGCCATGTGTTTGCCTGACCTGCACTGAACGGCTCCAAGCAATGGGGACTTTACAGCCTCCCAGTAATCTGGTCTGTGACAAACCAGCCTTAGGGGAAGAAACATAGAAAGTTAGGGCTGGAAGGGACCTCGGGAGGTCACATCTAGTCCAACCTGTGACTAGCAGGGTCACATCTAGGGGTGATGTGCACCTGCTCCGAGCAGGACCAGCCCCAACTTCATCATCCCAGCCAAGGCTTTGTCTACTTGGGTCTTCAACACCTCCAAGGATGGAGACGCCACCACCTCTCTGGGAGCCTGTCCCAGTGCTTCACTGCCCTCCTCGTGAGCTCTTTTGAACATCCAACCTCAATAGCCCTTTTGGCAACTTAAGGCAATTACTTCTCATAGGCTAGGAACAGATGTTGCATTTGTCCCTGGACAAGTTGTGCCTGTGTTTGTCCCAGAACAGGAATATCCTGGGATTGGCATGTACACACGTTGCCCTTCTACTCGGGGTTAGTGTGCAGCTGAGTGCCCTGCTGATTCTCTGATTCAATGAGGCAAGTCCAGGGAGCTGTTCAAATGCCTGTTGTGATGTCCCAGGATAAACTCGTAGTACTTCTTGTCCCATGAAATTTTTTAAGATTCAACCTGGGACAACGGACATGGATGTTCGAATGGTTGCACTTTGTCATAGGGTAAGGTAGATTATCCCAGGACAAATATGGAGTCTGCCTGTAGCTAGAAAGGGACTGAAAACAATTAAGAACAGCAAAGCTGTGAGATAGGGTCAATCCGCAGCCCATCCTGCTCAGCTCTTTATGAAGGGCTGCTCCAAACTTCCCCTCTCCTCTTCCAATGTCCAGCATTCAGAGGCTTCAGAGGTTTCATTTGGAAGTTGCACTCTTAACTGCCATGTTAGGGCCCATGGATGGACCCGGTCCCTGTGGCTTTGTCTAACTCAGGGGTCCTTAAACAGTGGGTCACGACCCCCCCAGGGAGTTGTGAGCAACTTAAAAGGGGGCTGCAAACTTCCCAGGGGGTGCACGCAGTGGCATGGGGAACCGGTGCGTGGCAGCGGCATGGAGCGGTGGATGGCAGCAGTGGCTGCCACGTGGGGGCTTCCTGTCTTTCACTGCTGCCATCCGGCACTCGGGGTCACGGCATCACCAAGTTTGAGATGGCCTGGTCTAACTGATTAGCATCCTCATTACACAAAGGTTTGCTACATTTGCAGTCTGATATCAAATCCCGCTTTGGCCTTCAGTTCTCCCAGCTCCATCCCTGTGAGTCATGCTTCCCAGACCTCACTGTGACAGGGAGCCTCACCAGGGGTGGCCACGAAGCCCATGGAGTCCCTGCAGCCCTCTCACTTTATGGACAACCGCCCCTTCTAGTCACCCACCATGACTTGATGATTGGTATTTTAATGACGGAGGATGCCCCGGGGCTTCCTACTTTGATCTTCCAGAGGACCACCAGTTGCATGTGGGCCTCCCTTCCGGGCTAATTGCACAGCGCTGTTCCTCCCCTGCACAAGCCCCATGCCTCACAGATGCTATCACTGATTGATGCTCATCACTGCTCTTCCTTCCATGCCAATATACTCGGTCCTCTTCACCGGGCTCCTCAATACACTCAGCCCCTCTATGGGCTCCGGACCCCTCCCTGGGTCCTTAGGAGCTTCCTCCACCCCTTAGCTCCTCCCCAAACCTCCGGCTTGCTCCAGCTGTCCTCTTTACGGTGGTCCTCCAAAATTGCAATCCTCCTGCAGGGTCTAGATCTTACTGCCAGCTTCTCCCAGGGCCTGGGCTTGTTCATACCAGCTCTAAGCCCAGTCCTCCTTTGGAGTCAGACGACTCCTTCTACAAGGCCTAGCCTTACCTGCAGGCTCCCTGCGACAGCTGAATCCCAATTCACCCTGGCCCACACCTGCAGGCAGCTTCGCAGGCTGCCTGACCCAAGTGCCACACT
>JAGPOW010001296.1:140258241-140271344 GCA_030014935.1 Caiman crocodilus
TGTTGGTCTAAGGACACAGGCAGACAAGGATCCTTGGGTGAATTTGGTATCTTTTATTAGACCAACCCAAATAGCTGGAGAATAGTTATTAAGCAAGCTTTCGGGTTCAAAAACCCTTCGTCAGGCTGAGGAAGTGTCAGCAGTCGGTGCGCGCTCTTCCTGGATGGGGTGAAAAGTGAAGAAGCCAGGGCTGGGCTGGGCTGGGCTGGGGAGTCAGTGGCCGGGCAGGCGATAATGTGTCAAAAATCCAACGTCTGTGCTCAGTCCCTAGTCTCTAGTACCAGCAGGTTGATGAAGTGGAGCTCATAGGCTCGTCTCTGGGACGTGTGGTGCAAGTTTCCCTTGAGGATCAGGACTGAGAGATCGGAGAGAGAGTGGCCCCCCTGTGAGAAATGTGCCCCCACCGGTAATTGTGTGTTTCTGTCTTTGATGGATGTCCGGTGTGCGTTCATGCTGGTGCGCAGCACCACTCGCTCTCCAATCTCTCAGTCCTGATCCTCATGGGAAACTTACACCACACGTCCCAGAGACGAGCCTGTGAGCTCCACTTCATCGACCTCCTGGATACTGGAGATCAGGGACTAAACACAGACATTGGATTTTTGACGCATTATAATGTGCCCGGCCACTGACTCCCCAGCTCAGCCCAGCCCAGCCCCGGCTTCTTCACTTTTCACCCCGTCCAGGAAGAGCACACACCGACTGCTGACACTTCCCCAGCCTGACGAAGGGTTTTTGAACCCGAAAGCTTGCTTAATAACTATTCTGCCATACTCGCATCATGTCTGTTGCTCCCTGCTGGGCCATCCCCAATTTCTCTGCATCTTTTTTGAACTTCAGTGCTGAAATCTGGACACAGGAGTCCAGCTGAGGCCTCTCCCATGTTAAACAGAGTGGAAGAATCACTTTCCATGAACCGCATATGACACACCTGTCAGTATAGCCCTGTCTGCTATTGGCTTTATTTTTGATGCTGTATGGATGTATATCTTCTGGCCCATTGTCACCCCGAGGTCTTGTTTCTGCAACCCTGAAGCCTAGCCCCAAATTGCATTCATGCACTTGATTGTTCTTCCTGAGTGCAGTACTTTTTCCTTGTCCTTACTGAATTTCATCTGATTTATTCCAGGGTCTTGTCAAGGGTTTTTTGAATCCAAATCCTATCTTTCAATGTATCTGCTTTCTCACTCAGCGTCGTGTCATCTGCAAATTTAACACTCAATTCCCTCATTCAGATCATTAATGGGGATCTTGGATGGTACCAGACCCTGGGCAAATTCTCAGGGAACCCCCTCGAGGTATCTTCCCAGTCTGACACTGGTTACTACTCTCTGAGCACCATTTTCCAACCATCAGTGCACCCACCTTCCAGTAGTATTAGCTAAACCAGGGGTGTCAAATCTACCCCATGCCCAGGGCAGGATCCAGCCCATGGGCCATATATTTGGCACTCCTGATCTTGGCCATATTTCCTTACCTTGCTTGTGAGAAAGTTGTGGGACATATTTGCAAAAGCCTTGCTAAAGCTGCAGGACAGCACAGCCCCTTCTAACCCACCGGCCCCATGCCTAGTCACAGAAGGAAATCCGGTTGGTTGGTCAGGATCAGGGATCCTGGTTTTCTCTGATTAAAAAAACCCCAACAAAACAAATCCCCAATTTTCAGGTTAAAAAAAAGTAACCCAAAAGCCGCATTTCCCCATGATTAAAATGAAACATCACTAATACATAGAAATATATATATATATATATATATATATATATATATAGTGGTGTTTCATTTTGATTATGGAAAAGTGTGGATTTTGGATTATTTTTTAGAACCTGAAAATTGGAGATTTTTTTTTTTAAATCAAAGAAGAGCAGGATCCCTGGTCATGACTTCACATAATACAATCACAGAAAATGAGGGCTGAAGGGAGCTCGGGAGGTCACATCTACCCCAACCCCTGCTCCAAGCAGCACCAGCCCCAGCTACATCCTCCCGGTCAGGGCTTTGCCTCGCTGGGTCTTAAATACTTCCGAGGATGGAGAGCCCGCCACCCCTCTGTCCCAGCGTTTTACTAACTGCTCGTGAGAAAGCTTTTCCTAATGTCTCACCTAGCTTCCCTTGCTGCAACTTGTGCCCATTACTACTTCTGCCCCCACTGAGACCAGCCCAGCTCCAACCTCTTTGCAGCCCCCCGGCAGGGAGGTGAAGGCTGCTGTTCGATCCCCCTCGGTCTTCTCTTCTGCAGACTAGATCAGCCCCATTCCCTCCGCCTCTCCTCACCAGTCCTGTCCCCCAGCCCCCTAAACAATTTTTGTTGCCCTCCACCAGCAAAAGGGAGGGTGGGGGGCGGTAGCAGATCCTCAGAGAAAGCACCAGCTGACCCAGCACTGGGGTGCAGAGTCCCCTGCAAGAGAAGTCCTGGCCTGAGTGGCGAGACAAGGGCATCATGTATTTTGCTCTCTGCACTGCAGCTGGTAAGAGGAAGGACCGTACGGGCCCGGTGGGGTCTGAGTCAAACCATGCGCAGCAAGCCAGGCCGAGCAAGAGAGGTGGGATGCTGGAAGGCACAAGGCAGCAGAAGGCTGCTATAAAGCTGCCAAAAGATTTAAAAGGGGCCCAAAGCTATTCCCGTGCACGGGACCTGGGGGTTATTGCCGGTGTCTTCTGTCAAGCATGGGCAATGCAGCCAACTCCAAGGAACGGGCCACAAAAGGGCTGGATTTTCCCTCCCTGGCTGGGGAAA
This sequence comes from Caiman crocodilus, assembly GCA_030014935.1. Lineage (NCBI taxonomy): Eukaryota > Metazoa > Chordata > Crocodylia > Alligatoridae > Caiman > Caiman crocodilus. The sequence continues at coordinate 140,260,976 of JAGPOW010001296.1, forward strand.
CCATTTACCCCCGCTGTGCACAGGCAGAATAAGCAGAGTCTCTGCCTCAAGGAATACGTCCCTGAGCGGGTCAGAGGGACGGAGGGGTTCGGAGAGGACAGGCGGGTAAACTGTCCAGATGGACGCTGTCAAATACTCACGTACCGCTTGCATCTGCAGGATGAATTGTGATTCTTACCGAACCATCTAGGCCAAGGAGGAGGACTGCATTGTGCAAGGCGCTGTATAAACCCAGAGCAAAAGCACAATTGTAGCCTGCAAAAGCTCCCAGTCTGAGTGTCAGGCACGACCCCACCGGGACGGACGGACAGACAGACGGGCCGCACGAGGCAGCAACGGGACAGTGCCGGGGGCACGGCAGAGCAGTCGCGGTGCCTCAGAGCCAATCTTCACATATTCTTCCATTCGCAAGAGGAGAGACTCATTTATTTAGCTCGCTGCAGCACACGGGCAGCCCCACGTGCCTTTAAACCAACGGTAATATCCGGTGGCTCAAAAGAGGCACAAATCTTCACCGAACAATAACGGCCGGTGAGCCAGGAAGCGCGTGGGTCTCTCCCTGCGGCACTGCCCTGGAGCGAAGGGTGACCACGCTGCAGTCACATCTGCCCTCTCACCAGCCAGGAAACCATTAGCTGTCGGCTGGAGCAGTTCAGCGTCTAAATCAGAGCTCGCGGGCAGCAGCAGAAAAGCTCCCAGGGGCTTCGGTGGCTTCCAGCCCAAGCCTTAACTTGGGAGCGAAGCGGAAAGGAGGCCCATGAGGGAACTGAAAACCCGTGTGTCGCTGCCCACGTGTGACCACATATGGCAGGATGCAGATCACACAGCCACTTCCTTACAAGTGCAGGAGAATTTAGCCAACTTAAAAAAGAAAAGGCAGCAGGAGGTGTAGGGGGCGGGAAAGAAACCGAGTTTCAGGCGCTATCTGCTCCTGAGACCCTGCCACGCACGTGGGTTTTGGTTTATTAAAGTGTATTTTTTCACCCGCATTTCTGTGCTGCCCAAAGGTGATGGCAGAAACTCATGGGAGTGAAAGGGTTTTGCATGCAAAGGTTTGCAGGATAAATCCCAGGCCAGCAAAGCATTTCATGAAGTCCCTGCAATGGCAGCACCTGCTTAACAGAAGCACACGCCCAGGCCCCATCAATTCGATTCAATAGGGTTTAAGGCAGATCTCTATGGGATTTGCTAGCAGGCAGGTAGCCTGACTGCAAACCCTCAGCCCAGCTGGCTTCGGGCGGGGGGACAGTGAAACGGCCCACAACGAGAAGCTGGCAAGCGCAGAGGCCGGCTCAAGTATTCTCATTTCCTTTGCGGCTCACAGGAAGTTTGGCTGGTTTTGACTGATAGGAGGTAGAAAGCCCCAGACGGAGGTGCGATTCTCTAGCTGACAATAGCCCATTGCAGCCTCAGCGACACTAGACCAGTGAGTCTCAACCAGGGTGCCCTGAGAGCCTTTCAAGGGTGCCGCGGGGTGCACAAACACGATTCACAAGATAAACCCAGACATTTCATAGTGGAAGCCACAGCTGTGATCTGTCTGGGGTCTTTGCAATCGAGAAACTGCTCTGTATTCGGGGTCTGTCAGCAAAAAAGGGTTGAAAACTGAACAGCTGACCTTTTCTGAGGGCTGCCTTGAGTCTAAAGAGTTTGAGAACCGCTGCCCTAGACAAGGGGGTGTCTCCTTGTCTAACGGCACGTTTCAGACAGGCTGGAGCTGCTCCATCACGTCCTCTACGAGCAACATGGGCACTGAACACAGCGAAAGCATCGTCCCATAGAGGAGCAGGGCTGGAAAGGACCTCCGCAGGCCACGTAGGCCAGCCCCTGCTGAGGCAGACCCCCCCAGAGACTAGCCCCAGACATCTGCAGATATGATATACGTGCACACCCAAGTGCCCAGGGAGACGTGCACATATTGTTTGCCCGAACGGATACATGATGCCTGCCTGCCACTCAGTCGGTGCTTTCGATGTAAATGCATCCTTCCTTCCACCCTGCTCTGAGCGCACGAGCAGTTACTTATAAGCAATGCTGAATCCTTCCCCGGGGCACCAAGCTCAAGTTTCTTGCCCTTACTGAGAGCTCTGTGCAATAAGAAAGGGACTGTGTTTGGGCTGGAGCAACTGGATCTTTACTTGGTACCTGAGTGCATGGGGTGCTTCCTAGCTTCACCTACAGATTGTCCCTTCTACACAGGTTGTTACACACAGCAGATGCCTACCCTGTCCTGCCCTGCCTGGCTCCTTGCACCTGGCTGGTCCAGGTAGCTCTAAGCACCTGCTCGTCTGTCTCCATTTGCACACAGCCCATCATCATGTTCCTACACACGAGAAACCTTCCCCAAACTGGTCCCTAAAGCCCGGAGATGCTACCTGTCTTCCTTATTGGAGGTATCCACAGAGTCTGGTTCACCTCTGCCACGAGCTGCTTCACCCAGCAGGTCACTTCTGTCCCATTGCGGCAGTCAGCAGTGTTCACCCAGGCTTGCTGGGTTGCATTGAAGGTCCCTCCGCTCGCTGCCGCTACAGACACACCATCGCCCAGCACCTGGTAGCCCCCGCAGGTCACGTTTAGGGTGATGTTGAGCGATGCAGGATAAAACTCACTCGCGGCACAAGTCACCAGGATTGAGCGAAGGGCGCTCTCGACAGAAGACGAGAAGAGCCAGACTTTGGGCAGAGCTGCGGAGGAGGCAAGGACAGGGTAGGTTAGAGAGAAACAGACCTGACGGTCCCAGTTCTGACACTAGGCTCCAAGGTGGACGTCTGCTAGCCCATAAAACATCAGAGATCCACTGGCCGCCATGCGAGATGCTTGGTGCAGGGGTGAAAGTGTAAGGGACAAGGCCCAGGTCTCTCTGCCCCATTGAAGGAACTGCGAAACAAGGACTACCCCTTTGTAGTCGGGTTGTTCAGCCATCATAGCAGTTGTTCTCAGCATCTAGTCCAACCCCTGCTCCAAGCAGGACCAGCCCCAGCTACATCATCCCAGCCAAGGCTTTGTCCAGCTGGGTCTTTAAAACCTCCAAGGATGGAGACTGCACCCCCTCTCTGGGTGACCTGCTCCAGTGCTTTCCTGGTGGTGAAGTTTTTCCTAATACCCAACCTAAACCTCCCTTGCCTCCACTTGAGCCCATTGCTCCTTGTCCTGCCATCCGCCCCCACTGAGACCAGCCCAGCTCCATCCTCTCTTCAACCCCCCGGCAGGGAGGTGAAGGCTGCTCTCGGTCTTCTCTTCTGCAGACTGAATCAGCCCACTTCCCTCAGCCGCTCCTCAAGGCACGTCCCCCAGGTCCCCCTAAGCAGTTTTTGGTGCCCTGCACTGGACTCTCTCCAGTTTCCCCACATCCTTTCTGTAGTGGGGGCCCAAAACCGGACACAGGACTCCAGACGTGGCCTCCCCAGTGCCGGATAGATGGGAATGGTCCATCCAGCCCAGTATCCTGTTCCTGGCAGCAGCAGACGGTGACGTGGAGGCTGCAGCAGGAGAGCACCGAGCATCTCTAGGGCAGTGATTCTGAGCCAGGACGCCTTGGCACCATGGGGTGCCTTGCGGTCCTTTCAGGGGTGACAAAACACGCACTATTAGCACCCTTATGTGTGCAAACATGATTTGGGCCTGTTGTGGTCTTCTCGGGTCCTTGGCAACAGGATCACTGTTATTTTTGTGCAGTCAAAAATCAAGTGAAAAAACATAAATCAAGAGCTGACATTTTCTAAGGGGTGCCTGGGATCTAGCCAGGCATGCCTTGGGCCCTAAAAGTTTGAGAACCACTGATCTAGTGTGATCCACCCCCTATCCAATACTCTCCTTGCTATCCACCATTATAGGTCCGGCCATCCCACAGGAGACCTCTCCAACCACGTTCAACAGGTTGAAACAGAGCTATCACCCATGAACGCATCTAATCCACGTTTGAACCTGGCTGTGCTCACTACCCGCCTTACCTCCTGTGGCCATGAATCCCACAGGTTAATTATGTGTTGCACAATAAAGTATTTTCTCCTGTTGGGTTTAAACCTGTCACCTACTCATTTCAGTCAGATGCCCACAGTGCTAGTATTCTGGGGCCTGGGGGAACAGCAGCTCCCCGTTCACTTGGTTCACAGCTTTCATGACTTTGTAGACCTCTGGCTTATCTTAGTCTTCTCCTTTACAAACTGAAGCTTTTAGTCTCTCCTGGTATGGCAACGGCTCCAGGCGCCTGATCATTTGGGTTGCCCTTCCCTGTACCTTTTCTAATTCTACTACCCACTTCTTGAAACGTGGGGCTAAGAACTGCACCTCGTATTCAAGACGTGGGCGCACCACGGATGCGGAGAATGGCGCGGCGACGTTCTCCGCTTTGCTTTCAGTCCCTTCCTAACGATGCCCAACACTTTATTGGCTTTTGTTGTTGTTGCTGCTGCACACTGAGCGGATGATTTAGATAATCAGACTCGAGGCCTAGCTTTTTGGACTTCAGAAATGCCAGCTCTGAGCTTGCACGCATTTGTTGACTGCAGAAAGACAACAGAGCAATTCTGTTGCGAAGAGCCGAGAGAGACCACAACAGCGCCGAGCGTGTGAGACACTCTGGATTCCCACTTCTACTGTCTGCATTTATCTTGCAAATCATGCATAGGCACTTGCAGGTGCTAACGCAGCATTAATATTGTGCGGCATCCCACGGTAGCCTGGAAAGGATCCTGCAGCACGCCAGGGTGTTGAGGCACCCTGGTTGAGAATCACTGCGTTATATTCATACACATGGGGGCTGCTGTAAAGTACCCTCCTCATTGGGGAGCATCTGCCCTGAGCTATTGCTGTTTCATAGAAAATGAGGGCTGAAGGGACCTCAGGAGGCCACATCTGGTCCCAGCAGGACCAGCCCCAGCTACATCAGCCCAGCCAAGTGGTCCTTCACGTTAATGGCCCTTACCATACACTTCCAGCTGCGTCCTGGGGGCCTTCAGGATCTTAGTAGGAGGAGGGATGCTTTTAATTATGGTACAAAGGTAGGTGCCGCTATCATTGAGCTGCAGGCTCTTAATGAGCAGCAGAGATCTCACGTTCCTCTGGTGCGTCACAGAGTACTTTTGCTGCAGGTCCGGCGGTCTTGAACCGATGGACGTTTTCACTGCAATGAGCGCGGGGGGCCCTGGGTTTCCGGTGCGACCAGTGAAACACCACTCCGAGTGGAAATCAGAGAAGTTGCAGAGCTGGCAGGAGCAGGTCAGCGTCACGGACTCCCCTCTGAGGGCTCGGACCACCGGAGGCTGATGCAAAGGCACCTTTTGGTCGGACCCGGCTGGGGGGAAGAAGGGAGCCAAGTCACAACACAGGCGTCCAGTCTGGGAGGCACCAGCCGGTCCTGCCTACGCAGCGAGTTCAGACATAGCAATGGAGAGGGTCACGCTGCCCATGCCCTCCCCCATGCATAAACACCTGGACCTTCAAATACATGCCTTTGCTGAATGAATCCAGTGGTACCATGGGCGGATCTAGGATTTTGAGAAGTGGGTGCACCACGTCATCTGCACCCATCTCATGTAACACAACGTCTTTTTCTCTAGGCAAAATGAAGCTAGAAGCTTTACTAATGTGCTAGGGAACTAGGGCTATGTTATTCAGTGTGAGATTGAAGTGAAAGCAAATATAACTTTATTGGAACATGCATCTGTTTGCCATATAGATGCCTAGAAGAGCGTGAGGGTGGGACGGGACCTCGGGAGGTCACATCTACCCCAGCCCCCTGCTCCGAGCAGGACCAGCCCCAAGTGCATCATCCCAGACAAGGCTCTGTCTAGCTGAATCTTGGGAACCTCCAGGGATATCACACATTACGTATCCCTGTGCAGGGACACCACCACAGACTAGGCAAAAATAATAAAAAACGGCTGTTTCTTTAATCTTGCAGTCATTTGAATGAAATGTACATTTCTTTCAGAGTGACAAAAAGAAAAATCCAGCTTTCTCGAGCATCTTAACTTTCAGTGCAGCCAATGCTGCACTGCAAGTTACTTCCACACCCGAGTTAATGCTTTTTGCTAGGGTTAAAAGCCGCCTGCGGAGCTGTGAAGTAGGAGCGACACTATCGGGGCCACCAACAGACAGCAGGTTTGCAGAAGAAAGAACTGCTTCTTAAGGAGACCCATTAAATAAATAAAGAGGAGGAGAGAGGGTTGTTGACACCTTTATTAGGCAGATTATAATGAGCCATAAAGTCAAGGTGCTGCCCACTGCTGCTGGCCTGGAAATGCTGCTGTCACTGCCAGGCAGGTGGCTTGAGAGTTTAGGTGGAGCAGGCAAAGGAGAGTGCAACTGCATCCCTGCACCCCACAATGCACCCTTGAGCCACGTTTCCTCCCAGCGGTAACCTGGCTGCTCGGCACGGTTTGCTGCAATGCCTCCAGCTGGTTCTCTGCCAGTCCGACAGACAAGCAAGATGCTCTTTGCCACCAAAGCAGCTCTGGAAAACACCAGTCGGTCCCTACATTGCTGCCTGGCATTCAAGAACTGAAGTGGCAGAACAGCGCAAGGGTGTTGCTTCAAGAAAGCCGAAACAGGCAGCTCTCTGAAGAGAGGAAGTGTGTTTTCCGGCGATGATCTACCAGCCAGCCAAAGCAACGCAGCGCTCGACACGAGCGGCTGACGGCACGGCCAGGCTAGCCCCATCAGTTCTTCCCTGCGCAGGGAAACCCCAGTTTCAGTCCTCTGCTCCGCTACAGGCTTTATTTTGTCACATCGAGCAAGTTTTTAAAACCTCCTTATGCCTTGGTTCCCCTTTTTAAAAAGTGAGAGGAGCACTTCCCTACCTCTCGGCAGCACGACGACATTAAAGGCATCAGATGGGAACAAGGGTCTTCTCAATACAAAGACATGCACTGGGATCCTTGTCTTGGGACACCCCCCCTCCACGACTACATGGGCTGAGCGCTGAGTTCCCAGATAAGGGCCCAGGCACCCCACCAAGCCGACTTTCACCCCAAACACCCCCGGGTACCAGGAAATAGGAGGTATGTTTATTTTTGGAGGACAATAACTGAGGAGCTGCAGACAAATGCAAGAAACCAAAGCCTTTACTTCCAAGAGCTTAAGATCCAAAATGCAATATATTGCTGCCCGCTCCGTACTTTAACCAGCCAAGGTGGGATGCGTTGTGAATATAGTGTGTGTTGCATTAAATGGGAAGAGCCTCATATATTTCAAATTCTGTATATCTGCCTATATTTGCTCTAGGCTGCAATGGGAGAATTGCATCTGCTTTTATCATAGCCTGGAGAACGTGCAGCCACATCCATTTTTACACACACAGGCCTCATTCTTCATAGAAGCCTAGTTTGCCATCTGGCATCGCAGCTGTGACGATGCACACGGACAGCTCTCCTTGCTTTGGGTTTGGTGGCTCGATTTTGGCTTTGGTGCAAACACGAGATTGCACCGGGGAAAGCAGGTTCTCCAGGAAAATACCGCCTCTGCCTGAGGGCAGCTTCTCAGACCGGGGAGGTGGGGAAAGACTCACACACCTGGGAGCACGGGGCCTGAGGGAGTGACGGCAGGATCGGACACAGGGAGCCCCGGCTTATGAGACCTGCTAGACTAACTGAATCATAGAGGCACAAAAGAGGCAGGGGCAGATCTTGGCTTTTGGAGAGGGGGTACAGATAGTATAACATGACACCCATTTTTCTCCAGTTAAAGAGAAACTGGAAACTTTACTACTAGGCTAGGAGCCTAGAGCTATTATTGAGTTTAAAAATCAAAGCAAATCTAACTCTTGGACTGCGCATTCAAGTGCAAGAGAGAAATATAAAGTCTTTTTAAAGAACAAAACCACAGCGCTAAGTTAAAAATAGGCAATAGCTATTGTATCATTAGCCCTGTAGAAATTGGAGCAAAATGCTCATCTCTTATTCAGATTCATGAAACAAAATCGAAGCGTCTTGGCAGTGCCTCCAATACTTCATTGTCAGCCATTGCTACGCCCAAGTTAAATATGACCATGCCCCAGTGAAGGGTTTCAGCTTGAGCTACAAACAAATAGTCAGCAGGGCTGTGAAACAGGAGAGAGCCATTCCCAGGAAGACCTAAGGCAGCAACATCGCAGAAGAAGGCATTGTTTGAATACCTGAACACCAAGTCTATTAAAACGGGAGAGAGGGTTGTCAACACGAGTGGAGCGGAGAGAGATTAGCAGGAATCGGGGAGATGGCAGTGCACCTGCTGCCCTACCCCCGTCCTCTCCTGAGCAGCGGGGTCAAAGACGCTGCCCATGGGTCTCCGTGACCTGCAGGCAGCAGGTGCACAAGCCCCAGAGGATGCCTGAGCCAAAGGAACCTGATGAGCTCGGTGCTAGGCAGTTCTGTGCCCCGGCGTTGTAGCAGACCCCGCCAGGACGCCGATCTTACCTCCGTGCAGCGCCGTCCCCAGGAGGCAGAGAACAGGCAGCAGCCCCTCCATGGCCCATTGGCGGGGGTATCCCGTCCTCCAGCGCTGCACCACGCCACGCGGTCTCCCAGCCCCTGCAGAGCCCGGAGCACGGTGCTGCGTTTGCATCACGGTGCTGCCTCGTGCACGCAGCCAGGCCGAGGGGGACGACACGGAAGCGCCTGGCTCTCGTCAGGCTTGTGGCTGTGAAGACCCAGGAAGAAGGATTTGCACCTCGGAGACGGGAACAGCTTGGCCCGTGCAGCACAGAGGAAATGCAAGAGCGAGGGTGGAACTGAAGTGAGAGCAGCAGCACAGGATGATGTGGTCAGAGAGAGCTAAGGAGGGCCTGAAGGAGGATCAGAGGATACATGATGTGGCTGAACTCGCTCTGCTTCAAGGGGGCAGCCCAGGTGAGAGCTGCGCCTGCGCTGGAAACTCCCGGCGTGGTTCCCTGCGCTGCAGTTTCTACCCCATCTCCCAGGTCCTGCGTGAGGCTGCCAGAGCTCAGGGGCCAGGGGACCATTGGACTAAAGAGAGGAACCTGCAGACCCCTCCACATCCTCTTAGGCCTGAGATGTGGGGGGGAAGATGGTGCAACCAGCACCCAAGGGGCTTTTCAGGCGGGGCTCTCGGGGCAGAGATCACGTCTGTCCCTGCTTGGAGACACCTCCCTTAGGACCGTTACCCAGCGGTGGGTGTCAGGGTATGCAGAGGTCAGTGCAGCAGGGGAGGGAGCGCGATGAAAAAAAAAAAATCATAGAAGCACAGAAAATGCAGGTTGGAAGGGCCTTGGGAGGTCACATCTTGTCTATCCCTCTGCTCCAAGCAGAACCAGCCCCAACTACATCATCCCAGCCAAGGCTTGGTCTCCAAAATCGCCAAGGATGGAGACTGCACCACCTCTCCAGGTAACCCGTTCCAGTGCTTCACCGCCCTCCTAGCGAGACAGTTATTTCCTGACATCCAACCTCAACTTCTCTTGCTGCAGCGTGAGCCCATTGCTCCTTGTCCTGTTGTCTGCCCCCACCGAGAACAGGCCAGCTCCATCCTCTTTGCAACCCCCCCGGCAGGGAGGTGACGGCTGCTATTCAATCCCCCTCGGTCTTCTCTTCTCCAGACTCAATCAGCCCAGTTCCCTCAGCCTCTCTTTACAAGGCAGGTCCCACACCTCCTAACCAGTTTCATTGCTCTCCACTGGACCCTCTCCAACTTGCCCACATCCTTCCTGTAGTGGGAAGCCCACAGCTGGACACGGGACGCCAGATGTGGTCTCCCCAGTGCTGAACAGAGGGGAGCACTCGATCTGCTGGCAGCGCTCCTACCAGTGCAGCCCAGGATGCCATTAGCCTTCTCGACAACAAGGGCACACTGCTGGCTCATATCCATCTTCTTGTCCCCTGTCACCCCCAGGTCTTTTTCTGCAGAGCTGCCACCCAGCCCGTCCATGCACCCCCCGCCTGCACCGGTGCAGGGGATTGCTCCCTCTTCAGTGCAGGACTTTGCACTTGTCCTTGTTGAACCTCAGAGGGTTCAACCAAGTAACCAGTGTAATGGAGAGCGATAGAGCCAGTTCCTAAGGCAGTGATTCTCACCCATTTTAGCTGCCAAGTCCCCTCCATACCTTCCTGGAAATGTAGTCTCTTCATGGTCAAGAACACCTGAGCTGGAACCTAGCTGGTGCCATGGGAGGGCAAAAGGAGCAGGACTTTACCCCGCCGTGTCTGATGAACGCTAAGCAAGCACAGTCACTAATGGTAGCAGGGAGAAGAATAGACAGAGAGGAGTAATGTGCGCTGAGGCCATGTTTTGAGAAAGGTGGGCAGGGCTGAGTGTTTGTGATGTGGATATCATAGTATCATAGTAACTAGGGTCAGAAGGGGCCTAGAGCAGGCCATCTAGTCTGACCCCCTGCCAGTGGCAGGAACGAGTGCTGGGGTCACAGGACCCCAGCCAA
>JAGPOW010001296.1:140271444-140282049 GCA_030014935.1 Caiman crocodilus
CTAGCCGCCTCCTTGAGCTGGCCAGCGAATTGGAGGTCCAGCTCCTCCCTCTGGTTGGGTGGTCTGTAGCAGACACCCACCATTAAGTCCCTTTCCCCTGGTCCTCCTTGCAGCCTGACCCAAATCACTTCCACCTGGTCCTCAGTCGCCCCCAAGTTAACGCTCACTGCAGAGAAGCACTCTTTAACATAGAGCGCTACCCCTCTGCCTCTTTTCCCCACCCTGTCCTTCCTGAAAAGGGCATAGCCGTCGATGCCTATGGGTGTGCTTGTGCATCAGGTTTTAGGAAAATACTCAATAGTAGGCATTGAATACAGATGTCAGTAGCCTGTCACTAGCTGGTAGTAGTAAAAGTAATTAATATGCAGGAAACACGAGGTATAAAACCTAGGAACTATTGGACTAAAGAACAGCTGGACTACTAGAAAAAGCTCCTGAATGTCCCAGTGGGCACAGCTACATGGTACCATGCTTTAGTACTTCCTTTTGGAAGGAAGTACTAAAACACGGCACAGTAGCCGCCTGTACTGCACTGTATGTGTGGTGCAAGTGTACCCTTCCCCATATATTGCCATAGCAGTGCACTACAAGTGGGGAGCACACCATTAGTGACATAGCTAGTGGTCACGTGTAAACCCACGTGATCCCTACATCACCATAGTGTGCCATATGGTAACATAGCATGTCACTGATGGGCAACGTGCAAGTGCGCCCAGTGAGACCCTGAACTGGGTGGTCCACAGGCGAGGGGGCAAGCCCCACATGCAAGGTGACTAATGCATGTCTTGGCATAAATGCGTGTGCTGCATGCTAAATAAACCTACATTTCTCAAGCATTTCTCTCAACAACCCATTGGTCCCCAAGCCAAGGGTTTGGGGCAACAAAGCAGGGCTGAAATGTGGAGCCCTGTGGATCCACATCCTCCCACCTGCCCACGGTCGAATATGCAATGAAGCACGGTTGTCAGTGGGATGTTGGGGTGCCTAGAGGGAGGAGATGTGATTGCTTACCTCCTGGCACAAGGTCTGGGTGCTGCGGCACCCTTGGAAGGCTCTTGCGGCACCCCTGGGTCCAGGGGACCTGTAGTAGGTTGCGAACTTGCTTAGCTCAAATAGTTCTTTAAACTTGACCCATTTTCCTGGGCACCCTTGCCTCTCAGGAACCACCACTTGACCTACATCAAGGCTCAGGAACACACGTCTAGTCCATGCAGGGCACCCTCGCAGTCCGAGTCTGCAGACTCCTACAGCCCGATGGGTGCAGCCTCCCGCAAGCCTCTACAAGTGCCCTGGCTGAGAATCAGTGCCTGAAGGCAGCGGTACATGACCCACCCCACCCCATGGGCCAGGTGAATATTATGGGCCCACCCACGAGCTGGATCAGACCCAGGGGCTGGATCGCCCTGTCCCCTGTTGTCACCCTTGGGTATAGTTTGGAAGCACCTGGAAATCGGCACAGGAACAGCAGCTTATAACGGCCCTTCCTGGTCTCAGGGGCGCTGATGCAGCACGGCTGGACCTGAAGAGCACAGCACTGAACAGGAGGAAGGACCCCCAACATGAACAGGTGGCCGTGATGCCTCCGGCGGCCTCACACCTTCTGCTGGGCTCAGACGCTAATGCCATTCCCCCTACGTTGCTTGCCCCCCTTGTTTTGCTCTTGTTATTAAAGGTTGATTAAGGGAGCCCGAATCCTAATAATTTCCCACTGGGTCTCTCGTGAGCCCCCACTAGAGTCAATCCAGCCCTCAGGCCTGGTAGGTCCCTCGCAGCCTGAATAGGGCCCTGCAGCCCGTAAGGCAAATTGTGTGGCTCCTTTTCCTCCCCTACGCCGTGCGCCAAGCCTCGTGGGTGTTCACTTGTTTGTACACTCAGCCACCTTGGGCTCACAGACCCCTGGTCCCCTACACCATCTCCCTTGAGGCTCTTGGACCCTGCTCCCGCACACATCCCCTTGCCCCGGGCTCCCGGACCCTCTAGTCTGGCTTAGCCCCTTCTGGGCTTGTGGACCTGCTAGCCTGGCTCAGCCCTTCCCCGGGCACACAGACCCTCTGGGCCCTTTCCCTAGGCTCCTGGGCCCCAGTCTCAGTCTGAGGGCTCCTGGGTCGCCTACCAGTGCAGCTTAAACCAGAAGTATGTCATCCCTCCAGCAGACCCCCACCCTCCAGGGAAATAACATAAGCAAAGGCCACTTGCCTGTAAAACCCGGGATGTTCAGCTAACACCAGGTCCCTGCAGCCAGAAGCTCCTCACTTCACCATTGCCAGAGAAAGACTACCTAACCCAGGCAGGCTCTGGGCTTATATAGCTCCAGCCTGAGCCCTGTTCGGGTCAGGTGAGGCTCTCGTTAGCTCCCCCCGCCACCCACAAGCTGCTTCTCCTCCTCCCCATGCCCTGCTACGCTCCCCATCCCCTGGACTCCCGCAGACATGTCTCCCTGGAGCTGCAGCCCCTGCTCTTGGGAACACTGAAGTCTTCAAACAGGCCTTAGGCATAAGAAATAAAACCCAAGAGCAACACCTAGCGTCTACACGGGATATAACTGAGATGTATCAAAGCGAGGAGTTATAAGCCTTGCCCAAGTAGCTGAAGGAGACCTCCAGCCTCCCCCACAGGGACAGGTTTATGAACCATAAAACACTCCAGTGCTTGATGCACAAAGCCCAGCTCTGTGCCTGGCTATAGGACAAGAGCAGCCTGCAGCCAGCAGACACAGAGGGGTCCTGGGAGATGATCTTCCAAAAAGTCAGGGAGAATGAGTGCTGGAAGGGACCTTGATAGGCCATGTAGTGCAGCCCCCCCGCCTAACCCTTTCCAAACCATCCCATACAAATCCATTGTCCGACCGCTTAATCAAACTACCGTCAAGCCTGACACAACGCAAGACATCACAGCCGAACCTGCTGCAGGGAAAGCAGGGGGACCGTGGCAGTGAATGTCCTGCTGTTGTGAAGGGTTGTCAATGCACCCGCAAAAGATCCCAACCTCTCGCTTTGTGCCGTCCAGCTCTAGCCGGCCTTTCTCTTTTGGCATGCCAGAAAAACACACATATTTCTCCCAAGAGGAGACAGAAAAGGGAGAGCAGCAGAAACTGAATAAAAAGTCTGGAGCCACCCACCCTGCATGGAAATATGTGCTCGAGGTGCAGTAGAGCCTGTCAATCCCAAACTGACCTCAGCAGCCATCTTTGGGCCCATGGATTAGACGGTCATGGAAGGCAATCATCCTCGTCTGCGAGGGAGTGCAGCAGAAGGAGGAGAAGGAAACTTAACGTGGGACAAGGGGCTTGTCTGTCTGCAAGGCCCAGGGTTTGGTAGCAGATAAATCAGGCTTTATTTGGCGGTTTTAAAACAGAACTTGATTTACACAGTCTACATCCCAACTTCCTCCAAAGCGCCACAAGCCCACAGAGCTTGTGCTACCACATCCTGCCCCAGGCTAGATAAGGGGTGGGGGCATATTTAAAAATTTCAGTTGAATTTTAATTTCACAATGAGACAATTTGTTGTCTTGGGCTGAAAACAGACCATTGGGGGACAAAGTCTTGTATCCTGAAATCCTACAGCTGTACAAGCCCATTGCCCCACTTTAAGGCCCTGTGAAGTAGCTGAGAAGCAGCTGAATAGATGTGTAGGCAAGACGTGGACTCTCCATCACGCGTCAAGGAGAGGGTGGACAGCCACTGGTGGGGATGGTCTAGGTGTAGCGATGCCTGCGCTCTGCTGTGGGCGTTTCCCAGTAGAGATTGCTGCATGGGGCTGGGAGGCAATTCTGTCCCCCCACCGGCACGTCTGCTACATGCATCAGGGTGTTTTTAAGCCTTCCTCCAAGGCAGTGGGTGTTGGCTACAGCCGAGACTGTGGACTGTGATGGCTATGCCAATGCTCCTGCTGGGACCAAAGCCAGAGGTTCCTGGCCAAAAGGTCTTGCCTCTCTGCTCAGGGTCAGATTGACGCTACATTTGGGGTCTGGAATGAATTTGACCCCATAGTCAGATTGGCATGGACTGGGGGGCAGAAGGAGGTGTTGGCCTTCCTCTGTAATGGGGGGCATGACTCTCTACCTGGGCTTTCTTGAGCATATATCAACTACCTTTTACAGAAGCCAGGTATGAATTTAGTGTTGGCTGCCGTGATGGGCAAATCTAGGATTTGAACAGAGGGCTGCAGGCGGTGTGGCATATCACCACATATAATGCAACAAATGCCTTTTTCTCTAGGTTAAGAGAAACTGAGAGCTGTATTAATAGACCGAGGGGCTAACGCTCTATTGTTCAGCTTAAGATCAAAGCAAAAATGAATATAACTCCTGCAATGTGCACTCATTTACTAGATTATATGTAAAGTTTAGAAACGACACAACAAAACCAGGCAAAAATCAGTCAAAAGATATAGATAGCATCAATAGTTATACAGTCAGTGTGGTTAAATTCACATCCCTTATTCAGGTTCATAAAACAAAACCTAGCCTTCTCGAGCATCTTTACAGTGCCTCCAATTCTTCATCACCAGTCATTTCTACACCTGAGCTAATATGGCCACACCTGAGTTAAGGTTTTTAACGAAAGCTAAAAGCAGTCTGCAGGGCTGTGAACTGGATGAGGGATCTTACCAGGAATGGCTGACGGACGGCCACGCTGCAGGAGAAAGGCCAGCTTGAATAGTGGAACAAGGAGATCATTAGGAAGGAGAGAGGGCTGTCAACACCAGCGGAGAGGGGAGAGATTAGCAGGAATCAGGGAGATGAAAATAAATCATGAAGTCAACGGACTCCCTCACTGCTGCCTGAATAGAAATGCCACTGCCTCTCCCAGGCAGTTGGTTTTAATGTGTAGGTGGAGCAGGAATCCAAGTGGGGTGCAGAGGAACCACAGCACTCCCCTGGCTGCCATGGTCCTCCTGCTTTCCCTGTGGCAGGTTTGGGAGTGATGTCTTGTGTTGTATCAGGGTTGATGGTAGTTTTTCAAAGAGTTTGGATCATGGGTTGTTATCCATGGTTTGGAAAGGGCTGATACTGCCTCAGGCAGGGGGTTGCACTAGATGTGACCTCTGGAGGTCTCTTCTAGCCCCATTTCTCTTTGAATCCCTGAGATAACACTTTTCCTGGGGCAGCGGGGGGGTTGGAGGGTTGGGGCGAGGGGGCTAATTTGTGTTAATTGCCGGTTACGTGCAAAAACCAGTGGCCGCCCCTGAAGTCTGCCAGACCAGCAAAGCGCAGTCTTCAATCAGGTCCGGAGGCTCCTTGTATCCCCGCCCTCCGAGCAGGGGCGGGGCAAGTCCCTCCCAGCTGTTACCTGGTTGGTGGAAATGATCCACCAATCCGAAGTGTCCTTCCCCAAGGCAAAAGCAGCGAGCGCGCCATGCAAGCGAATGCAAGGCTGGGCTGCGGGCCTGGTTCTGTCTCCCTTATCCATAGCCGACCTGCAAGGTTGCCTGCAGGCTGGGAACGAGGAAGTGATGCCGAAGTTACGGACTGCTCTTTTTTTTTGTATTACTGACTTCTCCTGGCTTCTTGCTATGGATCCCACCTGGGTCCTGCCCCCGGGCTCCCGCAGCCGTGTCTGAGCTCCAGGAGGGGTCCGTGGCCAACAGCGCCAGCAGTCACCCAGCTAGGGCTTGATAGTAAGGAAGAAGGCAGGGCACATTTACAACCTTGACAGACTAACTCAGAGATGTATAGCACGAGCTCTCCCAAGCATCGGGCTGCCCTCCTCAGCTCCTGCTTTCATTCTCGTCATTTTATGTATTCTTTTATTTCTCTTTGCATTAGCGTTGCGGCTATTAAGAAATCTGTTTCACGTGGAGACGCACCCAGAATCCACTGCTTTTTCGAAAGCTATTTAGGAGCTGAAATACATTTGAAAAGCCTATTCAGTAAGCTAAATACATAATGGCTCACAAACTATTTTCTTGGTGGGCTTTGTAAAGGTATTTTTCCTTTCAGCGTACATTACTCAAGCTCTGTGTCTCCAGCTCGAATGTAAGTGCTCCCCATTTGCATGCTGGCTTGTTCAACAAAGAAGGACAATCCATTTTCCGTGGGCGGTCTAAAATTTTGGAAAGGGGGGGTGCAGATGGCGAGGTGCATCATCACATACGAAGCTTATGGCTTATGAGGAGAGGCTGAGGGAAATGGGCTTATTTAGGCTGGTGAAAAGAAAGCTGGTGAGGGGTTATTTCGGCTGGTGAGAGGGCGGCCTTAGCAAGATGCATCGCAAGAAGCCAGGGCGGGAAGACATGCAGGAGAAGTCAGTAATACCGTAGCTTCAGCATCATTTCCTTGTTCCCAGGATCTCCTGTTTCCCAGCCTGCAGGTAACCTTGCAGGTCGGCTGTGGATAAGAGAGGCAGAAACAAGCCTACAGCCCAGCTTTGCATTTGCTTGTACTTCAAAACACAGCACGCTTTGGGATAACTGTTTGTGACCCTTCTGCCGGGCACCGGTTGGCAGCAGCAAGGGCCCGGTTCAGACTTCACGGTACCCGAGACGTTTTCATGGTGGCTCGAGCCCCCACCGAGAAATCTGGGATCCCTGAATGTCTCTGGCGTGTCCCCCATAAGCAAACCCCCTCTCCTCGCAAGCAGGGTAAATACAGGGGACAGATTTATTGCAGGAAACAAAGGCAAGGAAAACACCAAATGCAACACAAAGGACGGTCTCTAGTTTGCACCCTTGTTGGGGAGCCTCCCCCCAAGCCCAGGCAGTCTGAGATATGGGGGAGCCCACCCAGCTCCCGGGGGCCTGCGCCCCTAGACCTGCTACTCACCAAGAGAGCCCTGTAAGCTGCTCCTCGTGTCTTGGGGAGCTGCTAGTGAGCGTGGGTCCTTTGGTGATGCAAGGAGCCCCTCATTGCACCCTGGGAAGCTGTAGAGCAGCAATCTCCACTTCCATATGGTGGCTTGGGGTGGGGGTGACTGCACCCCAAATTCCTAGTCCCAAATCCCACAGCTCCAGGTGGGGAAAACCTGCAGACGAACTCAGGCGAGGGGGAGCCCTGGTTTCTGTGCCTGAGCTGCCGATAGGCTCAGCTGCCCAGCGAGGCTACAGCTACGGCCACGACAGAGACCAGGCTGCAAAGCCTGACCCACACTTGCAAGACTAATCCTGGTGGCTTGCTCCAGGGGTTCATACCCCCTACAGTGTCATCCCACCCAAAACCCAGGAAAGCAAGGAGGGGACAAAGGAAGGGAGAGGAGAGGAGTCTCAGATTCAGAAGTGGCGTCTACACGAGATGCTTAGTGTGCAGCTTAGTAGCGCGCCGGCCAAGAACCGTGCTAACACGCTATTGCACAGTGTTGCTAGACTATTGCGCCATAAGCGTCACAGGTGAACCGTGTGCCAGTGCTGCTGCGCTGTAACTGGGGTTGCTGCTCATTTAGCTGGTGCTTCATTAAGCACACACTGAACTAAAACGTGCAGTAACCTCGTGCATTAACGCATGTGTAGACGTGCTCATGGACTCACTCCCCCGCACCTGAGAGCTTTCCCTCACCTTGATTCCTCTTGCTGGGGCATCGCTGGGGTTCACCCCAGCCTCCCCCTCCTCCTATGTACCTGGTGTGACATCGCCCCAACTATCCAACCGGGGTATCTCAGCCGGGCCTTCAGCTTGTTTCGTTTAGCCAGTTCATGGAAAAAGGGCCATTGCCCAGTTTAACCAGTGAGGCTACGGGTCTGATGCCTCCTGCTTCCGCGACCAGCCCCCCGTGCCCTTTTACTGGCAGTAAATAACAGGGGAATCCACAGCCCACAGGCCTCACAAAAGCCGCAGGAATCTGCCGAGTGCGGGATCCCCTGTCCCTTTCCAGCTTAGCCGAGCAGGGGAGAGAAAACGAAATGCTCAGCTACAGAAAGCCCGGGTGCACGCAGCACAGCAGAGAATGGAGATAACAATCGTAGTTCATGAACGCCAGCTACACACAGCGACACACTTTGCAATACAAAATGACTCGCACATTGTGTGTGGGTTGCATGTTAATCTGGCTCCCGGTGGCAGCACACACCTAGACCGGCTGGGGGACGTGAGAGGGGGGAGGAAGGTGGCTTCTTGAATTTGCCGAGGTCTCCGATGTCCCCCCACCCTCCCCACACATGTATAGGTGGCTGGGCCTACTATTGTAATCCACGAGCTCTGGGTGGTTTTACTTAAATGTCTTTGTTTTACCAACACGGTTCTTTGGGTGAATCTGCTGTCTTTTATTAGACCAACTTAAATAGCTGGAAAAAAAAATGTAAGCAAGCTTTGCTTTACTGAACCTTTTGGAACTGGACCACAGCAGAGCTCTTGTGGGCTGGGAAGGAGTCGGCGAGCTGGGATTTATATCCTTGGGACAGTAAAAGGACGGGTTTGGTACCCCTGTTCCTTCCCCATCGTGGGATGCCGTTCAACACTGACCTGCTTCTCCTTCACCTCAGTTTATGGACTCTTCTGACAAGACTGTTTTGGTTTTACAACTTATCTAAGCATCCTAACAAAAATACATCTAGTCTAGCAAAACAGCACCCAACCCATTCGGTTGCATCAATCACTACTACCAGCAGTTGACGATAAAGCTACGATACAGTATAGTTAGATTATTCCCTTATGTCCTCCTCTAATGCCAGGCTTTGTGCTCTGTTGAGCTGGATCCCATTGCTGGAGATGTTAACAGCTCCCTTTCCTTCGCTGGCCAGCTGGCTGTCACCTCTGCGAAGGCTCACTCCATGGGATGGGCTGTGGGGACCTTCTGCTTGGCCCCTTGCAAATGGCCAAGGCTGGCAACCCTTCCTTGTGTAGCTGTTGAAGAAAACGACTTTGCTTGTGGACAAAGGAACAAATGGAGAGCTGCAGAGGGAGCAGGGACTCACCCGGTAGTGTCTCTTTTGCCAAATGCAAACTCAGCCAGACTCGCTCCCACTCTCGGTTTGCAGAGGGCTGCGCTGCTGCTGTTCCTGTTCGCTGCTCGCAGGTGGTTCCTGTGCAGTTGCCAACATCTGGCAGGCCCGCACCTCCTGAAGTCACAAGCTCGTGCGGTCTCTGCGGTCCCCCCCCCCGGCATCGTCATGCGGCAGCATCCATCACTGAGGGGCCTTGCTGCATAGGAGGAGAGCTGGTCCTCTTCTGCTCACGCTGCAGCCGAGGGCTTCTTGGGGAAAGTCCGTGGGCAGCACTGGGAAAATGTGCCCAGGCAGGTGCTCTGGCTGCGCCTGGCCCGGCGCTCCTGGTCTGGAGCTGGAGCGCGCTCACTCTGCTCCCGGCTGGGGTTTTCTTCTTGTGTTTCACCTTTTCCTTGCTCTGCCCCAGGGAGCAGGTCTTGTTAAAGTCCCTGCTGCGTTGCAACACCAACCGACAGGGAAGGCAGCACCAGCGGATATCTTGGAGTGAAAACAGACGCTGGATTTATCCCAGGTCCGGACTAACATTAAACAGGCTGGGTTAATCATTTCTCCTAGGGGTGCTCAACCCCTGGCCCGTGGGCCAGATCCAGCCCGTGGTGCTGTGTCACCTGGCCTGGGGGGTCTCATGGATGATCTGCAAAGAGCTCTGCAGGATGTGGCCCCATGCGCTAAATCAGGCGCACAGAGGGGTGCAGGGAGCTTGATCTGCCCCCAGGACCGACCTCGCGCCACTCCCCTGGCCCACGGGCCAAAAGGTTGAGACCACTGGTTTTCGCACACAGTGCAATCGGCAATTCACACAGATTAGCCCCCTCGCCTCGACCCTTCCCGCTGCCCCAGGAAAAAGTGCCGTTGCAGCAAGGGAAGTTGAGGTTTGATATTAGGAAAATGTTTCTCACGAGGAGGGCGGTGAAGCACTGGGACAGACTCCTCGGAGAGGTGGTGCAGTCTCCATCCTTGGAGGTGTTGAAGACGCATCTAGCCCAAGCCTTGGCTGGGACGATGTAGTTGGGGCTGGTCCTGCTTGGAGCAGGGGGTTGGACTGGATGTGCCCTCCTGAGGTCCCTTCCCACCCTCATATTCAATGATTTTATGGTTGATCTGTGGTTCTCGACCTTTTCAGACGCCAGCCCCCCCCCTTGGAAAATCCCACCTCTTGGCTTTCATGTTTCCTGACTATGGAAACAAATAAAAATCCTCAGAAAGACACAGCAGGGCAGGCAGGACATTGCGTGACCCTCTGGATTCCTGTTGGAAATCTCTGGGTTTAGCTTGCGAGTCGTGTGTAGGCATTTGCACACCTAACGAGGCTCCTATCGTGCAGCAGCGCCTGCACCCTTTCAAGGGTCCTCAGCACCCTGGCTAGGAGTCGCTGCCCTACAGTCTCCTTGGCTGCAGCAGCCTCCTCTGTGCCGGGAGCCAGCTTTTACTTCACCAGAGGTCTTTGCTGCCTCCGCGGCACATGCCCTGCTCTGGGCAGGCATCCTACGCTCCTTTTTGCTGCTGCTGCGCCCTCAGCAAAGCGGGGCCTGCTCCTGAGCTTGCTGCTCAGGCTATTGCGGTGCAGGAGGAGAGTGGATCATACCCCGGTGGTTCTTAACCGGGGGTCTGTGAGATCTTTTTACTAGGGTTGCACCCTTAGAAGGATCTTGTGGCCTGTCCAGTGACCCTTTGCTTGTAAGCAAAGCCTGCGATTCGCTCCTCCAGCTGCCTAAAGTTGGCATGAGAC
>JAGPOW010001296.1:140294037-140304458 GCA_030014935.1 Caiman crocodilus
GGGGGTCAGACTAGATGGCCTGCTCTAGGCCCCTTCTGACCCTAGGTACTATGAAACTATGAAACCCTGGTTGCTCACTCTCCTTTTTAGCCTCTACTGTCTGCTCTGGGTGACGTAGGAGACTGGGCATGATGGACTTGAGTCTGACCCAGTCAACGGCAGCTCTTATGCTCTTATTCACTGCCCGAGGAGACCGCTGTATCTCCCAGCTGTGAAGGCTTGGGAGAGGGGATGAAGGCTGGTCCTTTGTACCTGCCAATTGCTCCCAAGAGTGTCCGGCAGGAGGAAGCACAGGCGAGTTTCATACAAGGAAGGAAGCGGGTGAGATCGTGTGTCTGGACAGGAGGGACATCACACGAAAGCCAATTAAGCACGACAAGCTCTGCCATACTCACAGTAGTGCCTGCCGATGCTTATCTTCACACATTATGAAGGTCAGCAGCAGCAGCAGGGGCACGAGCACGACGAACATGCCTGCAGCTCCCAAACAACTGTTGCAGCCACTCTCTGCTTCGAATAGGAAAAGCACTGTGAAAAGAAATGGCCTTAGTCCCTGTAGATACCAGGGGGAGTACAGGGCTGGGTGCTGTGACTTGCCAGGGCTCAGACTGAGGGCACCCTCCTCCCCCCCCAGCACACAGCAGCATCTCTGCCCCGGGCATCCAAATTGCTTGTTATACCTCTGTCAGAGACAACCCTCTCCCTCCTCTGGGCCTTTTGCATGGGGGGCTTCCAGCCTGGGCACAGGCTTTCCGCCACAAACGTAACTTGATTGTGGTGGAATGAGTCTAATCTCTTGTCATTTGTAAACCACCGTCACCCAGATTAGGTCTCCTCTTACCAAATAATTCCTCGTTCTTTTTTTTCCACTGGTGAATCCATATCTTTCCTGCCACGTCTTGTTGTTAAAAGGTTTTTACCAAAAGGATGCAACTTAAATACCATTAATTAGACAATTAAGTACTGATCTATTTCCTTGAGGTTTTTTAACTTTTTCATAAAACGATCTGGTTGATGGGAAAAAACGAGGACTCACAGTGTGTTCTTTGTGGGAAGGTTCTTTTAATAGTTATCGGTTGTTAGGTATCACCATCTCCTGGACTGAAATAAATGACAGAAGCTTGTTCCCTCAACTACTAATTAATGCTTTCTTCAGTGGAGGTAAGTATCATGTCCATTATCTTCTTTAAACATCAGAACAATAAACTCAGGTAGTATAAACAAAGATAAGATCTTGTCTTTTGGACTTGCCTAGCCTAATTTCCCTTTTTATTTGCTTTGAGAGCATGAGTCTCACAAACAGGGTGCCTTCTCCTTTAAGTATCTTTAACAGTGTCGGGCTTGTTGTATTTTTGTTTCTTCTTTACAATGGCACTTCAGGTGGGTCTGACCTTGTCAAAAACGTATTTAAGAAAAGTTTTTACATAACGTTGTGAGCTTGCACTGCATGCCAGGTGTGATGTCAAGCTAGTCGCACACAAATATTTAACATTTAATACTTATTACTTAATTAAACTTATTATTCAATATTACTACTTAATATTAGTTTCATGGTAACAAACTCCACTAAATCATGAATTCCACCTGGTTCTGGTGGAAATGACAGAGTTGCATTTAGATCCTTGCTTGAATTGGTGATGGACTCTCTGGTCTTGAAGCTTACAGTCTGGACAATGTTCGAATGCTTTTTCAAAAGAGGAAACCAGTCTATTCACACCAGGAAAAGGTGCGCACCAGGTATCACTAAAGCAGGAATGTGTGCATTGCAGGTAACATGCATTGCTTTGGGCATCGATGAATGGAGCACATCAGAGAAAGTGCCACACGTCCACATTGCATTATCAGATGGAAATGCTGAGATCTTGCTAACTCCTGAGATGTAGGTTACAACTGCCTTTGCTACAGCTTGTGCTACGCTCGAAAAATGTACAGGTATGAGCTGAATTGGCTCTGCTTGAAAAACGGGCAGGTCGTGGTCTTTCCAGCTCTCAGGTACAAATGACATGTGGAGCGCATCGTTATCCTGTGCATCTGTCCAGTCATAGTCTTTCCAGTTCCCAGGTACAAATGAAACTGGGAGTACACAGTTAGCCCGTGCATCTGTTGCTTTGCACGCCACAATCAAGACTGATTCATATTCTGCCAAAGCAGATGTAGACTGAATGTGCAAAGCAATTATTCCTGGTTGATAACCCTGGCAAAGTTTGTTTGCATGTGGGAAACGGCCAGCATTTGGTTCGTACCTGCTGAAGGACTCCTTTACTTTCGAGTTCTTGTTTTTTTCCAAAGGTATGTTGGCAGCAGTGAATGCCTCCATTAGCTCCAATGCAGCCTCTCTTCTTGTTATACTACTTTCAGTGGTTGTCTTAAACGTTAAGGACATTGTCGCTTGGTTTTTTTTGCTCTGACTTCAGCTTCTACAGGAGCCTTTCATTGCAATTCGGACTCTAAAGGGCGATCAACACTGGTTTTCCTCGACGCATCCAGAGTCCCGCTGGGTTCACTGTTAGACCTTGCGCAGCGTCCCAGAAAAGCGGGGCTGAAAGGGACCTCTGGAGGTCACACCTAGTTCAGCCCCCTGCCCGAGGCGGGATCAGCCCTGTCTAAACCCTCCCAGACAAATCTATTGTCCAACCTCTTAGCAAAACCACAGTCAGCAGCAGACAGCCTCTGTTCACAAGCGACAGGGGAGCGGAGAGTGTGATGCTAATTACCCAGCCCTTGCTCTATTTTGCATCTGGGGAGCAGCAGCAATGAAAGCAATGACAGGGGAACAAGGGTCCTACCTGTCACCTGGAGCTCCACAGTGCAAGCAGCCAGAGGGGTGTTGGCAGCGAGAACCGCGTAGCAGGAGTAGTTCCCCGAGTCGCTGGGGGTCACCCCCCTCAGCAGGAGGGAGGCATTGCCCTTCGGGAACTCGGCTGGGAAGAGCTGGGTCCTGCCCTGGTATCTCTTGCCCTGGTGCTCCGGGTGGGCCGTGCCTTTGTAGAAGCTGTGCACGACGGCGCCCGGCTGTTGCCAGTTGATAGTAACGTCCAAAAGGCTGAACCCCCTTGGACGCGCCACGTGGCAGCGCAGGAGCACGTCTGCACCAGCCCGCACGTGGGTCACAGCAAATCCAGCACCTGCAGGAGAGGAAGGACCGGCATCTCTCGTTCCAGCCTGGGCTGCCTCTTCCTGAAGCCCTGTGCTTTGTGCATAGCTGTGACTCGGGGAGGGGGCACGTGGAGAGCGCTGAGGTTGTTCCAGCATCTCCAGGGGTCCCTGTTTGCACCCTGCTTCCCTGGCCCTGCACCCCCACAGCTGCTTACCCCAGCCCCACCTCCAGACCCTTCCACCTATCAATCCCAGCTGGCCAAACCAGAGGGTGATGAATATTGCTAGCACCCCTCTATATCAAAGCCTGAGGCTGGTGCCCTGCTCACCCCAGACACGCTATGGAAAAAACTACCTGCCCTGGTATCGCTCGCCTGGTAAGAATCATCTTACCAACCAGGATAAGATGTTTATTCTGCAGAAAAACCCCTCGCACCCGGAGTTTATTTCTCCCATGGAGCTACAAATCAGAGGCTTCCCCCTGCCCGTAACGTGGTTAACAAACAACCCACTCCTCTTTTATATTGCAGACAAACAGGCCCTGCTTTCCAGAACTAAGCAGCATCCAGACGAACCCTCACACGAGTTATCTTGCCCCAACTTGGCTCATAACAAGAAGACCCTGGGGCCCACCAGCTTTTCTGGCTGTATCAATGATTGCTAAATCTCAGGCTGTGCTTAATTTGCAGGTGGGCAGAGTGGGCAACACAGAGAAGATGGAGCAGATTTGCCATCTCAGAGCATCTAAAGGCTTTTGAAAGGGAAAATTAAAAGTGACTCGTTTTATTATCACGGTCAATTCTGGCCAAAAGCTTGGTGGAGGCTGTTGTGGGTTCAGGATGTGACTGTCATGTGGAAGACTACAGAAAGGATGCTGGCAAATTGGGGAGAGTCCAGCGGAGGGCAATGGGAATGGTTTGGGGGCTGGGGGTCAGGACTGGTGAGGCGAGGCAGAGGGAACTGGGCTGATTTGGTCTGCAGAAGAGAAGACTGAGGAGGGATTGAATAGCAGCCTTCAGCATGGCTCCAGAAATCATGGAGCTGGGCTGTTCTCAGTGGGAGCAGATCCCTGGGCTAGAAGGGAGCTCCAGAGGTCACATCTAATCCAACCCCCAGCCTGAGGCAGGATCATCCCTATCCAAACCATCCTAGCCAAATCCATTGTTCAACTTTTTGGGGGAAACTACCATGAACCCTGACACAGCGCAGACATCACACCCTGACCTGCCACATGTCAAGCAGGGGAACCACAGTAGCCAACATCCTGATTGTATAAAAGGTTGTTAATATACACTCAAGGGCTTCGAGGTACAGGCCATGTTGTGACCGTGTCAAAAGCTCGGAGGTTTCCTCTGGGCTTCAATCAATCTCGGACCAAAGAGTCCGACCCCTCTCAAGTGCATGACCCCAAGGAATGGAGATTTCCAAAGCCTTATGCTGCTTATCCTCAAAGGCTAAAGGTGGTGGAAGGAAGCTTGGGATACAGATGAGCTAAGGAATAGCACGTCTGGGTTTTTCCACCCTGGCCATGGCCTGACTTGAAATTAGATTTGGAACAAGCACATCCGACAGTTTAAGGGCATGTCAGGGAAACTGGGAAATGTGAGTGGTACAAACTGGGTTGTGCTGTATTCTGTGAACTTTGGGAGGACACAGAGGCACCCATCAAACCAGAGACTCCAGAGCAACAAGGGAGAAAAGATTAAAAAAAAAAAAGTCATACTGGGTCTACACTATGGCCCATCTCTCACCTTGCCTTCTCCTTGACTTCAGACCAAAACACTTAACGACCTCTTTCTGATAATGGCGGTGGCAGTGGTGGAAAGCAGGTCTCCACTGTATAGACTGATAAAATCGGAAATGCCTACATGCTCGTAAGTACCAGCTCACATCATTATATCTTTTTAAGGGAGAGTCCTGCATGCAAAGCAGGCGTAACGTAATTCATCCGCTTTGGGGCTCAAATACGCTACAAGTGCAGCAGTGCGGAAATCCTTTACCAGAAAATCACCTTGGGTGACAAGACTCTCCCAAACACCCAGAAGCATTTCCAGGAAAGACCTGATAATGAAAGGAGTTTTCCTTTAGACCGGTGGCTTCCAACCTTTTTTCATTGGCAGACCCTTAAGAAACTTCAAATGGAGGTACAGACCCCTTTGAATTGTGAGGGTGGGTGCCCACATACTTTTGAGTGATCACAGTTGTGATGCATGGACCATGTGCTGAAAACCATGGCTTTCTACAGTCAACTGTGTGGCTGGGGAGCTTAGGATTCACACTCAGGCTAACCCTGGGGTGTTTCCCCCCCTTCCCCTCCTTTTCCACTGCCCCATAAAGCAAATCAAGACAGAAATGCTCTGGTTAGCTAGGACATGCGACAGACTTGCTACTGGCTCACCAGTCAGGACAGGGAGGCAGGCGAGGACAAGTCCAGCCAGCACGGCGCTCGCGGGCATTTTCATTTTCATTTGCATTTCAATCTGAGATTCACGTCCAACCTGTTAGGGGGCAAAGCTGTGAGGGCAGCGCAGCCGGTCCCTGATGGCGCTGAGGCTTGGTCCCCATCCTCCCCTGTGGGCAGGGGCCAACCCTGCGTGCCAGTCGCACCATGCAGTCCGGATCAGGACCCACTGCCCTGTGTCACACGGGGGCAGAGAGAGACGACAGGGCATTTTCCCACTGCCCCGGCACCCCTGCAACCTCCAGCCCTGAACAGCCCCCAGGCAAGGGGACAGGCCTGGCTCATCGACCCCCGTCTGGAGCCCAGGCTCGGCGGCGGGCCCGGAGCGGGTCACGGTCCCTGGAGCATCCGGCCCTGCTGCTCCCCAGCTCTCGGGCCCCGGTTGAGGATCGCCACGGCGGTGCCATCCTGCTCCTCCCCTGCCCCAGCCGCGTGCTCTGAGCCCCCCGCGCGCCCCACGGGCCCGACCCGCATCCCGCCCGCTACCTGCGGCTCCGCGGGATGCTCTCGCCCGGCGCCCGCGGCCGTCTGCGCTTGCCCCGGCCCCTTGCACCGCCCCGGGCTGGGAGGGGCTGGGCAGCTCCCGCCTATCTCTGCTTCAGCCCGGGGCAGCGGGACTGCGTGCACGGTGCGAGGGCAGCACCCCCGGGGCCGCCCGGCTCCTGCCCGGCCCTCCCTGCGCCCCGCGTGGGCTCCAGACCCGCGTGCGCAATTACCGCTGCCACCCCCAAGTCACTCAAGAGCCGCGTCTCCCTGCTGTCGTGCCCGGGGGCGCAAGGTGACACGGGCATTTAGCAAATAAAACACACAGACCTTTTCGTTTGCAGGAGAAATGGATGGCAATGCAGGGTTAGGGCAGGACAGTGTCACACCCGGCGTGCGCGGCAATTTACGGGCGGGGGGAGCAAGACGGGCGCTTTGCTGAAGCCGGACTTATTGAGCCAATTGGGTGGCCATTGAAAGTCAGCAGCAGAAATAAAGCAAAAAAACAGGAAACCGCCCCACCAGAACGGATTTCGAAAGACCAAGGAGCAGCTCTCGTTACGCCAGGGAGGGGAGGAGTTCAAAGACTGAGCTAAGGTCTGATCCCGGGAACGGTGTACAAGTCACCCGCACAGTGACTTGTGAAAGCGGTGTTTGAAAAAACCCAAGCGCAGTTCATGGCAGCTTGTTTATTGTGGTGATGACTAACGCCTTCACCCCCTGAGATAAAGCAAGACTTAGCTGCATTATTTCCTGTCCCAGCTTGTGGAAAGATCATCGTTTAGTTGTGGGTGTGTGGCCAGTGCTGGGCACCCAGGGAGCTGGTATCACGCGGGGCCGGCGGCCGGAGCCAGGTCTCAGCCAGAGCCGCCCCTCCCAGCGTCTTCCTTCCTTTTTGTGTGTGTGAGAAAATGATATATTAAAGGATGATTACAGCACTAAAAAAAAAGATACCGCTCATTTCTGTGCTATTTACAAAGGGATATATATCTTTCGTTTTAGAACAAATAAGATCACCACAAAAATACCTATACAGAAACACCTTATTTTTCAAACAGATGATCTTCAAGAACTCTAAGTTAGTGCAAGCATTAAGACATTTGAAAGTAAGAGTGAGCGCTGCACGCAACGGTGGCACAGACCGGACACTGAGCTAGATCCCAGCGTGCCATGTCTCTGCAGGCTGCGATCAGCAGTGCATTTTAAGCACCTGTAAAACACTGCCGCCTCGCTACTAAGTTAGGATCTCAAAGGCAGATCATGGATTTTCTTTAACAATTATTAGAACTCTGCATTTTGCTTGTCACGGAGGACGTGCTGATTGTCTTCCCAGCGGGAAAAGCAGACTCGTTACAAACAGCGCCCTTCTCCCTGACTTTCCTTGTAGTCTCCTGCTAGGCAGAGGCCGGGCGGCCGGGCCGGGCTCAGCGCTCTTCCCACGGCAAGGCAGCATTTAGGAATTCAGGAAGAGCTGCGCGGTGTCGATCCCTCTCTTTATCCGTTTTACTCTTCTTTATTGTCATCGTTGTCTTCTTTCCTGTTATCATACTGTAGTTTTCATTTTTCTTTTTGTCTCGGAAGTACTTGGAAAGTTGAACAGGTCCTGATTTCTCTCGCTTTTTCTTTTCTTTTTCTTCAACTTATTCTCTTTTTTCCTTCTTTTTTTGTTCTGTTTTTCCTTTTTCCTTCTCTTTGATTTGGACTTGGGAGAATCTCTGCTTCTTGAGGAAGAGGAGGAGGAGGAAGAGGAAGACCTTGATGAGGAGTGTGAAGAGGAGGAGGAAATAAAACTCCTAGAGGATGATGTAGATGACATGCGTGATGATCTGCTTCTGCTGTGTTTTCACTTCCTCTTCTCTCTCCCTCTGACTTTCAGCTCTTCCTGCGATGTTGTACAAATCGTTCTGCTTCTCTCATCTTGCCCTTCCTCCATTGCCAGCGCCTGGAAGGACGGGGAGAGGAGCTTTCTTTCTTTCTTTCTTTTTTCTTTCTTCACATTTTCACTTTCAATTGCTCTTCTCTGCCTTTTTTTACAGCTGTTATTCCTTTGGGATCCCAAGGGATATTCATCTAAGGAATAGACATGGTTGCTCCGGGACATCTTGCCACAATCCTCACTGGGCTTCAAGCCAAGCACTATTTGGGGAAAACAGCAACTGAGCCGAGGAGCACACACATCTAACACAAGCACTGCCTTGCTGGGGCAGGAACCTCAGGTAAGGGGGAAGGGCAGGGGAGGACCCTGGGGAAAAGCTGAGTGCAGGAGGGGGGAAAGCAGCCCCGCACCCACCCCTTGCCTGACACCCCGCACTGCAGCCACCTGGTGCTGCCTGTGCCTGCTCCAGACAGCCCCGCGTGGGCTGCGAGCACCTGCAGCAGGGAGCGCTGGCCATGGGATGGGTGAAGGGCCGCTTTTCCCTGCACTCAGCACCAGCTTCTTCCCTGCCGGTGAGCAGGGGTTCAGGGCTGTGAGCTGTCCCCCGCCTGCACTGCGAGGCTGGGGGGCACTGGGAGCGAGCAGGTGCGGGAGCCAGTAGGACCATAGGGCCCACACTGGTGTCCTGGGACCAGAGCAGGGTGGTAGGAGCACGCAGTCCCAGCTGGCAGGGGCTCTATGGACCTGGGCCAGCTTCACCTTCCCTGCTGGTGCAGCCCAGCCTGGCTCCGCAGACCCCTGCCAGCCTGCGCCCTGCTTCGGGCCCCACCAGTGCTGGTCCTGAGACATTCGTCCCAAGATGATGACCGGGGGGGGGCACCTGTCAAGGGGCAGGGTTACCCACGCGGCCCTCAACAGCCTGCCAAAACTGGGTAAGCAGCCCTCCACCAGAAATAACTGCCTGCCCCTGCCTTACATAAATACACACACTGCTTTACATACATACACGCCTGATCTGTCCAGATAGAAGGGCCAGCCAGCGACCCCCTTCTGGAGGGTAATACTACGCTGGAAGAAGCCTTGACTGGCCATCGACGGCACACTCCAGCGCCTGTGGTATAGGTACACCTGACTTTTGTACTCGCTACTATGTGCGTGTGTGTGTGTGGGTGGGGGGGGGTAAGGTTTATGATTTGACTTCATTACAGTGTTTCAATCTGCCTAATAAAACAGAATTTTAAGGATCCTGAGTTGGACATTTGTTGCCAAATATACATATATAGATGTATGCAAAGTTGTATGTATACACACACACACATACAGCTTTACATACATACTTACATAAATAGATACATACATTGGTTTACATATGTACATAATTGCTTTACAGGCATACTTACATAATTTATCTACATACATGCCTACATACATTGCTTTATATACATACATACACGCACAGCTTTACATACATAGCTTTATGTACATATATGCATACAGACACACGTACATATGTTGATTTACATACATGCATAGCTTTGCATACATATATATGTTGGTTTACATAACTTTACATACCTACATACCTACATACAGTGCTTTACATACATAGATGTATAGCTTTAAATATGTACATACTGAGCTTACATACATACTTCCATACATAACTTTGCATACATGCATATATGCATAGATATGTTGCTTTACATGCATACATACATAGCTTTACATACATACATTACTTTTCATGGATACATACATACATACATACCTACACACATTGTTTTACATACATACATAGACATACATGCAAAGATTTACATGCATACAAAGATACATTGCTTTTCATACATACATAACTTTACATACATACATATACATGCATAAATTTGCATACATTGATATATACATTGCTTTACATACCTACATGTATACATACCTAGCTTTGCTAAGATATATTCATACATGCATACATAGCTTTGCATACATACATGTATGACATATAATTGGGTGTATGTACATATATATGTGTGTATATCTATACACATATACATATAGACACATGTATGTGTGCATATTTTATATATATGTGTGTGTGTACACACATACGCACACATATATGTACACATACATACATACACACACTATATGTGTACGTCACACATTATACACCCCCCTATATATATATATGGTATTATATCCATATAATATAGATATATATGGTGCGTGCGTATCTTTGTTGACTTGTTTCTTGTGAACAGTGTGGCACGCATCCAGCTCAGGGATCTTTGTGGAGATGCTGGCCATCACCTGGGAAAGACGTTCCAGGCCTGGAGGAAATGTGCTAAATATCCTGGAAGTGGGTAGGGAAGGACTGGGCAGACGGGCGCTGAGAGGTGGCAGGTGGCACCACCGGTGAGGCAGAGGAGATGAGGATGCGGGGAGTGAGATGTCTGGTGGATGTACGTGAACACCAGAGCTGGTGTATTTTTTAAACGACCTGGCAAT